>CAXKVI010000005.1:20677918-21104195 GCA_964058755.1 Campiglossa producta
CATCAGGTTGAAAAAATCGCACGAAAGGGAGTCGCCCTGTCTGAAGCCTCGTTTAGTTTCAAATGGCTCAGAGAGGTCCTTCCCGACTCTGACGGAGCTGTTAGTATTGCTCAACGTCATTTGGCAAAGCCGTATAAGCTTTGCAGGGAAGTCAAATTCAGACATGGCGGCATACAGGCAACTACTTTTTGCGCTGTCAAAAGCGGCTTTGAAATCGACAAAGAGATGGTGTGTGTCGATTCTTTTATCATGGGTCTTCTCCAGGATTTGGCGTATCGTGAAAATCTGGTCGATGGTAGACTTACCAGGTCTAAAGCCACACTGATAAGGTCCAATCAGCTTGTCTACGATGGGCTTCAGTCTTTCACACAACACGCTAGAAAGAACCTTATATGCGATATTAAGAAGGCTGATTCCGCGGTAGTTGGTGCGGTTAGCGGGATCGCCTTTCTTGTGGATTGGGCAGAGCACACTTAAATTCCAATCTGGAGGCATGCACTCGTCTGACCATATTCTGCATAAGAGCTGATGCATGCTTTTTACCAGCTCCTCGCCTCCGTGTTTGTACAGCTCTGCGGGAAGTCCGTCTTTTCCAGGCGCTTTGTTGTTTTTGAGCCGGGATATAGCTATCTTCACTTCGTCATAGTCAGGTGGTGCGACGACTTTTCCATCGTCAGGGATTGGGGTATCGGGTTCGACGTCTCCCTCGCAATTTAGCAGTGAGGAGAAGTGCTCCCTCCATAATTTAAGTACACTCTGTACGTCGGTTACCAGGTCGCCATTGTTGTCCTTACAGGAACTTGCCCCGGTCTTAAAACCTTCCGTCATCCGCCGGATCTTTTCATAGAATTTTCGGGCATCATTCCTGTCAGCCAGCATCTCAAGCTCCTCACACTCACGCCTTTTGGCCTCACGTTTCTTTTTTCTGAAAAGGCGTATCTCTTCCTTCTTTGCCACACGATAGCGTTGCCATACACTGCGGGTAAAAGAATTTTTGAATAAAGTGACTAAATCACGCCTTTCGGCTTCACGTTTCTTTTTTCTGAAAAGGCGTCTCTCTTCCTTCTTTGCCTCACGATAGCGTTGCCATACACTGCGGGTAAAAGAATTTTTGAATAAAGTGACTAAATCACGCCTTTCGGCCTCACGTTTCTTTTTTCTGAAAAGGCGTCTATCTTCCTTCTTTGCCTCACGATAGCGTTGCCATACACTGCGGGTAAAAGAATTTTTGAATAAAGTGATACCTGAAAAACACAAAATTACCGATATCTCGAAAACCTTCCCATTCAAAAAATTTTAAAAATATGTTTTGTGCTCGGCATATCAGTGCAATTGACCCATATACATGAATATCTCCCATACATTAAAATCATTATTTGTAAACTAAATAGTGTAATTAAAGATAGAAGAAATGAATGTTCTCAAAACCGTCGGCCGTGTTCTCGCGGGTTGTATGGTGGAGGTCCTCTCGGGATTGGCGGTATTGTTACTCTACCATCGACGTGCGCCAACTGGCTTGCCAAAGCGATGACAGCTATTATAAGAATACCAAAAAAGCTTTTAGCGAACATCTTTCACGAGGCGGTTTATTTTCTTGAATGGCTTGAAAACTCAATCGAGAGCTTTATTTATACACAGCAGCTTAACTGATAAGAGTCTTTGAGGGGGAATCTCTGACAGCAACAACCAACCCAACTAAAGTGGTCTAATTTGTAAATCCCCTTTTGGGAAAGAATATGTACATTAGGGTGGTCCTTATGATCGAATGTGCGACTTTTTTCAGTCTCACCCCCTATATCGGTTCCATTATGGTCAAATATAACGCATATAAATTTTTATCCCGATTGGATACGGTTAAGGGGTGCCGCACGGAGGTCAAAGTTTAGATAACCCTATGGAGACTCCAAAAATAAAAATGTACATTGTACATATAGCAGTTTACGCGTTTGTATATAAAATTTTTCTTAAATTTATGTTCGAGCGAGAATTCAATAATTTTAAAATTTTTATTCTAACAACTTAAAATTGCTATTCTGGGCTGCCACCTAACATTATTGGTCCTTAATCATAGTCGTTGCTTAACACGCGTACTAGTTAATATCTTCACTAAACTTAAAAAGAAATTTAAAATTTTGGTCAATCATAATCATGCTAAACAAACATATTAGTTGAAAAGAAATTCAACAGGGACCCCTCATAAAAAAATGAAATTAAACAGGAACCCCTCATGAAAAGAAATTAAGTCGGTTGGTGGTTTGAAGGATTTTTTTTAACTTTGGCAGGATCGCCCTGTGCCAGCTAACATAGCAAAGAGGCTTGATCATAGCATATCTGTGTCACAAACCAAACAAATGTGCAATTTGTGCTAATAACCGACAGAGGGCAAACTCATGTACTGTCACTCACACAACCATAGACACACACCGCTTTATTAAAATGATAAAATGGCATTTTCTTCATTTTAAATTTTAAACTCCATATTAGACATAAAATGTATTTTATGTTGACTATGGCAGACATAGAACGATGTTTACGTTAGAATCATGTTAAAGTATATTAAACTCTATTCTAATTCGACTATGACTACGGGCCATTATGTTTATTCTTTTGTGTATCCGCTTTTATCTCGAAAACGATTTGACCATTTGTATGAACTTTTAAATATGAGTAAAATGCTACTGGAAGTATTTTGTGGCAGTGAAAACTAAACAAATTGTATGAAAACCCGCTTTTAAATCATTATTTTCAACCATCAAAAACACAAACATCAAAAACACGTAAAATAATTTTTTTTCAGAATTTGATGAAATTTTGCATAGAGGTACATCTTACCTACCCAAACACAACCTCATTTTTAGAAGTCGCATTTTCGAAAAATTGTGGGCGTGGCAAAGTATCGAAATATTCGAAAAACGACGATAATAGGTACTTTAAAAGTGTGATTACTACGGAATGGCTTTACCGATTTCAAGATTCATACCATTTGAGTGTAATGGAGTGTGGTTACTAAGTGACCTTGCTCAATCCCGACTCTTGCGTCCTCGTTCGTGCACTCTGGGCAACGGGAGCTACCTAGGCTCGCGGCAGAAAGAGAGGGAGCCCCGGTGGGGCCACTCTGACATACTTGGTTTAAGGGCTCACCGAGGTTTTTGCGTAGCGTCTGTTCACCATGAGGTGCGGCTGCAAGCGGGCGTCTGTCTTGAAGCAAGCGGCTCGCTATATAAATGTGTAAATATTTTCCAAAACCCCGAAACGGGTTGTGCGCTGGGTTTGGGACCCGCCACGTAAAAAACTTAATTCCAATGAAAAAATATACAAAGCCTCGGATGAGAACCCCCTTTAATGTTGACGACCCGGCAAAACGAATAAGGCATAACGATTTGGATATTAGGGCATGTACCGGGAATGTCCGGACCCTTTCAAGGGACGGTACCGCTGCCCGACTGGTTGATGTCCTCGTAGGCGCAAAGGCTGACATCACCGCCCTGCAGGAAATGCGATGGACGGGGCAAGGAAAGACGACCATCGGTCCTTGTGACGTATACTACAGTGGCCAGACACGCGGCAAAGCGCGTGGTGTAGGATTCGTGGTGGGAAAGAGACTTCGCCGCCAAGTATTAGCGTTCACTCCTGTGAACGAGCGTCTCGCTGCGATCCGCATCAAGGCGAGGTTTTTCAACATAACATTTATCTGCGCCTATGCGCCGACTGAGGAGACGGACGACGCAGAGAAGGACTCCTTCTACGATAAACTTGAACAGACTTATGATCGCTGCCCACAGCATGATATCAAAATCGTGCTCGGCGACTTTAATGCCAAGGTGGGCAAGGAAGGAGTCTTTGGTCCCACAGTTGGAAAATTCAGTCTCCACGATATAACATCCCCCAACGGCACTAGGTTGATTGACTTCGCCGCTGCTCGCAATATGGTCATCAGTAGTACCAGGTTCCAGCATAAGCGAATACACCAAGCCACATGGCTGTCCCCTGATCAAAGAACTAGAAACCAGATTGATCATGTCTTGATTGACGGCAGACATAGCTCCACCGTTCTGGACGTGCGTACACTGCGTGGTCCCAATATTGACTCTGACCATTATCTTGTCGCAGCCAAGATACGCACACGCCTCTGTGCAACGAAGAAAGTGCGCACAGTAACGGAAGGAAAGTTTGACGTCGAGAAGCTGCGCATGACACAGACAGCTGATAATTTCACAACTCGACTCTCACACCTGCTAGCAGAGGGCAATCCTCGACCTAACGATGTAACCGAGCAATGGAAGCATATCTCTCACTCATTGCGTACCGCCGCTGAGGCCACTATAGGGTTCCAGCGAGCCCGCAAGAACAACTGGTACGATGAGGAATGCAAAACTGCCTCGAAAAAAAAGGACGCTGCCTACAAGGAGACGTTGCGAACGGGCGCAACCCGCAGTGTATGGCAACAATATCGTGAGGCAAAGAAGGAAGAGAGACGCCTTTTCAGAAAAAAGAAAAGTGAGGCCGAAAGGCGTGAGTGTGAGGAGCTTGAGATGCTGGCTGGCAGGAGTGATGCCCGAAAATTCTATGAAAAGATCCGGCGGATGACGGAAGGTTTTAAGACCGGGGCAAGCTCCTGTAAGGACAATAATGGCGACCTGGTAACCGACGTACAAAGTGTACTTAAATTATGGAGGGAGCACTTCTCCTCACTGCTAAATTGCGAGGGAGACGTCGAACCCGATACCCCAATCCCTGACGATGGAAAAGTTGTCCCACCACCTGACTATGATGAAGTGAGGATAGCTATATCCCGGCTCAAAAACAACAAAGCGCCTGGAAAAGACGGACTACCCGCCGAGCTGTTCAAACACGGAGGCGAAGAGCTGGTAAAAAGCATGCATCAGCTCTTATGCAGAATATGGTCAGACGAATGCATGCCTCCGGATTGGAATTTAAGTGTGCTTTGCCCAATCCACAAGAAAGGCGATCCCGCTAACCGCACCAACTACCGCGGAATTAGTCTTCTTAATATTGCATATAAGGTTCTTTCTAGCGTATTGTGTGAAAGGCTGAAGCCCATCGTAGACAAACTGATTGGACCTTATCAGTGTGGCTTTAGACCTGGTAAGTCTACCATCGACCAGGTTTTCACGATACGCCAAATCCTGGAGAAGACCCATGATAAAAGAATCGACACACACCATCTCTTTGTCGATTTCAAAGCCGCTTTTGACAGCGCAAAAAGGAGTTGCCTGTATGCCGCCATGTCTGAATTTGACTTCCCTGCAAAGCTTATACGGCTTTGCCAAATGACGTTGAGCAATACCAACAGCTCCGTCAGAATCGGGAAGGACCTCTCTGAGCCATTTGAAACCAAACGAGGCTTCCTTTCGTGCGATTTCTTCAATCTGATGCTGGAGAAGATAATTCGAGCAGCAGAGCTAAACCGCAATGGTACAATCTTTTACAAGAGCGTGCAATTGCTGGCGTATGCCGATGATATTGATATCATTGGCCTTAACAACCGCGCCGTAAGCGCTGCCTTCTCTGGACTGGATAAGGAAGCGAAAAAAGTGGGTCTTGCCGTGAACGAGGACAAGACGAAGTATTTGCTGTCATCAAAGAAAGAATCGGCGCACCTGCGCCTTGGCAGCCATGTCACTGTTGATAGTTACAAATTTGAAACTGTGAGGGACTTCGTCTATTTGGGAACCAGTATCAACACCGAAAATAATATCAGTCTAGAAATCCAGCGGAGAATCACTCTTGCCAACAAGTGCTACTTTGGACTGAGTAGGCAATTGAGAAGTAAAGTCCTCTCTCGAAGAACAAAGATCACGCTCTATAAGTCTCTCATCATACCTGTCCTGATGTATGGCTCAGATTCATGGACAATGTCAAGAGAAGATGAGATGGCCCTTGGAGTATTTGAGAGAAAAGTTCTCCGGAAGATTTATGGTCCTTCCCGTGATGCCAACGGCGAGTATCGAAGGAAATTTAACGATGAGCTGTACGAGCTCTACGCAGATCTGACCATAGTCCAGCGAATTAAAGCCCAAAGACTCCGCTGGCTGGGCCATGTTATGCGAATGGACAAAGAAGCTCCAGCACAGAAGGTTTTCCTATCGTCGCCTGAATTCGGCAGCAGAGGAAGGGGGAGGCCTCGACTGAGATGGAAACAACAGGTGGAGGATGACTTGAACTCCCTTGGGGTTTCCAATTGGCGTCAGTTATCGCTAAAAAGGAATGACTGGCGTGCTTTGATATGCAACGGCCAAAATCGCTTAGGCGGTTAAGCGCCAATAAATGATGATGATGATGATACCATTTGAAAGGTATTGAAATAAGCTTTCAAAAAAATACTCTGTAAAAATGTTTTCCAAATAAAATTTTTAACAGAAAAAACATTTCAAAGATCAAGCGATTTAGAAAAATAAAATTTTATTTTAGAAAGGTCTATTCAATATATGGTAGGTTCAAGTGGCTGCCGCATAGGCACACTTAGGCCAGTTTTGAAAGGCCCGTTGTGATACCACCAACACAAGGAAAGTCAGTCCCGGGACCCAGCCATATGGAAAATCCCTGAGTTGTTGGGATTTTCCACATAGCAGAATCCCGGGACTGACACTCCTAAACCGACACCGTTACTCCTCCTCGAACCACTTAGATGACTTTATGAAGCCCATCAAGTCCTTTATGTCCAGTTCCGCGATCTGGCTTAGGCTATCTAGGAACGGAACTCCCAAAAAGCGCGTTCTCGCCCCGCTTGTTGTTGTTGTTGTTGTTAACAACAAAACACTCCCCGAAGGTTTTGGGGAGTGATGCCGAAGTTGACAGTCCTTGGCCGGATATGACCCCGGTACGCTGCGGTACTCCCTTGCGGTACTGCCCGACTGTCGTGGTAGCGATTTGGTATGACCAGTGGAACCTTCTAGGTCATGGCATCCCTCCATCCATGAGGAAGGAGAAGATGGGTAATGAGAGGTGAGAGGCATCATATCCGTAGATCAACCATCGAGTAGCACGTCAATTACCTATGTGCATATTAGTCGCCTCTTACGACCGGTATGCCTACCTCGGGCATATTCTAAACCCCTAACCCCGCTTAAAGCCGGACAGTTGCAAATGAGGTGCTCCACAGTTTCCTCCTCCTCATCATCTTTGCAACTCCTGCCGCATCGTCGGTAGGGCACACCTAGCCTTTCTGCATGCCTACCAATGGGGCAGTGACCGGTTAATACCCCTATCAATATGGAGATTTCCCTCCTAGTTAGGGCAGAAATGCGTCTAGACCTTTTAAGATCCCATTTTGGCCAGGTTTGTTTCGATATCCGACACCCTGGGGATTGCAGCCATCTTTCGTTGGCTTGACGGAGTGTGTGCTCCTTCAGTATTAGTTTGCATGTGGCAAACGGCATGCCTAAGCGCTCTTTATCCTGAAGAACCTGCTTGGTCGTGCCCTGCCTGGCAAGCTCGTCTGCGTTACAGTTTCCCTCAATGTCCCTATGTCCCGGGACCCATATGAGGTTTACGCGGTTCTGTTGGGCCATCTCCTGAAGAGATCGACGACAGCTGAGCGTCAGTTCAGAGTTGAACGTGTATGAGCCAAGGGATTTGATTGCCGCTTGGCTATCGCAGAAAAGAGCGATATTCAATATATACATATAACATATCTGAAAACTAAAATGCGGTTTTTTCTTGTTTTTTTATACCTTTCATGAACATGAAATGGTATTATAACTTTGGTCCGATGTTTGTAAGTATGAGAAGAAGAAGAGATAGACCCACCAATAAGTATACCGAAATGATCAGGATGACGAGATGAGTTGATTTAGCCATGTCCGTCTGTCCGTCTGTCTGTCTGTCTGTTTGAACGCAAACTAGTCCCTCAGTTTTTGAGATATTTGGCTGAAATTTCGTATGCGGCCACCATTTTCCAATATAGGAATCATTTGTCGGAACCAGCAAGATCGGACCGATATTACATATAGCTCCCATACAACCGATTATTCCGATAAACGGATTTTGGGCTATAACTCCTGTAATTAAACACGTAGGAACGTGACATTTTGGAGGTATCGCTATTTTTATATGTGAAATATGGATGTTGAAAATCATTGAGATGGGATAAATATTTCACATAGCCCCCATACAATCGATTGTTCCGATAAACGGATTTTGTGCTATAACTCCTGTAATTAAACACCTAGGAACGTGAAATTTTGTAAGTATTTCTATTTTTATATGGGAATAATCGGTGTTGAAAATCATCGAGATGGGATAAATATTTCACATAGCCCCCATACAATCGATTGTTCCAATAAACGGATTTTGGTAGATAACTCCTGTAGTTATATGGGCAGGAACGTGAAATTTCGTAACTATTGCTATTTTAGAATTTGGAATGTCGGTGTTAAAAAATCAATGAGATTGGACCAATATAACACATCGCACCCATATAATCGATAGTTCCGATAATTTCGGTATGAGCTTAAGTTAAATTTACACAGGCTGTACTGGGATCAAACAGTGAAAATCGTGACGCTTATTCATGAAAGGTATTTAACCTTCGGCACAGCCGAAGACAGCTTTCCTTACTTGTTTTTTTTAAATTTATTTAAGTAAATGCATCTCTTGGTTACTTTCTGATATTTTGATATCACGCGTAAGAAAGTAACCAAGAGATACATTTACTTAAATAAATTTAAAAAAAAGAAAACCAACCGCATTTTAGTCAGATATGTTATCTATGAAGGGCCTAGAACCAAAAGGAACTAAGCAACATCGACGTTGAATTGAGATAATTAAGGTTAAAGTAAATTACTTATTGTAAATTCTGGGTAAATGCGGTCCTGTCTAAATGAATGCAGGTTAGTCAACTAATTCAAAGGGTGCTTACTGCAAATGGAAAATAACTCAATTTCCAAAAATTATTGCAATAAAATTTCGAACGTTGACTGCTCGGCCAAAAGAGTATGCAGTTTTGTATCCCGTTTAATTTTAGTAAAATAAAGTGCTAAACTTAAGTTCGTAGGAAGTCTCGCTGTTTTTTGGCAATTTTTTTTCTAGATCCGAGCTCTGTTTTTACCACGCTTTTATTAGGTTCACTTGTATGTTTGTCTGTTTGTATGTATGTAAACTCTCGTTCGGTCTAAGCCCCAGTGGCCCAAAAGCCGTAAAATGTCCCTACAATATGGGTATCAAACGAAAGGGGAAGACCCCAGGTTTCATTTGGACCTCGATATATTTCGATAAATTTATCGATAACTGAGTTATCGGTCAATATATGATTGCCCAAAAACCTAAAAAAATTCCTTACAATATGGGTATCAAACGAAAGGGGAAGAGCCCAGGTTTCATTTGGACCTCGATATATTTCGATAAATTTATCGATAACTGAGTTATCGGTCAATATATGATTGCCCAAAAACCTAAAAAAATTCCTTACAATATGGGTATCAAACGAAAGGGGAAGACCCCAGGTTTCATTTGGACCTCGATATATTTCGATAAATTTATCGATAACTGAGTTATCGGTCAATATATGATTGCCCAAAAACCTAAAAAATTCCTTACAATATGGGTATCAAACGAAAGGGGAAGACCCCAGGTTACATTTGGACCTCGATATATTTCGATAAATTTATCGATAACTGAGTTATCGGTCAATATATGATTGCCCAAAAACCTAAAAAAACCCCTCCCTACAATATGGGTATCAAACGAAAGGGGAAGACCCCAGGTTTCATTTGGACCACGATATATTTCGATAAATTTATCGATAACTGAGTTATCGGTCAATATATGATTGCCCAAAAACCTAAAAAATTCCTTACAATATGGGTATCAAACGAAAGGGGAAGACCCCAGGTTTCATTTGGACCTCGATATATTTCGATAAATTTATCGATAACTGAGTTATCGGTCAATATATGATTGCCCAAAAACCTAAAAAATTCCTTACAATATGGGTATCAAACGAAAGGGGAAGACACCAGGTTTCATTTAGACTTTGATATATTTCGATAAATTTATCGATAACTGAGTTATCGGTCAATATATGATTGCCCAAAAACCGAAAAAATTCCTTACAATATGGGTATCAAACGAAAGGGGAAGACCCCAGGTTTCATTTGGACTTCGATATATTTCGATAAATTTATCGATAACTGAGTTATCGGTCAAAATGTGGTTGCCCGAAAACCTTAAAATTTCCCTACATTATGGGCATCAAACGAAAGGAGAAGACCCCAGGTTTCATTTGGACTTCGATATATTTCGATAAATTTACCGATAACTGAGTTATCGGTCAATATATGATTGCCCAAAAACCTAAAAAATTCCTTACAATATGGGTATCAAACGAAAGGGGAAGACCCCAGGTTTCATTTGGACTTCGATATATTTCGATAAATTTATCGATAACTGAGTTATCGGTCAAAATGTGGTTGCCCGAAAACCTTAAAATTTCCCTACAATATGGGTATCAAACGAAAGGGGAAGACCCCAGGTTTCATTTGGACTTTGATATATTTCGATAAATTTATCGATAACTGAGTTATCGGTCAATATATGATTGCCCAAAAACCTAAAAAATTCCTTACAATATGGGTATCAAACGAAAGGGGAAGACCCCAGGTTTCATTTGGACTTCGATATATTTCGATAAATTTATCGATAACTGAGTTATCGGTCAATACATGATTGCCCAAAAACCTAAAAAATTCCTTACAATATGGGTATCAAACGAAAGGGGAAGACCCCAGGTTTCATTTGGACCTCGATATATTTCGATAAATTTATCGATAACTGAGTTATCGGTCAATATATGATTGCCCAAAAACCTAAAAAATTCCTTACAATATGGGTATCAAACGAAAGGGGAAGACCCCAGGTTTCATTTGGACCTCGATATATTTCGATAAATTTATCGATAACTGAGTTATCGGTCAATATATGATTGCCCAAAAACCTAAAAAATTCCTTACAATATGGGTATCAAACGAAAGGGGAAGACCCCAGGTTTCATTTGGACCTCGATATATTTCGATAAATTTATCGATAACTGAGTTATCGGTCAATATATGATTGCCCAAAAACCTAAAAAATTCCTTACAATATGGGTATCAAACGAAAGGGGAAGACACCAGGTTTCATTTAGACTTTGATATATTTCGATAAATTTATCGATAACTGAGTTATCGGTCAATATATGATTGCCCAAAAACCGAAAAAATTCCTTACAATATGGGTATCAAACGAAAGGGGAAGACCCCAGGTTTCATTTGGACTTCGATATATTTCGATAAATTTATCGATAACTGAGTTATCGGTCAATATATGATTGCCCAAAAACTTAAAAAATTCCTTACAATATGGGTATCAAACGAAAGGGGAAGACCCCAGGTTTCATTTGGACTTCGATATATTTCGATAAATTTATCGATAACTGAGTTATCGGTCAATATATGATTGCCCAAAAACCTAAAAAAACCCCTCCCTACAATATGGGTATCAAACGAAAGGGGAAGACCCCAGGTTTCATTTGGACCTCGATATATTTCGATAAATTTATCGATAACTGAGTTATCGGTCAATATATGATTGCCCAAAAACCTAAAAAAATTCCTTACAATATGGGTATCAAACGAAAGGGGAAGACCCCAGGTTTCATTTGGACCTCGATATATTTCGATAAATTTATCGATAACTGAGTTATCGGTCAATATATGATTGCCCAAAAACCTAAAAAATTCCTTACAATATGGGTATCAAACGAAAGGGGAAGACCCCAGGTTTCATTTGGACTTCGATATATTTCGATAAATTTATCGATAACTGAGTTATCGGTCAATACATGATTGCCCAAAAACCTAAAAAATTCCTTACAATATGGGTATCAAACGAAAGGGGAAGACCCCAGGTTTCATTTGGACTTCGATATATTTCGATAAATTTATCGATAACTGAGTTATCGGTCAATATATGATTGCCCAAAAACCTAAAAAATTCCTTACAATATGGGTATCAAACGAAAGGGGAAGACCCCAGGTTTCATTTGGACTTTGATATATTTCGATAAATTTATCGATAACTGAGTTATCGGTCAATACATGATTGCCCAAAAACCTAAAAAATTCCTTACAATATGGGTATCAAACGAAAGGGGAAGACCCCAGGTTTCATTTGGACTTCGATATATTTCGATAAATTTATCGATAACTGAGTTATCGGTCAATATATGATTGCCCAAAAACCTAAAAAATTCCTTACAATATGGGTATCAAACGAAAGGGGAAGACCCCAGGTTTCATTTGGACTTTGATATATTTCGATAAATTTATCGATAACTGAGTTATCGGTCAATATATGATTGCCCAAAAACCTAAAAAATTCCTTACAATATGGGTATCAAACGAAAGGGGAAGACCCCAGGTTTCATTTGGACTTTGATATATTTCGATAAATTTATCGATAACTGAGTTATCGGTCAGTATATGATTGCCCAAAAACCTAAAAAATTCCTTACAATATGGGTATCAAACGAAAGGGGAAGACCCCAGGTTTCATTTCGACTTCGATATATTTCAATAAATTTATCGATAACTGAGTTATCGGTCAATATATGAATGCCCAAAAACCTAAAAAATTCCTTACAATATGGGTATCAAACGAAAGGGGAAGAACCCAGGTTTCATTTGGACTTTGGTCAAAATGTGGTTGCCCGAAAACCTAAAAAATTCCTTACAATATGGGTACCAAACGAAAGGGGAAGGTCCCAGGTTTCATTTGGACATCGATATATTTTGATAAATTTATCGATAACTGAGTTTTCGTCAAAATGTGAGGCCCAAATAACTTAAAATTCCCTACAATATGAGTATCAAACGAAAGGGACATTTGACTAAAAAGTAAAAAATAAATATAGTTTAAAAAAACTAAAACTCACGCTTTTAGAGTGTAATGAACTAAAAAGTTGAAAATAATTTTAAAACCCCTACAGAGTAGTCTTGTGGAAAAAGCGTGGCCCGCTTTGTGCCATAATTTTGGTATATCGAGCGCAAGACGCTTTTCCCACATAATGCTAGTTTTTTTACTACGCTTTCATTAGCTTTACTTGTACATATAGACATTCATATTTATCGATAACTGAGTTATCGGTCAAAATAAGATTGTACAATAATATTGAAAATTGCCATGTATGTATGTTATGAGTTTGTGGTCATTAATTTGAGAATCTTTGAAACTTTGGTGGACTTTTGACCGTTTGTGAATTGCCTACAATGTGGGTATCAAACGAAAGTGGAGGTCCAGAGGTTTCGTTTGCACTGCGGTATACTTCGATATATTTATCGATTACTTCATAACACATTTAACTAAAAAGTAAAAAATAAATATAGGTTAAAAAGCGAAAACACACGCTTTTAAAGAATATAGCACTAAAAAGGTAAAAATAAATTAAATAAAAAACGAAGATTATGGAACAAAGCGGACCACGTTTTTTCCACAAGACTACTCTGTAGGGGTTTTAAAATTATTTTCAACTTTTTAGTTCATTACACTCTAAAAGCATGAGTTTTAGTTTTTTTAAACTATATTTATTATATGTTATATATCATACGCCGAGTAGGACCTATAAAAAGTGCACTTGGATCCAGAAAAAAAATCGCCAAAAATCAGCGAGACTTCCCACGTACTTAAGTTTAGCACTTTGTTAGACTAAAATTAAACGGGTTACAAAACTGCATACTCGAAAACAAAAGGGTCTAAGTGCGCTTGGACCTGACACACACACGCACTAGATGGCTTTGTATGTAGTACTTGCGGTTTGAAATTAGATGTCGCTCTTTTTTGGTGACTCTAGTTTCCAGTAGCGGTAAACTCGTAATTTTTGTAGTTGTCCTTGCTATTTTTGTTTATTTATCGATGACAGTAGCGGTCAAATCGTTATGATATCTGCTCAAATCTTCTTAATTTTTGGGAGTATATAATGAAGACAGTGGCGCACACAGAAAAATATTGGGGGGGGGAGGGAGGAGTTCAACATCCAACAGAAAATAAAAAAAAATACTCAAAAGTCGTCCATACAATTTTAACTTAAATTTCTGTTTGGGGAGTGGACCTGCGTATGCACACATTAAACAAAGGCACCAGTGTTGCTAGAATTTTTCAGTAATCCGGCTAGATTGGCTAGCAGGGACCCCGACGTTATTCGGGTGGATCTGTATTTTAGGGTGGTACTAATTTCTATTGAAACAATTTTTTCGCTTTGGCCAACCATATTCTCGGGTCCAATTCCTCTTCATCAACCTCTTTTCCTCGGCTTTCTTTCCTATGTCATATTCCTTTCTGTCATATATGTTTGGGTTAAGCCCCTATCTCTGTTGACAATTCCAGTCGAGTTTTTCCGAAATACTTCCTTCATTCCATCTCCTACTGATACCAACCCTCATTGATAAAAATAGAGGCACAAAATATAACAGTAGTTCAGATGAACTCTATGACATTCCCTACGTCACTTTTAGGAATTTTAGCCAAGGAATTTCCAATGTGCAGATACAACTTTTCTAGAGTTTTATTCCAGTATAGATAAGTGAATGGATGAATAGATTTAAAAAATTTAATTCTCAAATTTTGTGCTACGCCAGTGTACCTATGCAATTGATTTTTGATTTAGCTGAAATTGAAAAAAAAAAATAGTGAACAAAATTTTTAGGGAGGCACGCTTTATTATTTTTTCGACAAACAAAGTGAATTTTTCTTCATATAAATCTATTTACAAAAAAAAAATTTCATAGGTACCTCACTTAAAATGACTATATCTTTTTTCTTTATATCTTTTTTCTACCAAATGCCAAATATTAAGGTACAGAACCTTTAAGGATCAATTAAAGGTGAATGTTAGGATAAGGAAAGGTATTTTTTAAGTAATCGTTTCACAACTTCACAAGTGCTATCTGTCAAAAATGCGTAAACTAACTTAAACTCATGTTTAACTTTGACTATGACCATAGTACAGGTCTACAAGTAAGTTATCCTTATTTCTCTCTCTTTCTAATGCACCCAATTTTGACACTGTAGACAGTGTCAAACTAGCTTAACTAACACAGCAACCCGAGGCCCAGGGTTGAAATTTCCAAGAAGAAATGGAGTGAAATCTCCATACAGGGTTGCTGTGTAGGTATATTTTTAAAGCAATTTAGTATGGAAATGTAG
Organism: Campiglossa producta; assembly: GCA_964058755.1. Taxonomy (NCBI): domain Eukaryota; kingdom Metazoa; phylum Arthropoda; class Insecta; order Diptera; family Tephritidae; genus Campiglossa; species Campiglossa producta. The sequence goes on from CAXKVI010000005.1 coordinate 20,693,117, forward strand.
AGCAAAATGTATGCCTATGAAATAAACAAATTTTGTGATTTGGATAAAATTGATTGTTTTTTTATGAAAAATAATGTCATTTCAATTATATGAACTATAACTATTTGAATATCAATATATTTTGCAGTTTTTATACATTTCAATATTTATTTTGATGATAAATGAAATGATTTCAATATATTTACATATTTTATGAATAAGAATATTTTGAAATACATTGCAGACGTGAAATGCAACCCTGCGCGTAAATATGTACGTACATATGTGTGTGTATACAGAACTGTTAATTCAAACGAAGCAGTTGATGAAGTGAGTCGTTTCAAAAAAAGTTTATTTTAATATTTAATTTTATAATTCAATTTCGGCTAATAATTTAATTTATTTACAAAGAACAAAATTTTTCCGTCTTTCAGATATTTTTGCCGAGTTAAAGTGGAAAAAAATAGTGTGTGGTAATAAGAATTTTAGCAAATAAGACATGCATACATGTATCTAATAAAGTTGTTCCTTTCCAGAAATGCCCGACCATTGCTGTATTTTAGGATGCGGATTAGGAGTCCCGCGATACCCTTTTCCTGCAGAAACAGAAATGCCAAGGTGAGTGTATAAAGTGACTAAGTTTTAAATATGAGAAAATATTCTTTCAATAATTCTTGTTAAGTTCTTTATGGGCAATTATTGTGCATAAATTCAGATATTAGATATTATGCCATTCATAATTTTCTTAGCTTTATACAGTTTGAGTTTAGTAAAAAAATATATATGTATACATATAAACCCATTTATTTTTAAGTATTGTTATTTAACCATTTAAGTTTATATGGTGTAAATTAAAAACTAATGGCGGCGATATACCAACAGGTTATCATAACCTCTAACGAGATTTTTTTTAGCCCAGCTTGTCTTTCCAACTTGTAGTGTGTTGTTTCTTGAGTTTTCTTACAAGTTGGCGGGACCTACAGTTTTTTGCCGACTCCGAACGGCACTTGCAAAGCAAATGAATTTTTTGCTGAGAAGCTTCTCATGGCAGAAATACACCCGGAGAGTTTGCCAAACTACTGCCGAGGGGCGACCCCGTTTAGAAAAATTGTTTTTCTAAATAATTTTTGATGTTACTTTTGCCGGGCATCGAACCGCCACGACTTGGTGTAGATGGCCGAACACTTAACCGCTACACCACGGCGGCCGCCAATTAAAGCAAAAAGCTATTTAAGAAATGTTCTGCATGTATACTTAATATTTTTTAAATATTTGTTTTCAGAAAAAATTGTATCCCTAACGAACCAAAACGGGTATTATAAAAAATATGTGTTTATTGGTAAAGATTCCTGCTTTTTATTTTTGATCTTATATACAGCTATGGTCAGAGCTTTAGCGCACTTAACTTTGTACTGAAAAATAGTACAGTAACTTTAAAGATAATACGAATTGCACCAAAAGTTTTGAGGCTTAACAATAGTATTGTATTGCTCTCTTCAAATGACAAAAGAATTTTCATTATAATTATTTCATATTTGTTTTTCTTCACATCCGTCTAAAGTGCATTGGACATCGATTTAGCGCATTTACGCCTGTTTTGTTATTACTTGGGATTGGTTGAAAAAGTTAATAGTTTTTTGGTTAATATTTAATAAATAACCTCTTCTCTGATAATTTTGTTAAATTTCCGGGAGGAAAATACTGGTCGGTTTGACAAAAAAGAACCTTTTTTAATCAGGGATCGATCAAGGGTAAAATTTCAAGAATTTTTTTATGTTGTCGAGAAAAATGGTGTACAATGCCATCAGAAATGTGAGTTCGTATCCTAATTTGTCAAAGCATAACAAAAAACGTAAAGATCAACCTCGTAAAACTTTTCCCCAAGGCGATAAAATGTTCGGAAGAAAGAGAAAAAACACCCTTTTAAGTCCTTACCATTGAAAGTGGTTGAACTAATTTCGGAATTGTGCTCAACTATGTAAAGAAAACTTATACGAAGACTCCTAAATGAAAATAAAAAAGTATTGGCGCATAAGCAGGAAAACGTCGCTCCTTTCAAATAAGAACATTAAAGCACCTTTGTCATTCTCAAGAATCCACACACTCGAAGGTGTAGAATTTTGAGAAATTGTACTTTTTTCGGATGCAACCAAAGTAGACATTATCAGTCCTGGCGAGAAAAGTGTGTGCAACATGAAAAAAATCAAAAAACCAATCTACGGTACTCCGAAAACATGATAGTGAGAACTTGGAAGCTTTAGGGAGCGGTCTAGTGTAGTGTTCTTGTTTTGACAGGAGGCGCGTTTTCCTGCTTGTGCGCCCATACTTTTTATTTTCATTTAGGGGTCTTCGTATAAGTTTTCTGGACACAGTTGAGCACAATTCCGAAACTATTTTAACCATATTCAATGGTAAGGACTTAAAAGGATGCTTTTTAGCCTTTCTTGCAAACATTTTATCCCCTCGGCGAAAAGTTTTACGAGGGGGATCTTTACGTTTTTTGTTATGATTTGACAAATTAGGATCCGAACTCACATCTCTGATGTCATTGTACACCATTTTTCTCGAAAACATAAAAAAAATTCTTGAAATTTTGCCCTTGATCGATCCCTGATTAAAAAAGGTTCATTTTTGTCAAACCGACCAGTATTTTCCTCCCGGAAATTTAACAAAATTATCAGAAAAGAGGTTATTTATTAAATATTAACCAAAAAACTATTAACTTTTTCAACCAATCCCAAGTAATAACAAAACAGGCGTAAATGCGCTAAATCGATGTCCAATGCACTTTAGACGGATGTGAAGAAAAACTTAGCAAAAACAAATATGAAAGAATTATAATGAAAATTCTTTTGTCATTTGAAGAGAGCAATACAATACTATTGTTAAGCCTCAAAACTTTTGGTGCAATTCGTATTATCTTTAAAGTTACTGTACTATTTTTCAGTACGATGTTAAGTGCGCTAAAGCTCTGACCATAGCTGTACATTTTATTTTACAACGCAATGTTTTTTTGTTTAATTTACAACGCCGTTTTCCTTTTATTTTAAAATGCTTTTTTATTATATAAAAAAAAAAAAAAATTCTTTTTAATTTACCAAACACTTGGTTTTTTTTTTTACTTTTTTATAATTTATATTTTTGTTTTCGATTATCTTTCATGCCAACAACACTTTAACTCTACCTAAAAAACCAAAACTGTCATTACAGCAATAACCACTTATGCGATAATCGCTTGTTTCAACAGATATTTTCGTTATTTTCCTACAAGAACGCGAGCAGGTAGTTAAATTTTTAATATATTACTATTAAGAATGTGTGAGAATAATGATTTAGTGCACTGTGTCCAATTATAGTAACTTTTTTATGTTTGAGTTATGGGACTCACTTATTTCCTTTACTTATTTATTTAAATAAACAATGATTTTTTATACAAATATGTCTGTTTATTCATTATTTAATGGAAAATGTGGTGATAAATCTCAATATTAACAGCGAGGGTGCAATACGTCGTCTTTGTTGTTGCTTTTCCTCGAGTTTAATGCAAGGTAATAATAATAATTATTTAATTGCTATGATTATTCATAACAAAGCTACGCGATCTATCACGCCCGAGCAACGAGGAGGAACACGCATCAGAAACAGTTGACAATTATTCCAAACCCAAGGGATGCTGTGTATGTTTGGTGGAAACGCCATATAAGCAACTTTGTAGCAGCATGTGAACACTCCCTTATATGCACGCCACGCACACACAAAGTACAAAAAGAAAATAAGCACAGGCATCTATGAAAAAACACATTTAAATGGTGGGGCACTTTGCTAATATATGCTGAAAGTAAGAAAAATGCTTGTTTGTTAAAAATATTCACAGAAATTTATACAATTAACAAGTTGCGTTTTATGTAAACAAAGAAGAACAAGAGAGTTGTCATGGAAATATCAACCACAGGATTGCTTTTCTGCGTAGTGCTAAAAGTTTTAGAAAGTTTTAGAAAATATGAAAAAATTTTCACTAAACAAGTAAAATCTTTGTACAAACATTTCCAGATCAAATAAGTTGCTATAATAAATAATTTTCGGCAAATAGTTTCTATTATTTATGAAGTTATTAAACATTTGTCACAAGCTACTACTACTTTTATTTCGTTCCTAACGAATGACACCCTTCGTTGAGTGCCTTCCAATAAGGGGAACCAGATCAGGTGACCACAGCTGTAAGTCGAACAGCTGATTCATATCTTACTTGTACAGTTGTACTATGACTATGACTACGGGCCATTGTATTCGTTAAATAGTAGCACAACTCACAGCTGATAGTAAAAAAACACACCAATACAGACGCACAGTATATTCTCCATAAGCAGAGAAAAATATGTTCTCAATCTTTTGGTAAATTAATAGGGCAAACCTTTGAATAATGTACCACGATTGGGAAAAAAATGGTTTTATGGAATGGTAGAGGGGGTCGTATGTGGGACATTTTAGCCAAAAGAGAAAAAGAACAACATTTTTGAAAGCCATAAATTCGAACTGCTCTGACTGACAAGGGTTAAGGGTAACTAGTTGCATAGCTAAATTTTTAGACAACTGCATCGATAAAAGAAGAAAACTTAAAAACTGTATCAGGAAAAACAGGAACCACGAGTCATACTCTTTTAACCTTTGTAAAAAATTCCTAAAAGCTAATACTAATCTTATTGTTGAAGAATATGGTGCTATGTAGTATGTTCTTTCGACCATATATATTTACACAGCACCAAATTTGGTAAATTTGGCGAAAAATTGCAAATTTGGCGCTTTTTTTCATACAAAATATCATTTTCCAAATTTGGAATTCCATCGAATTTGGCCTCATTCGCTGAACAATACAATCCACAATTCCCTGCCTGTGTTCCACATTTAGAATTGCCCAGCAAGAACCTTAATGGGTAATTAACGTGTGAAAACTTTTGCCTTATGCACAGTTCTAAATAACAATTTCAACTATTTTTTTATGATATTGGACCAGTTCCACTAAGAAAAGAGAGAAGCCTTCTTGATTCTTCATTTATTATTACTCTACATGTGTTTAAAACATCAAGGTGGTGCATTTTCTTTCGGTGGCTTTGTATTCTGGTAGAAGATTCTTGCAGGGAAGGTGAATCCAAATGCAAATTTGCCAGTGTAAACAGGTTCGAAATGACACATTCAAATTCGCCAAATTTGGTGCAGTATAAATGTACTATAAAGCTAAAATTCTTTTTAGTGCTCACAAAGATGCAACAAAGGGATTTTTCGGCGTCCCACTAGTCACACTCATTTACTGAGTAGTTACAAAGGTATTTCTTGTTATTAGGCCAATTGTTTAAATGCATTTGTTGTATTGAATATTTATCCATGCCGATAAATATATTTGATAGCAATTTAAGTCCATATGTCAGTTTGTTAATTCAAAGTTGACTAATAGTACCTTTACACCGCACCAAATTTGGCGCTTTTTTCCATATAAATCTTATTTTCCAGAATTAGAATTCCATCACATTTGCCGAACAATACAATCCACAGTTCCTCAAAATAGCAACCCTGCCTGTGTTCCGCATTTAGGATTGCCCAGCAAGAACCTTATGATACATTTACACTGCACCAAATGCGTCGCATTTGGCGAAGTTATTTCGAGAATGTTTGTCCGCAGAATGAATTTGTTTGCCAAATCAGATGAATTTAATTTAATTTGACCTAATTTGGTGATCAAATTCAATCGGCGGATGAACGGTATGGACTTAAAAGGATGCTTTTTAGCCTTTCTTGCAAACATTTTATCCCCTCGGCGAAAAGTTTTACGAGGGGGATCTTTACGTTTTTTGTTATGATTTGACAAATTAGGATCCGAACTCACATCTCTGATGTCATTGTACACCATTTTTCTCGAAAACATAAAAAAAATTCTTGAAATTTTGCCCTTGATCGATCCCTGATTAAAAAAGGTTCATTTTTGTCAAACCGACCAGTATTTTCCTCCCGGAAATTTAACAAAATTATCAGAAAAGAGGTTATTTATTAAATATTAACCAAAAAACTATTAACTTTTTCAACCAATCCCAAGTAATAACAAAACAGGCGTAAATGCGCTAAATCGATGTCCAATGCACTTTAGACGGATGTGAAGAAAAACTTAGCAAAAACAAATATGAAAGAATTATAATGAAAATTCTTTTGTCATTTGAAGAGAGCAATACAATACTATTGTTAAGCCTCAAAACTTTTGGTGCAATTCGTATTATCTTTAAAGTTACTGTACTATTTTTCAGTACGATGTTAAGTGCGCTAAAGCTCTGACCATAGCTGTACATTTTATTTTACAACGCAATGTTTTTTTGTTTAATTTACAACGCCGTTTTCCTTTTATTTTAAAATGCTTTTTTATTATATAAAAAAAAAAAAATTCTTTTTAATTTACCAAACACTTGGTTTTTTTTCTTTACTTTTTTATAATTTATATTTTTGTTTTCGATTATCTTTCATGCCAACAACACTTTAACTCTACCTAAAAAACCAAAACTGTCATTACAGCAATAACCACTTATGCGATAATCGCTTGTTTCAACAGATATTTTCGTTATTTTCCTACAAGAACGCGAGCAGGTAGTTAAATTTTTAATATATTACTATTAAGAATGTGTGAGAATAATGATTTAGTGCACTGTGTCCAATTATAGTAACTTTTTTATGTTTGAGTTATGGGACTCACTTATTTCCTTTACTTATTTATTTAAATAAACAATGATTTTTTATACAAATATGTCTGTTTATTCATTATTTAATGGAAAATGTGGTGATAAATCTCAATATTAACAGCGAGGGTGCAATACGTCGTCTTTGTTGTTGCTTTTCCTCGAGTTTAATGCAAGGTAATAATAATAATTATTTAATTGCTATGATTGTATGTTTGGTGGAAACGCCATATAAGCAACTTTGTAGCAGCATGTGAACACTCCCTTATATGCACGCCACGCACACACAAAGTACAAAAAGAAAATAAGCACAGGCATCTATGAAAAAACACATTTAAATGGTGGGGCACTTTGCTAATATATGCTGAAAGTAAGAAAAATGCTTGTTTGTTAAAAATATTCACAGAAATTTATACAATTAACAAGTTGCGTTTTATGTAAACAAAGAAGAACAAGAGAGTTGTCATGGAAATATCAACCACAGGATTGCTTTTCTGCGTAGTGCTAAAAGTTTTAGAAAGTTTTAGAAAATATGAAAAAATTTTCACTAAACAAGTAAAATCTTTGTACAAACATTTCCAGATCAAATAAGTTGCTATAATAAATAATTTTCGGCAAATAGTTTCTATTATTTATGAAGTTATTAAACATTTGTCACAAGCTACTACTACTTTTATTTCGTTCCTAACGAATGACACCCTTCGTTGAGTGCCTTCCAATAAGGGGAACCAGATCAGGTGACCACAGCTGTAAGTCGAACAGCTGATTCATATCTTACTTGTACAGTTGTACTATGACTATGACTACGGGCCATTGTATTCGTTAAATAGTAGCACAACTCACAGCTGATAGTAAAAAAACACACCAATACACACGCACAGTATATTCTCCATAAGCAGAGAAAAATATGTTCTCAATCTTTTGGTAAATTAATAGGGCAAACCTTTGAATAATGTACCACGATTGGGAAAAAAATGGTTTTATGGAATGGTAGAGGGGGTCGTATGTGGGACATTTTAGCCAAAAGAGAAAAAGAACAACATTTTTGAAAGCCATAAATTCGAACTGCTCTGACTGACAAGGGTTAAGGGTAACTAGTTGCATAGCTAAATTTTTAGACAACTGCATCGATAAAAGAAGAAAACTTAAAAACTGTATCAGGAAAAACAGGAACCACGAGTCATACTCTTTTAACCTTTGTAAAAAATTCCTAAAAGCTAATACTAATCTTATTGTTGAAGAATATGGTGCTATGTAGTATGTTCTTTCGACCATATATATTTACACAGCACCAAATTTGGTAAATTTGGCGAAAAATTGCAAATTTGGCGCTTTTTTCCATACAAAATATCATTTTCCAAATTTGGAATTCCATCGAATTTGGCCTCATTCGCTGAACAATACAATCCACAATTCCCTGCCTGTGTTCCACATTTAGAATTGCCCAGCAAGAACCTTAATGGGTAATTAACGTGTGAAAACTTTTGCCTTATGCACAGTTCTAAATAACAATTTCAACTATTTTTTTATGATATTGGACCAGTTCCACTAAGAAAAGAGAGAAGCCTTCTTGATTCTTCATTTATTATTACTCTACATGTGTTTAAAACATCAAGGTGGTGCATTTTCTTTCGGTGGCTTTGTATTCTGGTAGAAGATTCTTGCAGGGAAGGTGAATCCAAATGCAAATTTGCCAGTGTAAACAGGTTCGAAATGACACATTCAAATTCGCCAAATTTGGTGCAGTATAAATGTACTATAAAGCTAAAATTCTTTTTAGTGCTCACAAAGATGCAACAAAGGGATTTTTCGGCGTCCCACTAGTCACACTCATTTACTGAGTAGTTACAAAGGTATTTCTTGTTATTAGGCCAATTGTTTAAATGCATTTGTTGTATTGAATATTTATCCATGCCGATAAATATATTTGATAGCAATTTAAGTCCATATGTCAGTTTGTTAATTCAAAGTTGACTAATAGTACCTTTACACCGCACCAAATTTGGCGCTTTTTTCCATATAAATCTTATTTTCCAGAATTAGAATTCCATCACATTTGCCGAACAATACAATCCACAGTTCCTCAAAATAGCAACCCTGCCTGTGTTCCGCATTTAGGATTGCCCAGCAAGAACCTTATGATACATTTACACTGCACCAAATGCGTCGCATTTGGCGAAGTTATTTCGAGAATGTTTGTCCGCAGAATGAATTTGTTTGCCAAATCAGATGAATTTAATTTAATTTGACCTAATTTGGTGATCAAATTCAATCGGCGGATGAACGGTATCGAAAAAACTTGGTCAAAAGTGCCGCATTTGGTGCAGTGTAAACGTAGTTTTAATTGGTAATTGACGTGTGATAACTTTTGCACTATGCACAGCTGTAAATAATAGTACATTTACACAGCACCAAATTTGGTAAATTTGGCGAAAAATTGCAAATTTGGCGCTTTTTTCCATACAAATCTCATTTTCCAAATTTGGAATTCCATCGCATTTGGCCTCATCGCTGAACAATACAATCCACAATTCCTTAAAATAGCAACCCTGCCTGTGTTCCACATTTAGAATTGCCCAGCAAGAACCTTAATGGGTAATTAACGTGTGAAAACTATTGCATTATGCACAGTTCTAAATAACAATTTCAACTATTTTGTAATGTGCGATTTGAGGATGACTATTTCTTTTCAAAAAACAATCCACCTCGCATATCCTATCACATCAATTCAAAGCAATAAAGTCTTGCCATAGATTGTAATAGAATCAGCGTTTCGTTAAATTCCAAAAAGAAATTCGGACTTCCATATGACGGAAGTCATATGATACTTGAGATACTAGAAAACTCAACGAACAGAGGTTTGGCTTTTGTTCCGGTAAATGACAATCCTTCTTTTGGATTTCATTCTCACCCGAGCCGGACGTCTTTATTGAACCTAGCATTTGGACTATAATTGGTAAGTTTCAATTTTTACTAAAGTTTGAATAAGACACCCACCTGATGTGTAAAAAACCAAATACTTTTTTTTAAATCTTCCTTTAATAACTTATCTGTGCATATTGAAACAGTGCGAATATGTTTTAGCATGCTCAGAATAACATTCCCAAAGTAGTGAATAGTGTGATATATTTATATCAAAATAGCACATCTACTTCATTAAAAATTTCCAGTAAATTCAAAAAAATTTTTGATTCAGGTTCTCAATCTAACGATTCAAACGAAATCCTTTCACCCCTTTTTCGAGAGGTAAATCCCAGCTTCAGTTTTGCATTTTCTTTATAATGACATATAATCTAACAAAAAAAAATTTTTCCCAAATCGCAGATTGCACACATCATTTTTTATCAACATACGGTTGGTGGGAGAGATACCGATCGGGTACAGTTTCACTCTCCCACCGCAATTTACAAATTTCCATACCCCACCACATATTGGCAAAATTTTCGTCAAAAAGCAGCGCATAAGGAGATGGAAATAATGAGCAGTCATCTAAACCACGCGGGCGAGAAATAGTTTAAGGTCGGCAAAAAGTGAAAAATGTTTAAATAAAAAAAAAAAAAAAAGGAAAAAATCCATTAAGTGACGATAGGACTAAATAAAAGGTCCCTAGCGATATAAAAAAAGGGACCTAAATAAAATTATACATACCAAATGATCTAAAAGAAAATTCAAGTGAGTTTGAACAGATTTTGGTATATGTGAGAAAGAAAAAAGTAAAAAAAAAAAAAAAAAATTGTGTTTATGTGGTGAAAACATTACCTATCTACATAAAAACTGTAGTTTAAGCTAAAATTTTGAAGTGCTATATAAAGAAACAAAGGCTGTAAGAAAAAAGAATTTCAAAAAAAAAAGTGGTTTATGAAGGGTTCAATTGGTGTTTCATTGGGAACGCATAAAAAAAAAAAAAAAAAATACATATATATAAAAATATAAAGGTAAATAAAAATTTTTAATTAAAAATTGCATAAAAGTATGTGGCAAAGAAAAAAAATTTCAGTTGCGGAAAATGTGCAAACACCCTAATACTGCTTACCACGCATCACACGTACGTACACATATGATCACATGATTTTTTTTAGCAGCAGATCAACACATACATGGAAGCGCTTTCATCGTGAGCTGTAGCTACGCAAAAAAAAACGTAAGTCAACCTTTATAAAACTGGTTTTTCTCTTTTTTGAATTTCAATTGCTCAGAGAGTACGTCATGTTAGAGTGGTAGTTAGTAGAGATTGAGTGAAGTTTGATCAAGAGCTTCAAGCAAACCTTTTGGTATGACTCAATAATAAAAAGAAAGAGCTCGATTTGAACGTTCTGGCAAAGAGTATACATTCTTACTAACATACTTCCTAATGTAATGTCAATGTAAACTCTTTGATTTTGGTTTGATAGCGTTTGAGTAAAATGTTCGAGGTTTAATAGCTCTCTGGGAATTGAAATGAAAATGACATGCGATTTAAGTTTACAGCGGCAAACTCTGTATAGCTTATGTATGCGAACGTCGGAAACAGTGGTTTGCTCTAGGCGAGAACATACATGGATAGGTACATGCACATATTAAGTTGTACCCCTATAACAGCAGGGTATGTTGCAACTGTTATTAACATAAAGTGTTAAAATTTTCATTGCCACAAGCATTAAAAACTTGGTTTCTAAAATAAAATTTTGCATTGATAAATGTTTTTTTTTGTACGATATTTTCTTTTGCCTTCATAAACAACATTCGTAGCATAAAACTAGGCAACTGAGCCCTAAGAAAATTTATAGAAAAATCTTACATAACTACGAAATCATAAAACCTTTTTATGAAAAAAATAATTTTTATTTTTTTGCACAATCATTTCGAATTTTAGATGCATTAAAGCAATATTTATATTTCCTTTTTTGTGCACAAGATAGTCAGAAAAACAACATTTCGCTTTTATACTTTGTAAATAATCTATAGATAATGCAAAAATAAATAATGTAAGAGTATAGACATTAATGTAACGTACATACATAGTCATAAAAGCGTAGTATCGTTCGCTGCGAATACTGCAGGAATCAATTTTATATTTTTCTTCTGATTTTGAGTTTTCAAATATTAAAAAATATACAAAGTTTAACTTAGAGGAATATACCATTGTACATTCAAAATTTCGCCAATCAAAATTATAATTAAAAATCTATATTTTGTGTGGTTGAGGGGTAACCTCATTACTTTACGAACTACACTTGCATATTTGAGATCAGGTCAGAAATCTAGTACATATATTTAAGTCAAATGTGAATTAAAGTTTTTTTTTAATAAAATGTTTTTGTGAATGAAATAATCCGAGATGATGGTGTAGATTCAATCGTAGTGGTAACCAAGTGAAAGGGTAAGTGATCCTCACTAGGGACATCCATAATAACCTCATGTGCTAAATTGGAAGTCAAGGTAGGGAGGGTGCAGAAGCACGAGCGCCATGTCATCTGGGCGGCTCAGAATGAGGAGACGGAGAAGTTTTGGCCATAAATTTGATCACCCTTGTTTTCAACAGCGTTCTTAATTTTTGTAATTCGTTTAATGAGAAATTAGTGCACCATTAATAAATTTTTTGTAATAAATAAACAGGGACTCTGGAATAAAACGTAATGGGGTCTATACTGTGGGGAAAGGTCACGAACCCCCCCAACCACTGTTTGCTAGCCCAATAAACGGGTCCCGGTGGACCTAAGCCTCACAGTATGAACAGACGAAAGACCTTACTATATGATCTAGAATATTCGAAAGTTAAGTCATTGCAAGATGGCCTTCGAAATATACGGAGAAATCACTAAAGAAACATTACAAAATGGCGCCCAACGTGGGGCAAAGAAATGTTAGCCAAGAATTGTTGGCAAAGAAAGGATAGCAAAAAAAGTTAGCAAAGCCAGAAGAAAATATAACTTTTATACGAATTTGCATTTTAACACCTGTAACATACATTTTGCTCCACAGTGCACTAATGTGTCATCATTGATTCTATTTAGATTTTGCCTTCAATACATACTCATGTTTACTCCTAGTTCAAATAAATCAGGTAAATTTTTTTTTACAAGTGAGGGAAATAAGTTTTGAATCCTCGCTGGATTTCGACTATAGGGCGTATTCAAGACCCGGTAGAATCGACCGCCTGGCTCTTCATGACTCCTTTTTCCTTATCTGTTTTCAGAATACAAATTCAGGAAAACTACTAATGGAACATTGTATGGAGTAGAAGTGATTTCAATGGAAATACTAAGTTATCGACTTTAGATCATTATTTAGTCCGAAATCAACTCCTACTTAAAACAATGAGCCACTGCATCACATTTTCAGTAATAGCCCAAGCAAATGTTAGCTAGAATTTCTCCTCGGTATATGCGCACTTACCCATCACAAAGTTACCACAGTAAGAGTAAAATTTTATTGAATCTTATTAAATTTCCTTTTTAAATACTATGGCAGTAGTCCATAGCAACGAAAATCTTTTGAATATACCCGAAGGCTCGGAGGCCGAAGGTAATATTTGTACCATATGTCAACAAGACTTAAAATCTGATCAGGAGGTGCGTAAAACATTGTGTAACCATTTATATCACACAGAGTGTATCGGAAGCTGGTTATCCACTTCAAAAGAATGTCCATATTGTAGAAGGGCTTGTAATTTTCGCGAATTGCAAAAGATTTCGATCGGAAAAGGTAATAATGCGACATTTTCCAATCCTACTGTATCTTCACAAGTACGAGGAGGTGCGGTACCCCGATACAATACGCGATATAATTCTAGGCGCCGACTCTATAACGAAGGTATTAATACGAGTAATGGCCAAAATCGCTCCTTACCTTTAATAAACACTAATGATAGTGCATGTAATTCAGAAAATCGAAATAGTCGTGGGCAAATAAACGATAATCCAAGACTAAACGCAAATCCCAATTTAATTGATAGTAACCACATCTCTCAAATCGTTGACGCTGCTGTTGAGCGATTGAGAGCTAGCTTAAATATTCAATCAATTCAGTCGAACACAAGTTATCCAGGAAATAGTCAAATACCACAGGGTCAACGAAGTTTTCAGCCTGAAAACGGATCATCCATTCGCCAGGATAAAATCACTACCATAATACAAAACTGGCATGTAAAGTTTGACGGTTCTTCTGATGGTTTAACTTGCAACGAATTTATATACCGTGTTCATGCGCTGACTGCGGAAAGTTTAAATAATAATTTTAATGCGGTGTGTAAAAATTTACACGTCCTACTTGCGGGAAAAGCCAAGACGTGGTATTGGCGGTATCACAAACAGGTGCCTGCCATTGATTGGAATTCTTTCTGTACTGCGTTGCGGTATGAATTCAAAGATTACCGTTCGACGTGTGACTTGCGCGAGGAAATAAGAAGCAGAAAGCAAAATCCAAATGAATCTTTTGTAGCTTTTTATGATTCGATAATGTCCATGATAGATCGACTTCCTGTACGAATGGAAGAACATGAATTAGTGGAATTGCTGACTAGGAATTTGCGACCCGATATCCGACATGAACTTTTGTATGTTCCCGTGCTATCAGTAGCGCATCTCCGAAAGTTAGTTCAGATGAGATAAAATCTTTTGAACGAATCCACTTTTCGACGTACTCCTTTAGTCCGTGCTACCCCACCAGCCTACATACCAAGACGCAATGTTGCAGCAATAGATTCAGGCGAAGCCATTGAAGACACAGCGGAACTGGATGAAGAGCAAGTATCAGCAATTAAGTTACCATCGGGTCATATACGGCAATTAATCTGCTGGAATTGCGACGAAGAAGGTCATCCATGGGACATGTGTACCAAGGAACGCGAAACTTTTTGCTACGGTTGCGGCGCGAAAAACATATACAAACCTCAGTGTGAGACATGTATATCTAAGCCAAAAAACTCCACGAAACGAGCGTTCGATCACAAACGAATGCTCAGCAATCCAAAAAATTAGGAATAAACCATGCGGATATACAAACAAATTCCGAAAATATTTCAAATTTTGACCAAACTTTAGGCGTAGAAAACCTTAAAATTTTAAAAAGAGAAGATGATTTTCAGGAAGTTGACAAAATCATTTATCCACGTAAACCTTATCATGAGCGCATGCGTGATTATATGAGAGCAAGAAACAGAATTTTCCATGATCCTTCCGAATCTGAGAAATCTTTGGTAAAGACCAAAAGATCGACTTTGCGACTTAGACGTTTTTGGAAAGCAATTAAAGAGAGAAACAAGATGTTAGTATCGTCCGTTTTAAATGCAGAAGATGCAAGATATTATGCGAAAGTAAAACTCCTTGACCGCGAGATATTCGGATTGCTAGATACAGGTGCAAATATAAGTTGTGTAGGTTCGAGTTTAGCAAAGGAAAGTTTTTCAAACTTACCCGAATTTCGGAAGCTCAAGTCGAGTGTTAAGACTGCAGACGGGAAATCTCAAACAGTAACTGGATATCTTGAGATTAATATAGAATACCAGGCAAAAGTTAAAAAGATTAAGCTTTATATAATTCCTTCGATAAGTCAAAACCTCATATTAGGAATTGATTTCTGGAAGGTGTTTGAATTGGCTCCAGGCATTATCAGCAGTATTTCTTCAGAAAACAAGAGCCAAAGAAGTTTAGATATTGATACCCATGACAAAAACCAAATCGATGAAGCTATTTCTTACCCGCTGACCGAGGGTCAACGTCAGCAGTTAGATGCAGTTAAATTACTTTTTCCCGATTTCGAAAAACAAGGACTCGGAAGGACAAAACTCTTGCGACACGAGATCGATGTAGGAGCGGCAAAGCCCATAAAGCAACGCTTTTATCCAGTTTCACCGGCAGTAGAGAAATTAATGTACCAAGAGGTAGACAGAATGTTGAGCTTAGGAGTGATTGAAAAATCTCGAAGTCCCTGGAGCTCGCCAATGCACCTGGTTATAAAACCAAATAAGATTCGACTGTGTATAGATGCAAGGAAAATTAACGAAGTTACTAAGAAGGATGCGTATCCACTTCCGTCAATTGAAGGTATATTTGCCAGACTGCCAGAGGCGAATATCATAACCAAGATTGATTTGAAGGATGCCTTTTGGCAAATTCCTTTGGAAGAAAAAGCCAAGGAAATTACAGCATTTACTGTGCCTGGACGCCCTCTATATCAATTTGTGGTGATGCCGTTCGGCTTATGCAATGCTGCACAAACTATGTCCCGCTTAATGGACGAAATTATTCCAGCTGACTTACGAATTTGCGTGTTTGGCTATTTAGATGATCTTTGTATCGTCTCAGATACTTTCGAATCCCATTTGTCGATCCTTGTCAGAATAGCTGAGCAATTTAGAAAAGCGAACTTAACCATTAATATCAATAAAAGCCAATTTTGCGTAACGAAAGTAAAATACTTAGGATATGTTATCGCTCACGGCGGTATCGCTACAGACCCAGGAAAAATTCAGTCGATTAAAAACTGGCCAACGCCTAAAAACCTAAAACAAGTTAGGGGCTTTCTAGGTTTAGCAGGTTGGTACAGACGCTTTATCGAGAACTTCTCGGACGTAACTTATCCTATAACAGAGATTTTGTCGACCAAACGTAAATTTGCTTGGACTGAAGCGGCTCAATCAGCGTTTGAGAAAATTAAAGAACTTCTGATATCTGCTCCCGTTCTGCAGAATCCCGATTTCTCCAAAAAGTTTTTTGTGCATTGCGACGCTAGCGATTACGGAATAGGCGCCGTGTTAGTACAGCTAGATAGTGAAGGAAATGAACGTCCGATAGCTTTCATGTCAAGGAAATTAAACTCTGCACAAAGGAACTATAGCGTCACGGAGCGTGAGTGCTTAGCCGCTATAGAGGCAATAGAACGCTTTAGATGCTATATAGAAATGCAGGAATTTGAAATCATCACAGACCATTCGAGCTTAGTTTGGCTTATGAGACAGCCGAAATTGAAGGGGCGTTTAGCGAGATGGGCGCTTAAGCTACAAAGCTATGCATTTTCTGTAAGCCATAGGAAAGGTAAGGACAATATAGTTCCAGATGCGCTATCCAGGATGCATTGCGAAGAACTGTATGCATTCGAGATAGAATCAGAAATCGATTTGGATTCTGAACACTTTTCTGGCCCGGAATATCAGGCTTTAAAATCAAAAATTTCTGAAAACCAAGAAAAATTTCCAGACGTTAAGATAGCCGACAATTTCATTTACATACGTACAGAGCACTCAGATGGTACACTTGTCAGGGAAGAATGCTCGTGGAAGCTTTGGATACCTGGCGAACTTCGCAAGGATGTCATATCGCGTGCACACGACACCCCGGTTTCTTCTCACGGTGGGATACATAAAACATTAGAGTTGATACGCCGAAAATTTTATTGGCCAGGACTAGTTAAGGATGTCAAAACATACATAGGAAATTGCGAGGTATGTAAAGCTACGAAAGCCCCTAACGTTATCTTGCGACCACCGATGGGAAATCAAGCTGTCACAGATCGACCCTTCCAAAGAATTTATGTTGATTTGTTAGGACCTTATCCAAGAAGTAAAGGAGGTCACATTGGACTATTGATCGTGCTCGATCATATGTCAAAATTCCACTGGCTGTGTCCACTAAAAAAATTTACGTCTTCTGTTATCATCGAATTTTTACTCAAAAATATTTTTCACACCTATGGAGTACCTGAAACTCTTGTTAGCGACAACGGCTCGCAGTTCAAATCCAGCGATTTCGAAGCATTCCTTACAGAACATGGAGTAAAACATGTGTTTACTGCACTATATTCACCGCAAGCTAATGCTTCAGAACGCGTAAACCGCTCGTTAATAGCCGCCATTAGAGCTTATTTAAAGGATGACCACAGGGAATGGGATTTGAAGTTGACGTATATCAGCTGTGCGCTCCGCAATTCATTACATCAATCCTTAAAATGTTCACCATATCATGCCTTATACGGATTTGATATGATCACACATGGATCCTCGTATGAAATGTTGCGTAAACTACAGGCGCTGGATGAACCATACGTACGATTAGCCAGAGACGATGTTTTAGCCCTTGGACGTGCCAAGATAAAGAAAAATTTGACGAGTGCATATCACTGTAATGAAAGACAATACAATCTGCGAGCTAAAGCCGTATCATTTAAGGTTGGCCAGGAGGTATTCCGGCGAAATTTTGCGCAGAGTAACTTCGAGAAAAATTTTAATGCTAAATTGAGTAAGATTTTTGTAAAAGCCAGAGTTAGGGAAAAACTAGGAAACTCCTACTATGTTCTGGAGGATTTGCAAGGAAAGCTCGTAGGAACATTCCACACAAAAGATATAAGAGTTTGATTGCTCCTTTCCAGTCCAATTCACCGCTTTAAAAAAGGGTGAATTGTCCAGTTTGTAATGTGCGATTTGAGGATGACTATTTCTTTTCAAAAAACAATCCACCTCGCATATCCTATCACATCAATTCAAAGCAATAAAGTCTTGCCATAGATTGTAATAGAATCAGCGTTTCGTTAAATTCCAAAAAGAAATTCGGACTTCCATATGACGGAAGTCATATGATACTTGAGATACTAGAAAACTCAACGAACAGAGGTTTGGCTTTTGTTCCGGTAAATGACAATCCTTCTTTTGGATTTCATTCTCACCCGAGCCGGACGTCTTTATTGAACCTAGCATTTGGACTATAATTGGTAAGTTTCAATTTTTACTAAAGTTTGAATAAGACACCCACCTGATGTGTAAAAAACCAAATACTTTTTTTTAAATCTTCCTTTAATAACTTATCTGTGCATATTGAAACAGTGCGAATATGTTTTAGCATGCTCAGAATAACATTCCCAAAGTAGTGAATAGTGTGATATATTTATATCAAAATAGCACATCTACTTCATTAAAAATTTCCAGTAAATTCAAAAAAATTTTTGATTCAGGTTCTCAATCTAACGATTCAAACGAAATCCTTTCACCCCTTTTTCGAGAGGTAAATCCCAGCTTCAGTTTTGCATTTTCTTTATAATGACATATAATCTAACAAAAAAAATTTTTTCCCAAATCGCAGATTGCACACATCATTTTTTATCAACATACGGTTGGTGGGAGAGATACCGATCGGGTACAGTTTCACTCTCCCACCGCAATTTACAAATTTCCATACCCCACCACATATTGGCAAAATTTTCGTCAAAAAGCAGCGCATAAGGAGATGGAAATAATGAGCAGTCATCTAAACCACGCGGGCGAGAAATAGTTTAAGGTCGGCAAAAAGTGAAAAATGTTTAAATAAAAAAAAAAAAAAAGGAAAAAATCCATTAAGTGACGATAGGACTAAATAAAAGGTCCCTAGCGATATAAAAAAAGGGACCTAAATAAAATTATACATACCAAATGATCTAAAAGAAAATTCAAGTGAGTTTGAACAGATTTTGGTATATGTGAGAAAGAAAAAAGTAAAAAAAAAAAAAAAAAAATTGTGTTTATGTGGTGAAAACATTACCTATCTACATAAAAACTGTAGTTTAAGCTAAAATTTTGAAGTGCTATATAAAGAAACAAAGGCTGTAAGAAAAAAGAATTTCAAAAAAAAAAGTGGTTTATGAAGGGTTCAATTGGTGTTTCATTGGGAACGCATAAAAAAAAAAAAAAAAAATACATATATATAAAAATATAAAGGTAAATAAAAATTTTTAATTAAAAATTGCATAAAAGTATGTGGCAAAGAAAAAAAATTTCAGTTGCGGAAAATGTGCAAACACCCTAATACTGCTTACCACGCATCACACGTACGTACACATATGATCACATGATTTTTTTTAGCAGCAGATCAACACATACATGGAAGCGCTTTCATCGTGAGCTGTAGCTACGCAAAAAAAAACGTAAGTCAACCTTTATAAAACTGGTTTTTCTCTTTTTTGAATTTCAATTGCTCAGAGAGTACGTCATGTTAGAGTGGTAGTTAGTAGAGATTGAGTGAAGTTTGATCAAGAGCTTCAAGCAAACCTTTTGGTATGACTCAATAATAAAAAGAAAGAGCTCGATTTGAACGTTCTGGCAAAGAGTATACATTCTTACTAACATACTTCCTAATGTAATGTCAATGTAAACTCTTTGATTTTGGTTTGATAGCGTTTGAGTAAAATGTTCGAGGTTTAATAGCTCTCTGGGAATTGAAATGAAAATGACATGCGATTTAAGTTTACAGCGGCAAACTCTGTATAGCTTATGTATGCGAACGTCGGAAACAGTGGTTTGCTCTAGGCGAGAACATACATGGATAGGTACATGCACATATTAAGTTGTACCCCTATAACAGCAGGGTATGTTGCAACTGTTATTAACATAAAGTGTTAAAATTTTCATTGCCACAAGCATTAAAAACTTGGTTTCTAAAATAAAATTTTGCATTGATAAATGTTTTTTTTTGTACGATATTTTCTTTTGCCTTCATAAACAACATTCGTAGCATAAAACTAGGCAACTGAGCCCTAAGAAAATTTATAGAAAAATCTTACATAACTACGAAATCATAAAACCTTTTTATGAAAAAAATAATTTTTATTTTTTTGCACAATCATTTCGAATTTTAGATGCATTAAAGCAATATTTATATTTCCTTTTTTGTGCACAAGATAGTCAGAAAAACAACATTTCGCTTTTATACTTTGTAAATAATCTATAGATAATGCAAAAATAAATAATGTAAGAGTATAGACATTAATGAAACGTACATACATAGTCATAAAAGCGTAGTATCGTTCGCTGCGAATACTGCAGGAATCAATTTTATATTTTTCTTCTGATTTTGAGTTTTCAAATATTAAAAAATATACAAAGTTTAACTTAGAGGAATATACCATTGTACATTCAAAATTTCGCCAATCAAAATTATAATTAAAAATCTATATTTTGTGTGGTTGAGGGGTAACCTCATTACTTTACGAACTACACTTGCATATTTGAGATCAGGTCAGAAATCTAGTACATATATTTAAGTCAAATGTGAATTAAAGTTTTTTTTTAATAAAATGTTTTTGTGAATGAAATAATCCGAGATGATGGTGTAGATTCAATCGTAGTGGTAACCAAGTGAAAGGGTAAGTGATCCTCACTAGGGACATCCATAATAACCTCATGTGCTAAATTGGAAGTCAAGGTAGGGAGGGTGCAGAAGCACGAGCGCCATGTCATCTGGGCGGCTCAGAATGAGGAGACGGAGAAGTTTTGGCCATAAATTTGATCACCCTTGTTTTCAACAGCGTTCTTAATTTTTGTAATTCGTTTAATGAGAAATTAGTGCACCATTAATAAATTTTTTGTAATAAATAAACAGGGACTCTGGAATAAAACGTAATGGGGTCTATACTGTGGGGAAAGGTCACGAACCCCCCCAACCACTGTTTGCTAGCCCAATAAACGGGTCCCGGTGAACCTAAGCCTCACAGTATGAACAGACGAAAGACCTTACTATATGATCTAGAATATTCGAAAGTTAAGTCATTGCAAGATGGCCTTCGAAATATACGGAGAAATCACTAAAGAAACATTACAATTTTTTTTATGATATTGGACCAGTTCCACTAAGAAAAGAGAGAAACCTTCTTGATTCTTCATTTATTATTACTCTACATGTGTTTAAAACATCAAGGTGGTGCATTTTCTTTCGGTGGCTTTGTTTTCTGGTAGAAGATTCTTGCAGGGAAGGTGAAGCCAAATGCAAATTTGCCAGTGTAAACAGGTTCGAAATGACACATTCAAATTCGCCAAATTTGGTGCAGTATAAATGTACTATAACAATTTCAACTAGTTTTTTTTTAAGAAAATGGGCCAACTATACCAGGAAAAGACAGAAGACTTCTTGACTCTACATTTATTATTACTCTACAGGTGTTTAAAGCTGGAATTATTGGTGATATTTGTCGTAACGCTGTAGTCGTATCCCTAACGCAACCCTATGTGATACGTTTTTATCGATTATTGGTGCGGTAACCGTAAACAGTTGATTGACTGCAAAAACTCTGCTATGAACACAATCTTAATTAATATTTTCTTAAAAAATGTAAAATGATAACTCACCAAATAGCAAAAACCAATAAATTCGAAAAATTAATGCAAAACAAATAAATTAAATGAACAAAAAAGGTAATCAGCTGTTTACGTTACCGCGGAAAACCAAAAAGCAATTGGTTGGCTACGATCCGGTTACGACCTTAGCGTTACGATATGGCACCAATAATCGATTGCATTAAATCCCATAAGGTTGGTCGAATCAGCTGATTGGATACGACTACAGCGTTACGACAAACATCACCAATAATTCCAGCTTAAAACATCACGGTAATGCATTTTCTTTCGATGGCTTTTTGTCCTGGTAGAAGGCTCTTGCTGGGAAGGTGAAGCCAAATGCAAATTTGCCGGTGTAAACGGTGTCGAACTGGCTCATTTGAATTCGCCAAATTTGGTGCAGTGTAAATGTACTAAAGCTCTGGAGTCAAATCTCCCACGAGTCACGATGGAATGTCCCATGTATCAAAACTGCGAAGGTGGAAACTGCCGGACATTTATTATATGTATAATTTTTATATTTAATTGTACTTCAAGTTAGTACTCATTTAGCAAAAAAGTTAATAAGCCACTGGTACCTAGCTTATAATTAAATAAAAAACTATTGTTATCAAGTTTAAAAAAAGTGAGAGTTGAAGTTGCAGGTTTCATCTCAAATGTGTCTCAAATTGATATCAAACAAAATGGTATATTGGGTTTCACACAACTCCTTCATTCCATTTCATTTGGAGTCGCTCAGCCAGTGCCTCCCATACAAATTCGCCAAATTGGCTGGAAATAAGTTGCCAAACTAGTAAGGGTAAACAATGCTCATACCGTAGTGGTACTTCAACTTTCCAAACCGTCCTCCTAAATACAGGGGGTTACTCTGTATTGCGATTCGAAATTCTATGCGATTCGAAAGTGAAATGCGATGCGATAAGCAAATGGTACTCTGTATTGCTATAGCATTGCTAACAGTGCTGCGTTCTGCGGCCTTTGGTTATTTTCTTGCTTGGGTTGGCATCACTGTTGTAAAACTAACCGCAAGTTGACAATTTTCATTGCATACTTCAAGTTAAGGCTCTTGTCCTATGCTTTTACTCATACCATTTCTTTTAATTTAGCGCCTAACTGTATGCTATGCTGCAAACACTTGTACTTCCAAAAGTTATTTGTACCTATATATATATCTTTTATGTGTATTGAAATATGTGTGCATGCGTGTGCATATGCAAAATCACGTCCGTATAAACATAATTTTATTAGTTTAATTGAAGTTTTCTTACAAATTTTTGGTAATTATTTTGTAAATTTAAAAGTTAAACAAAATATTTTTCAAAAAAAAAAAATATTTTTTTTTTTAATTTTGCGAAATAAGTGCCAAAATAAACATGTTTTTCGATAAGAAAGGCAAGTATACTAATAGCTCTACAATAATTTACAAGAATATGTTTAAAAATTTAATTTTATTCAAAATTGTTTAGCGGTGCGATAGCGGTTCGACTGCGTTTTGTTGTAGGAAGACAAATCCGAATGTACAAAGCAATTGACACTTCACTTTCGCGATACAGAGTGTACGCGATTCGAGAGGGAAAAAATGAATGCGAAAAGGGAAAAAACCAAAATCCGAAAATGTCAATTTCCGTTGCGATAGTTGAGTTACAGAGTGTCGCTAAGGCAAATGCGAAAAAATTTTCTTTCGCATCGCAATACAGAGTGACCCCCCAGCTTTTCTAAAACGGGTTGTTCAGTTGAACATTGTCTACACGAGCCTGGGCGCCTGGGGTCAACATCCGATCATAAGGAGGTCGCCGCCTTTCAAGAGGTGTTGTCAGCTCTACGTTTGATAGACTGATTTTTGGTTTGTCCTTTCGGTTCTTTTATGATTTTCGCTTAATAATTTTCATTATGACTTAAAATCCGGAGTAATTTTAGTGCAGTTCTGAAGCTGATGACCTGCGACGGAGATAAGCACACAACAAGCTTATTACTTCAAGGCCTAACTGTAACAACCAGACGCTGCAATGCGAACTTACTTGGTCAGGGTACACAGTGTCGGTTCTCAATTGGAGATTCTTTTGGCTCCGGCAATAGGACTAAACAGGGCGCTGGCTCAGTGGCTTAACCCGTAAAAGCCTTTATCAGAATTCTTAAAGGAAGGTGAGGCTGCAGCCGGATTGAATTTTAAACAAGAGTATCAACATACGGCATTTGTATGTATCTATGTCGTTAATTACGGTAGCCCTCTTATATATCCATTTACTTACCGTGCTATCTCGTAAACACCTAGGGATTCTTTAAATAATTCTTAGGACTGTGTAAAATCTTATATATTTTTACCCTTTATTCAATATTTATACAAGTTTTTTGTTGAACCCCTCCTTATGGACCATGTTGGATCGGGGGTTGGGTTGTATGGTTAGTATGAATTGGAAAAATGCAACGTTTACCACGATGGATTGGCCCAAAGCGAAGCTTCCCATATGGATTTTGTGTTTGGGCTTGGGTCAATTGACTTAGCAAGGCTATGACAACCAGGTTGAGAATAAAATAGTTACTTCTACCAAACATTTTTCAATAAGCTGTTTGCTGTTTCTAATGATAGGAAAAAGTCATTGCGAGCTCATTTTATACATACCAGTTCGGAGAATGAGAAACATTGCCGGGGGTTTTTGACATTTCAAAGTTTACGGCATCATAAATATAAATTTTGAAAGATTTATGAATGTTCTCTAAATAATTGAAAATTTTATAATTTAGTACTAATTTAAAATTAAATTTTAATTTGTATTAAATAATGTATTCGTACACAGAATAATTTAAGAGACTATTGTTTGCATGAATCATGTTAAATTACCAAAAAAAAGGTCCTGTTAAGTTAACATGAGAGTACCTATTAGTTTTACTAGACAGATAGTATTATTTTAACAGGACGACGTGTTTATTCATCAGGAAGTCATGTTATTTTAACAGGAATACATCGTCGCTACGCCAGCCACAACAGATACTCGTTTTTAGTGTTTGTTCAGGAGAGCAAAAAAACTGGTCTATGGCTATCCTGGGCCATATTTTACCAATATTTTTATTGGAGATCTTATGCTTATTGTGTTTAAATGATTTGTGACATTAGTTTTTAATGATGGTGAATATATCCTTTGCTTAGTAGCAATATAGAAGTATTATATACATATATTGTTGCTATTGAAAATGGACTAAATCGGATGATAATGGTTATGTCCACTTTTTGGGGAGGCATTTTTGAAAATTTGACTGGTCGTATCTTTTAAACTGATTACGGTAGAACGATGAAATTTGACACAAAGCATACTAGTATCCACTTTCGATATCGAAAATCACATAATTCGGTAACGGAAATGGCTAAAATTATTTATATATATGTAATTATATAATTTGGCCGGATAAACCGACTGGTTATTCTGGTGCCACACCCACTTTTAAGGGAGGCATTTTTGAAAATTCGACTGGTCATAACTTTTAAGCTGAATACTTTATGGTGACTTCGTTTCAACAATAAAAATGTGGCCTTGTACGGTGAATAGAATTGCCTCTTTTGCCTTACCTCTTTCCATCTTCTCATCTCTTTCTATCGTTCGATGCAAATAAAATGTCACAAAATGTTAACAAATCGTACTTGTTAATCACAAAGATGTACACTAGGGTGGATCGACAATAAAAGTTTTTCCAGTTCACCCCTAGGATTAAAGATATTTTGAAGGCGACCCCAAAAAATTTTTTTTTTTTTGCTACGCCCCCCCCGATGGGCTATTTACTTTTTTTGACACTACGTCGCCATTTTAAGTTCGACTTTAATGAGCCATACACCGTTGTTCATGGCATGGAAGCCGCCACAATTCTTACCTTAATCATTTTTTACTCCGAGTTCAAATTCTAGTACTGACTGTCGGTATCTCGTTTCACATTATATGATGTGAAAAAAATTTTTTTTTTGTATGGGGACCGATCCGGGTTAATGTACACCGTGCAAGGGCGTTGAAACGAAATCACCATTAGATTCATGAAATTTGGCACAAGGTATACTAGCAATATAGGGAGTATACCTGATGAAGTTGGACGAAATCGCTTCCCGACCACTCCTACTTTCTAGGTAGGTCCCGCGAACTTGTTTGAAAAAAAAATTAAAGCAAAACACTAGGTACAAGTTGGAAGAAAAGTTCGTTAGATGTTATGATAACCTGTTGGTATATCGCCGCCATTAGTTTTTTTTTTTTGTATTTATTTGTATACCACTAATTTAACGATCTCAAAAAATTATGCGGATTTAGCAAAAAAAATTATACTTTTTGTGTAAGTAAACGTAGTGATCGCTAGGTGGGGACTAAAATGTTTCACTAACCTTATTTACTTTTTTTACTTAGTTTGTTTATTAATTATAATTTTTTAAATCAAAGATCGTACAGACAGTGATCAAAACATATATAAACAAGTAAGGAAGTCTAAGTTCGGGTGAAACCGAACATTACATACCCAGCTGTGCACATAAAGTGGGCGTGATCGTTCACCGATTTTTCTTATTTTCTGTGGTAGTACTCTACATAAACATAACATGCCTGGTACCTAGTTTCGTAAATCTATCTCATACCGTTCTGAAGTTGTTAGCAGTCGAATTTAAAAATTGCTTGACTCATAAGTGGGCGGTGCCACGCCCACTTTCCAAAATTTTGAAAATATTATGTAAAGAATATGAAAGTTGATGTATGTACCAAATTATATTATTATAGCGAAATCAGTTAATTAGATATGGACTTTTCAATATTTCCACCTCCTTTCAATATAACTTTTATGAAAAAGTAGGCGTGGTCGCGAAGCGATTTCGTTTATTTTCTATAGCTGAATTTACCACAACAATAGTATGTCCTCTACGAAATTTCGTTATACTAGCATAAACTCTTGTGAAGTTATTAAGAGTCAAAATTTTAAAATTTCTTCAAATATACGTGGGCGGTACCACGCCCCCTTTTCAAAATTTTTTATAAAATCGGCCTTAGAACATCTAAATCAATACATATTGCAAATTTTATCATTGCAGCTGCTTCTAATATTGAATTAACCCATTTTATACGTTTTTCGAAATTTTCGATATCGAAAAAGGGGCGTGGTTATGGTCCGATTTTACCCATTTTCAATAGCAATCTATTCTGAACCCAAATAAGTACGCATGCCAAATTTGGTGAAGATATCTCATTATTTGCTCAAGTTATCGTGTTAACGGACAGACGGACGGACGGACGGACGGACGGACGGACATGGCTCAATCAAATTTTTTTTCGATCCTGATCATATTGATATATGGAAGTCTATATCTATCTCGATTCCTTTATACCTGTACAACCAACCGTTATCCTAACAAAGTTATAATACCCTGTGTACAAGTACAGCTGGGTATAAAAACTAGCAGACCCGGCAGACGTTGTCCTGCCAAAAATTAGTCTGCCTGCGTTTTTATCCCCACATCAATATCCCTGTCACTATCCCTATCCTAATCCCTATCCCTATCTCTATCCTTATCCCTATCCCTATCCCTAAAGACCTTCTCCGGGCAAAAACAAATACAACAAAAAAAAAAAAATAGTGAAATCGGTCCATCCGTTCAGGCGTGATGTGATCACGAAGGGAAATGGGCATTCAATTTTATATATCCCAACAAACATTTTTAGCTAATCTCAATTTGAGATGCATTTGAGAACCAATCATCTTCTCAAATCTCAAACGTTCGTTTTCAATTTGAGGTGAAAGAACCGTTGATAGCGTTCTCAACCTAAAAGGCTCATTTTTAATATGGGATTTTCCCTTATTTTCAAATTGAGAACGGCAGAATTTTCAAACGTTTCTCAAACTGAGCGGAGTGGATCGAAATGGAATCCACATGCTCTCATTGAAATATTTATTCAGAGATGCCAATCATGCAAAACAAATACCCATTTTAATAAAAAGCGAGTTCCCATTTATGCAGTTAAGTTTTACTTAATACTTTTTTAATTAATATAGTTCAACAAATAATCCTGTTATATAAACAACATTTGAGAAAAAGTTGAGAATAGATGTTTTCTCAAACGTTTGAGATTTTGGTGCTCGATGTTTGTTGGGATGCTAGAGTTCGCCCAGTGGTTGAAATTCAACCACAAAAGCTTATTTTATTTTCTTATCTTCTTGCTGTTTCTTAAATTTGCCATTCTTTTCATATTTTTTTATATTTTTGGTTTCTATACATTCCTGTTCATTTTGCCTTTTCCTCCCTCTTTACACCATTCATTAATATAGTTTCAATGTTGATAATTATTTATTCTTCTTAGGTAGTTTTCATACGTATTTCTTTCCTTCCTTTGCTTTTATTTCCTTTCCTCTACTTTAATCTCATTTTATTTCTTTTGCTTTTCTTTCCTTCCTTCTCTTTTTTTTTTTTTTTCCTTTTCTTTCCTTTTCTCTTCTTTCATTTCATTTTATTTCCCTTCTTTCTTTCTCTATTTTCTGTTCTTTTCTTTTCGTTTCTTTTATTCTCTTACCTGACCTTTCTTTCCATTTCCATTACATTCATTTTTTCCTTTTATTTTCTTTAACTTTAATTTCCTTTCTTTTCCTTTGCTTTAGTTTCGTTTCCCTTAGTTTCCTCTCATTTTATTAATTTTTTTTTTTCATTTCATTTATTTTCTTTTATTTTTTTTCTTACCTTTATTTTCTTTCACTTTTTTCCTTACCTTTCCTTCCCTTACCTTTCCTTTTCCTACCATTCATTTCCAGTGGCGTGCCTTCCATATAAGCCGAAAAGCCCGGCTTGCCTAGCTAATCCCCTATGAGCTTGTGTGTATCGTAACAATTTATGTTTTATCGTTTACATTTGGTTTCTTAACGGATAACTGGTTTTCATTTCCTTGCCTGCCACCTACTACCTAATAGCTGTTAATAGCATAGAAACATACCTACAGCTTTTCCTGCCACCTGTCGGCTGATAGCTCATTTACATAAAATTATTTCAGTGCGTGATGGCCATCCCTTACTTACTTACTTATAACAGCCTTAAACCGCCTAGGCAATGATGGCCATCTCGCTTTTACTTATTGGCTTTTACCGGGCTTTCAAAACTAGTACGAATCTGTGTGCTGAAGCAATTGTTTTTTTTTTTTTTAATTTGGAAGTAATTTTATATGAAACTTTGAAGCCAGCTTCTGGCTAGTGTTGCCATAAGCGAAAACGAAAATGAAATTTGTTTATGTATGTATCTACAATTTTAACGTGCAAAGCGCTCCACTCAAAAATTATTGGCGCATATTTTAAAGTAGAAAAAAAGAATTGAATAGTGGTAGGTGCTGTAATTTTTTTTTATTTGCTAGGCCCTAAAAAATAAAAAAAAAGATGTTTAAGGTTTCTTAGCTTCTGCAATGTACCTAAATGGGAAATAGTGCGAATAAAACTTTTCCTTGGGTTGGAAAAGCTTAAAAAATCTGCAAACAATAACGTGCCAATTATCGGAACCTAAAAGTTTAAGTTTTTCCCCGTCTGCAAAAGTCGATAAATATCCTGAACTCTTCTTTGTCTGCCTGGGGCTTGCCTTGATTGATACACGTAGGCACGCCACTGTTCCTTTCCTACCGTTTCCTTACTTTCTTTTTTTCCTTTCCGTAACTCCTTTAGTTTTCTTTCCTTTCCATTCATTTCCTTTATTTATTTTTTTAGCTTTTCATTACCTTTCTTTCCTTTATTTTTCATTCTTTTTATTTTCATTTATTTACCGTCTCTTCCTCCTCGCTACCTTTTCTTTCCTTTCTTTGTCTTTCTCTATTTGCCTCTCTTTTCCACTCCTTTACCTACATTACATTTCCTTTCTTCCCTTCCTTTTTTCTTTTCCATTCCTTTCCTTTCCTTACCTTTATTTGCCTTTGATTTTTCTCTCATATTTTCCGTTCCTTACCTTATCTTACCTTTATTTTCCTTTTATCCATTCCTTTCCTTTCCCATTTTTTCCTTTATTATATACTTTTATTTATTTCATTTTGTTTTACTTTTATTTTTTTTATATTTTTTCCTTTCCTTTCATTTCCAACAAATTTCTTTTTTTACTTTCAATCACTTTTCTATTTCTTACTTTACTGTTCTTAGTTTTATCAATTTTCCTTTTTATTTTATTTCACTAAGTCTAGCCACGAAGGGCTTTGTGCTTTTTTTCAAAACATCATGTCTGAGCAAGCATTTGCTTCTCTGAATACCCACGCACAGATTTTGTTTTTGTAGACACTGTTTGTACCTACGCTCAATAAAGTTGACGGGCTCATGTTTATTATTGCTGCCAACAAAACAACTCACACTCGGACTCTCCCCAACTGCAATGAATGCAATCACAACAATGCAAGTGTACCGACATACACACATAAAGTGAATGCGTGTTTAGCACTTGTAGTGGTGTGACTTTCAAATCATATTATAATTTTTTTTTAATTTTTGGTTTCTTGTCGCACACCCTGCTTGGCGAGACCTATCGATACAGAAAACTTTTAAGTATTGCGCATTTATATATAATAGTAGATAGATAAGGCAAACACCTCTATGAACAAAGGGTTTGTATAATAACTTTTCTCCTGGGTTCAGATGAATCTAAAATCCACTCTTACGGACACACTCATCAGCACTTTTGATTTGAATATGAACATATTCTTGGGTCAGCCTAGGTCCACCCTATGGTCAATATTTTGGAAACGGGTTCACAGATGAACCTGAAAACTGCTCCTTTGGAAAACTCTCATCAACACCTTTTATTTTATACCCATATCGTAAAAACACATTCTGGGTCACCCCTGGTCCACATTCTGGTCAATATCTCAGAATTCCACAAAAAAAATTAGTGAAATCGGTCCTTCCGTTCAGGCGTGATGTGATCACCAAGGGAAATGGGCATTAATTTTTATACCCAGCTGTACTTGTACACAGGGTATTATAACTTTGTTAGGATAACGGTTGGTTGTACAGGTATAAAGGAATCGAGATAGATATAGACTTCCATATATCAATATGATCAGGATCGAAAAAAAATTTGATTGAGCCATGTCCGTCCGTCCGTCCGTCCGTCCGTCCGTCTGTCCGTTAACACGATAACTTGAGCAAATAATGAGATATCTTCACCAAATTTGGCATGCGTACTTATTTGGGTTCAGAATAGATTGCTATTGAAAATGGGTAAAATCGGACCATAACCACGCCCCTTTTTCGATATCGAAAATTTCGAAAAACGTATAAAATGGGTTAATTCAATATTAGAAGCAGCTGCAATGATAAAATTTGCAATATGTATTGATTTAGATGTTCTAAGGCCGATTTTATAAAAAATTTTGAAAAGGGGGCGTGGTACCGCCCACGTATATTTGAAGAAATTTTAAAATTTTGACTCTTAATAACTTCACAAGAGTTTATGCTAGTATAACGAAATTTCGTAGAGGACATACTATTGTTGTGGTAAATTCAGCTATAGAAAATAAACGAAATCGCTTCGCGACCACGCCTACTTTTTCATAAAAGTTATATTGAAAGGAGGTGGAAATATTGAAAAGTCCATATCTAATTAACTGATTTCGCTATAATAATATAATTTGGTACATACATCAACTTTCATATTCTTTACATAATATTTTCAAAATTTTGGAAAGTGGGCGTGGCACCGCCCACTTATGAGTAAGCAATTTTTAAATTCGACTGCTAACAACTTCAGAACGGTATGAGATAGATTTACGAAACTAGGTACCAGGCATGTTATGTT
The DNA here is from genome assembly GCA_964058755.1 of Campiglossa producta. Taxonomy (NCBI): domain Eukaryota; kingdom Metazoa; phylum Arthropoda; class Insecta; order Diptera; family Tephritidae; genus Campiglossa; species Campiglossa producta. Next base: position 20,724,624 of record CAXKVI010000005.1, read on the forward strand.
TATGTAGAGTACTACCACAGAAAATAAGAAAAATCGGTGAACGATCACGCCCACTTTATGTGCACAGCTGGGTATGTAATGTTCGGTTTCACCCGAACTTAGACTTCCTTACTTGTTATATATATATTTACACTTAATGCTGGTGTACCTCTACTGCTGTGTTAAGCCCTCACACCTGGGCATTTTCTTAGAGGAGCTCCACTTGTGGCTATACCAGAACCAAACGTGGACTCACTCTCCCTCATAAATCGATGGGAACGAATCAAAATTCTCTATCATGAATTTATTCGCCGATGGAAGGAAGAATATCTCAAAGACCTCCATAAAAGATATCGGTGGAAAAACACCCAAGAAGCTCCTAAAATTGGAGAATGCGTCCTAATACATGACGACTGTCTCCCACCTACCGAATAGCGGCTAGCCCGCATCGAAAAGGTACACTACGGTTCCGACGGTCACATCCGGGTAGTTGACCTACGCACACAAACCGGAATGTTAACGCGACCGCTCGTCAAACTATGCTTTTTACCAACCGAGTCTAATACCGCTAATACCAACCGAGTCCCAATCGCGCGAATATCGAAAATCAATAATAATACAATCAAATAGGGAGCAATTCATCCTCACAAGTGATGTTGCTACCCGGACTGTAAATACACCTCTCTCTCAATATGAAGTGGATTGTTTTGATCGTTCCCAATTGATCTGTTAGGAAACTTTATAGTGGAAAAGGTGTATCTAGTCACTAATAGAGACATTTCGTGGGCAAATTCAATTTTGAGACAATTTGGTATTCAGTAAGATACCTCACATCTCTAGGCTAAAAATAAGTCACTAATTTGTGATCTGCTCGTATGTGAAAAATTATTTCCATTATTTTCCTGCTTTCCGACCTATTTTTATATTTTACCAGTGTCACCCCTGGTCCACATCTCGGAAAACGGCTCGCATAGGGTCTTGAGAATCACCTCTTTTTTAAATACTCATCAACACCTTTTATTTGATACCCATATTGTAGAAAACCTGTCTGTAGTCACACCTGGTCCATATTTTGGGAAATACGTCGAATACGGGGTGTTATATTGGACTAATAACTACACCATGTTCAAGCACTCGTCAACACCTTTCATTTGACACCTATATTGTGGGAAACCAGTCTAGGGCCACACCTGGTCCATATTTTGGGCAATATTTCGAAAACGGGGTCTCATATTGGACTAATAACTACACCATGTTAAAGCACTCGCCAACACTTTTCATTTGATACCCATATTGCATGGACACGTTATAAGGTTACCCTGGTGCACATTTTGCGGGATATCTCCAAAACCTTCCCGGATTTTTATACTTTTTTTTGGCCATAAACCATGTCGGGCTCAATCAAAAACTATGTGCAAAATTTCGTTCAATTCGGTCCAGCCGTTCCTGAGTTATAGCGTCACTGACGCTGCGTCAGAAAGAAAAATAGGCTCCATTTTTATATACTTATTAGCCTCCACCAGGCGATTAGTAAGGAGTGTAATGGAGTGTGGTTGCTAAGTGACCTTGCTCAATCCCGACTCTTGCGTCCTCGTTCGTGCACTCTGGGCAACGGGAGCTACCTAGGCTCGCGGCAGAAAGAGAGGGAGCCCCGGTGGGGCCACTCTGACATACTTGGTTTAAGGGCTCACCGAGGTTTTTGCGCAGCGTCTGTTCACCATGAGGTGCGGCTGCAAGCGGGCGTCTGTCTTGAAGCAAGCGGCTCGCTATATAAATGTGTAAATATTTTCCAAAAACCCCGAAACGGGTTGTGCGCTGGGTTTGGGACCCGCCACGTAAAAAATTTAGTCCAAAGAAAAATGTATTAAAGCCTCGGATGAGAACCCCCTTTAATGTTGACGACCCGGCAAAACGAATAAGGCATAATGATTTGGATATTAGGGCATGTACCGGGAATGTCCGGACCCTTTCAAGGGACGGTACCGCTGCCCGACTGGTTGATGTCCTCCTTAACGGAAAGGCTGACATCACCGTCCTGCAGGAAATGCGATGGACGGGACAAGGAAAGACGACCATCGGACCTTGTGACGTATACTACAGTGGCCAGACACGCGGCAAAGCGCGTGGTGTAGGATTCGTGGTGGGAAAGAGACTTCGCCGCCAAGTACTAGCGTTCACCCCCGTGGACGAGCGTCTCGCTGCGATCCGCATCAAAGCGAAATTTTTCAACATAACATTTATCTGCGCCTATGCGCCGACTGAGGAGACGGACGACGCAGAGAAGGACTCCTTCTACGATAAACTTGAACAGACTTATGATCGCTGCCCCCAACATGATATCAAAATCGTGCTCGGCGACTTTAATGCGAAGGTGGGCAAGGAAGGAGTCTTTGGTCCAACAGTTGGAAAATTTAGTCTCCATGATATAACATCCCCCAACGGCACTAGGTTGATTGATTTCGCCGCTGCTCGCAATATGGTCATCAGTAGTACCAGGTTCCAGCATAAACGAATACACCAAGCCACATGGCTGTCTCCTGATCAAAGAACAAGAAACCAGATTGATCATGTCATGATCGACGGCAGACATAGCTCCACCGTTCTGGACGTGCGTACCCTTCGTGGTCCCAATATCGACTCGGACCATTATCTTGTTGCAGCCAAGATACTCACACGCCTCTGTGTAGCAAAGAAAGTGCGCACAGTAACGGAAGGAAAGTTTGACGTCGAGAAGCTGCGCACGACACAGACAGCTGACAATTTCTCCACTCGACTCTCACACCTGCTATCGGAGAGCAATCCTCGACCTAACGATGCAACCGAGCAATGGAAGCATATCTCTCACTCATTACGTACCGCCGCTGAGGCCACTATAGGGTTCCAGCGAGCCCGCAAAAACAACTGGTACGATGAGGAATGCAGCACTGCCTCGGACAAAAAGGACGCTGCCTACAGGGAGACGTTGCGAACGGGCGCAACCCGCAGTGTATGGCAACGCTATCGTGAGGCAAAGAAGGAAGAGAGACGCCTTTTCAGAAAAAAGAAACGTGAGGCCGAAAGGCGTGAGTGTGAGGAGCTTGAGATGCTGGCTGACAGGAATGATGCCCGAAAATTCTATGAAAAGATCCGGCGGATGACGGAAGGTTTTAAGACCGGGGCAAGTTCCTGTAAGGACAATAATGGCGACCTGGTAACCGACGTACAGAGTGTACTTAAATTATGGAGGGAGCACTTCTCCTCACTGCTAAATTGCGAGGGAGACGTCGAACCCGATACCCCAATCCCTGACGATGGAAAAGTCGTCCCACCACCTGACTATGATGAAGTGAGGATAGCTATATCCCGGCTCAAAAAACACAAAGCGCCTGGAAAAGACGGACTACCCGCCGAGCTGTTCAAACACGGAGGCGAAGAGCTGGTAAAAAGCATGCATCAGCTCTTATGCAGAATATGGTCAGACGAGTGCATGCCTCCAGATTGGAATCTAAGTGTGCTATGCCCAATCCACAAGAAAGGCGATCCCGCTAACCGCACCAACTACCGCGGAATCAGCCTTCTTAATATCGCGTATAAGGTTCTTTCTAGCGTATTGTGTGAAAGACTGAAGCCCATCGTAGACAAGCTGATTGGACCTTATCAGTGTGGCTTTAGACCTGGTAAGTCTACCATCGACCAGATTTTCACGATACGCCAAATCCTGGAGAAGACCCATGATAAAAGAATCGACACACACCATCTCTTTGTCGATTTCAAAGCCGCTTTTGACATCGCAAAAAGGAGTTGCCTGTATGCCGCCATGTCTGAATTTGACTTCCCTGCAAAGCTTATACGGCTTTGCCAAATGACGTTGAGCAATACTAACAGCTCCGTCAGAGTCGGGAAGGACCTCTCTGAGCCATTTGAAACCAAACGAGGCTTCAGACAGGGCGACTCCCTTTCGTGCGATTTCTTCAACCTGATGCTGGAGAAGATAATTCGAGCAGCAGAGCTAAACCGCAATGGTACAATCTTTTACAAGAGCGTGCAATTGCTGGCGTATGCCGATGATATTGATATCATTGGCCTTAACAACCGCGCCGTAAGCGCTGCCTTCTCTGGACTGGATAAAGAAGCGAAAAAAGTGGGTCTTGCGGTCAACGAGGACAAGACGATGTATTTGCTGTCATCAAAGAAAGAATCGGCGCACCTGCCCCTTGGCAGCCACGTCACTGTTGATAGTTACAAATTTGAAACTGTGAGGGACTTCGTCTATTTGGGAACCAGCATTAACACCGAAAATAATATCAGTCTAGAAATCCAACGGCCTTGGCAGCCACGTCACTGTTGATAGTTACAAATTTGAAACTGTGAGGGACTTCGTCTATTTGGGAACCAGCATTAACACCGAAAATAATATCAGTCTAGAAATCCAACGGAGAATCACTCTTGCGAACAAGTGCTACTTTGGACTGAGTAGGCAATTGAGAAGTAAAGTCCTCTCTCGAAGAACAAAGATCGCGCTCTATAAGTCTCTCATCATACCTGTCCTGATGTATGGCTCAGATTCATGGACAATGTCAAGAGAAGATGAGATGGCCCTTGGAGTATTTGAGAGAAAAGGTCTCCGGAAGATTTATGGTCCTTCCCGTGATGCCGACGGCGAGTATCGAAGGAGATTTAACGATGAGCTGTACGAGCTTTACGCAGATCTGACCATAGTCCAGCGAATTAAAGCCCAAAGGCTCCGCTGGCTGGGTCACGTCATGCGAATGGACAAAGAAGCTCCAGCCCAGAAGGTTTTCCAATCGTCACCCGAATTCGGCAGCAGAGGAAGGGGGAGGCCTCGACTGAGATGGAAACAACAGGTGGAGGATGACTTGAACTCCCTTGGGGTTTCCAATTGGCGTCAGTTATCGCTAAAAAGGAATGACTGGCGTGCTTTGTTAGGCGACGGCCAAAATCGCTTAGGCGGTTAAGCGCCAATAAATGATGATGATGAGGCGATTAGTAAGTTATGGGTACGGTGACCATAAATTTTTTTTGAAAAAACAGAACTCTTTTTACTTAAGGCTTGGTATTGCCTTCACGTGAAAATTTCTCTACCCGGCTATAAACTATTTGGGGTTACACTCTCAATATTTGGAAAAGTGTTTTTCATGGCAAATCATGTCTTTGTAAAAAATGTTGCCAACGTCTGTGAAACATTGAAATTGCAATCTCAAATAATTTCAGTCAAAGTGCATCAATTGAAAGTAATTTTTTTAAGTATATTTTTCCGTTTTGTGAATAGCATTTCTTGATGGTGAGAGACATTTCCTTGTTAATTTAAAACCTACCATAACCACTGTTGCCGTTTTGGCCGAAATGTACTATTTTTGGTACGAATTTTTTTCCGGGCACGGAACTTCCAAATTTGGTACGTTTTTGCCATTTTAACGTACTCAATTTTTGATTTCGCTAAAGCACTTGACCGCGTTAAACTAATAATACTAATAAACTAAATTATTTTTAAAATATTTGGAAAGATTTTAAATTTTTCATAAAGTTTTACAATTATTGAGCAAACTAACTTTACAGAGCTACTCATTACATTTGTTAAAAAAGGTTGCTGGCACAAAAAAGCAGAACAAAAACAGAACATTTGCTTATAAACAGAACATTTCTGTTATTTTCTTTAGAAAAAAAAATACGCAGAACAAGCTCCTTAAAAACAGAACTGTTCTGCCAAAAACAGAACGGATGGTCACCGTAGTTATGGGCCAACTAAAAAAAAAAGTTTTTTTTTTGGAAAATTTTATTGATTTTTAGAATGGTGGTAACATTGTTAGTTTTGATTTTGTACACCTTTTCTAATTTTTGGTATAAAACTGACTAGCCATTCTTGTAAAAAACACTTTCCAAAACTGTCTACACTGAAATTTTCTCATTCTAGTCGTTTTGTAGTATTCTATCCTCAAACATTAGCATGGACTTTTCGCTTTTGTTTTCAAAAATGCAAATATCCAATATGTTCAATCTTATTTTTATCCAGTGCTTGTATGACTGTGTAAACTGTTTCCGTGATTTGATTTCTTCTATGTAAAAATAGAAGAATAATACAAAGAAAAAACTCGTGTAGCCAGTACACGTGAAAGAAGTTAACTTCTTAAGTTCAGAAATAACGAACTATGAATAAGTTGTATTCGAGAATGGTTTAGAAATATCTTACTTCCGGGAAGTGGACCAGGGAAGCTGTCCATTCGAAAATAACTTATATATGGTGCGTTTTCCTTAAAATTTGGTGCATGGGTAGAATTAGGCCTAAATTAACAGGGGCCAATACGAATGGGATATAGAGGAAGAGGGGCGTGGTAGAAGGAAAGAGGGCAATGAAGAGCAAAAGGGAGGGAGATAGGAAAGAGAGTTGTACGAAGAAAGATAGGAAGACTAGGTGACAAGCCTGCGTGAAATTTAAATATTTGGAATACAGTCGCAAATACCTTTCACTTGATACTCATATTGGCATATCTTGCTCAATATTAAAAAAAATAGATAGGTGGCAACCCTTTGAACCGCCCCAAGTGGCAACCGTATATATAGTCTTAGAATGAATCATACAAATCGGTTGAGCGGTTCCCGAGATATAAGAAAAACGCCTACGCCTGAAAGTCTGCAACATACGCCCGAAAGTCGGCTACAATTTCTATTTCCGTGCCATAACTTCCGTTGCATGTCATCCATTTTCTCAAATTTTACTCTCAATCAAAACTTCATATCGCCGCCTAAGAAGTTAACTTCAAAAACAAAGTGTCATTTAGACGTTTATAGATGCTTTCTCTGCTTTAATGCCTTCAAATGGCGCATCCATATCCACTTATCCCTGACAGTAGTGACCTTTATTGCGGGGCTAAGGTCGCACCTCGTCCCGTTGTTGAATTCTGATTTCGGATTCAGCAGTAAATTTCCCATCTAGATTTTTAGATTTTTGGCATATTCAAACCAAATCGGGAAATAACAAAAACACACCAATGTTGAGGCAAGAATACTAGAAAAGACTAGTAGAAAATTATATTCAGGTAAGTGTTTGTTTATATCTTTGTTTTTAAGCTATTGCATAGATTTTATCACAGGCCTTGGCGGTAAGAGTGAAATGAAAAAAATGTTAATGTTAAAAAAGTTCGTAACGGACTTTTTTCAATGTTAGAAGGTTCGGCGTTAGCAACATAACTTGACAAAAATAAATATAAGCGTTGCCTACATTTCGGCGTATGACGTTGTACTAATGTTAGCAGCAGGCCGATTACATAAAATTGGAACTGAACATTACATTAAAATTGGATCTGTAAGCGTTGCCTACATTTGGGCTATACTACTAACAGTATGACGTATTTTTATAGGCTATACTGTTAACAGGTTAAGGCTGTACTTCTCTAAAGTCATAAATATGCTCATTGAGTTTCCATAAATATTATAATTGCATAAGTTAATAAAAAGTGATATGGAATAGCTTTACCGCGGCAGTCCCCGAGTGCCACACGTCATTTTTTTCGGTTTTATACCAATATTGGGTTAGGTCTGCAAAATCTAAACTAGAAATGATACAATTTAATATAAAGATCTGTAACTCGTTTTTGTAAAATAAAAGCAATAAAATTTTCATATGGGGGTTTGATCCCCCTAATCCCCTCCCTATCTACGGCACTGAATGTTGGAGTACCCATACTACTTCAAGAAGAATCCAATTCCATATAAAAAGGTGCTCCAATTAACATGGCGATGTCCTAGGATTGGACCACCTAATCCAACTAGGAGTACTCCATCCCGTACTCCATGGAATACCCCCACAAGAGTATGTTCCAAAAAAGGTTTAGTGAACGTGTCGTGTTGCAAAAAATCATGTACGCGCCCAGCTCTAGTCAACTGGAATTCTCTAATTGGACTCAAGGGTATGAATGGGACTCTGAAAATAAATTCAGAAAAAAATAAACCATCAGCAAACATTTAGGCTTGAGTTACGTTAGATCTCAAGTTAAGAACTAAGGGGCTTCTCAGACCCCAAGCGTGGCTCTCAAGAGGAAAAACACTTGAGAACGATGGCAAAAGGGCATTTTTCATATGAAAAAACGCTGTTTCTCAAGTTGAGAAAGAGATAGTTCTCAACTTATACCCCAATGGAATTCTCTAATTGGACTCAAGGGTATGAATGGGAATCTGAAAATAAATACAGAAAAAAATAAACCATGGTTTTTCTAAGTTAAAACGCCATGAATAAGTGGACAAAAATTTTTATTTACATATAAATTTTGGTCTAAGCTCTTCAAGTTTAATTTGAATATTAGAAGCTGTAGATTGGAGAATATGTTGGATATCAACTTGAGAACTTAAGAGTTATCGAAATATCTCTAAGGTTGGACTTGAAAACTACAAAGTTATCTAAGGTTGGAGAAAATTTGGAGAATTTTGTTGGATATCAATTTGAGAACTATACAGTTTTTCAAAGGTTGGAGGAAAAGTTTTACTTTTTTATCCTTTTTGTCATCGCTGTACAGTACATTGGGTAATTGATTGAATTATATCTTAGGGAAAGCTGCAGACGGTGGAATAACTATTTGTGATATTTTCTTGGCAACGCTGCCTTTGCCATCACGTTGCTTCCAATTCGGCCGAAGATTCCATGGTCGAAAAGTTGGATTTGGGCTTGGGTTAGCTGACTTCTCAAAGCGATGATAACAAGGATGAGGATACCAAAAAACCTTTCACCTAAAATTTTTCACGAAGTAGATTATTTTTTCGAATAAAAGTAAAAGTCAATTACGAGCCCTTTTTATACATATCAGTTCGACTGGTCGGTGCCAAAGTAAACAGAAGTATTTCAAAATTTAAATTGTTTTTGAAACGGCATTCAAAATTTCATTTTTACAATGGAGTTCTATGAAAAAATAAAAGTTTGAAATGCTGTTTTCCCAAAAATTTTAAGAAGTAAATACATCTGTTTACTTTGGAACCGGCGATATATCGTCGGCTTAGAGTGCAAAGGTGCTAAGTCCAATTTTCAAATTTTGCAGGAGATACAAAAAGCAATATAAGAAAGTTTTTTAAAAAAATATTTTGAGCTATTGCGATTTTGAATCCAAAATATTTGGTATTTGTGCATTTGCATGTATCTACCCACCTACACACTTGGAAGAAACCGATAAAACCTACGGATCCTTTCAATAATAAAGATGTTTTTGTAAACTTTTATTTCTTTTATTTTATTTGCATTTTATTATACTTTTTTATCGCCCGTCTTAATCAAATCAGGCAATTTACTCCAATCTATCTTAGGGAAAACCCCGGACGAGTGGTTTCTGTGGAATAGTTCAGTATTTATTGTTCGGTTTTTAATCCAATCTATTTTAGGGAAATCCCCGGACGAGTGGTTCCTGTGGATTGGAGCAATATCTATTGTTCGGTTTTTAGCAATGTTACCTTGACCGTGACGCCCATTTTCATTCCAATGTGACCTATGAATCCAAGGTGGATGAGTGTTTGCCTGGGCCAGCTGTCTTACCAAACCAATAAAAGCCAGGATGAGAATACCGAAGAAAGTTTTACCAAACATTTTTCAAGAAGGTTATTATTTTTTCGAATGATTGGAAAAGGCAATTGCAATCTCATTTTATACATATCAGTACGAGGCGGGGAAGTTCCTTGCCAATTCAGTTCTCCGACAACGCGAAATTTAGAACCTCATAAATAAGAGCTGTGAAATATTTATGTTCGAACAATACCTAATTCAAAACTGTATGAATTAGTATTATTTTAAAATTCAGTTTTAATTTATTGAAGCATTGTATTAGAGCATCAATCAAGTCAAAGGCCATTATATTTTTGACATTTTCTTGAGTGAACGCCTTCTTCCCTTAATTAATCTTAAAGCAAGAAATTTAGCTTCATAAAGCCTGTCACCGAAAACTATGTATGTACACGGAGAAATTTTTTTTTCTAAAATCTAGAAAAATATGTTCTCCATCTCAAAATAGTAAAAAGTTTGAGGAATTTTAGAAATTTACTTGATTTTCACTGAAATTAGTTAAAAAAGTTTACTTCAAAAAAGCAAGTTATTTTCTCATAAAAAAACAAAAACTATAAAGGATGATTTACATGGGTCGATTTTTCTAACCTTTTTTTTCAACCGACCGTGTAAACAGCAATTAGATCGATCTTCACCTTGTATTTAAGGGTTGAACACAAGTGGTTCGATAAAAATCGAACAGAAAATCGACCCGTGTAAATGAGCCTTAAGAAAAAAATGTTCAAAAAAAAAATCTAAGTATACTATAATAAAAATCTAGAAAAGTCGTGTCTGCACATTGAAAATTTCTTTGAAAAAATTACTGGGGATGACTTGGGAATATTATAGAGTCCATCTGAACCATTTTTAGAATTATTGTCTGTCTGCTTGTCCGTTTGAACGTAAGGATCTCGGAAACTAAGAAATGGATTTTAATGAAACTTTTTCTGATGGACAGCTTAAAGCTTAGAAGGAGCCCTAAACTTTGTTTTATCAAAATCGCCTAATAAACAAGATATAGTCATTTTAAGTGAGGTACTACCTATGAAAATTTTTTTTTAGAAATAGATTTATATGAAGAAAGATTTATGTTTAGTTTTTTTTTTCAATTTCAGCTAAATCAAAAATCAATTGCATAGGTACAGTGGCGTACCAAAAAATTTGGGAAATAAAATTTTTAAATCTATTTATCCATCGTCAAGGGTGCACACCTTGCCGCGGTACGAGGGCTTAAGTCGATAGCCACAAGGCTATGCAGCCCTTGTGATCCTAGTGCCCCCGGTACTACATCAGGAGGGAAGCCTAGCCTCTCTGTCGCGACGACAAAGATCTTCCCCTCCCAATCCAGGGTGTTATGCGACCACGTGCCCATTGGACGTTTGCGGCCGGGAGGCAAATCGTGGCTATAATCGAACGAAGCCTTTCTGATACCGGGCCGCCTCGGAGAGTAACTTTGGTTATACTCTTCCCTTGACCCTAAGCTGGCCTTGCCCGGAGAAGAGTCGTACGAACAAGATGTATAATAATAATAAATCCCTTAAAACCAAAGATACGGCAACTACGTATACTGCAAAGCAGAGGAGGACAATGCTGGAGCAAGCGAGAACGCAACTCGGAGGACAACCTCCATTTAAATATCAGCCGAAAGATCGACAGCGATGGCAACTACGATAATAAGCACCGCTACAAACACAGTGAAGCCAACTACGGCTGATGCTAAACCTCCATTAAGTGCCGGTACCGAAACCAATTTTTTAACGTCTGTGGTAGTGGCCTTACGACCTGGCCCTAGAGATCCATATAAGGGAGCGACCGCGATGGCAACTACGGGTCGAAATTCCTCCCAAAAGACATCTCCCAGTCGCTCTGAGTACTTGGACAAAAGAGCGGCCGCAAGGATCCTGAAGAAATACGAGGTAGGTTGGTTGGTTGGTTGCCGTGCCGCCCGGTCAGAAGGACCGGACCCAAGTAGCGCGCTGGGCGCCATTTTGATGCACTAAACTGTGAAACCAATTACAGTTTGTTTTCTACGGACTAGGTGGATTATGGTCAAACCATTTGGTGAGACCTATAAATTTGTTTATGTCAGCTATGGATACATCCTTCAGGTCAGTTAAAACAAACCGACCTAAGGTCTTGTGTCTTATATTGGCCAGGGCAGGACACTCGCAGAGGAAGTGAGTAACAGTTTCTTTACAGCCATCTAGGCCGCAACTTCTACACACCTCGTTGAATGGTAGCCCAATTCTTTCCGCGTGTTGGCCCAGTGGCCTGTTATGGTGGCTGTTATTCTGAAAATCTCCTTCCTAGATCTGCATAGCAGGCTCTCGGTTCTACTTTTGTTGTATTCAGGCCAAGTTTGTTTACCAATCCTACAGCTATCCGAGGAGTACCACGTACGAATGGCCATGGCCTTGTATTTGTTGTGTATGTCACTTTTGATTGCTGTGAGTGGGCGACGCACACTAACTACATCTAAGTTGTCTGCTGAAGCCCCTGTCCTTGCCAGTACATCCGCTTTCTCATTGCCCACAATGTTCCTGTGACCCGGAACCCAGACAAGTGTGATTTTCGCGGAGTTTGCTGCTGCCCTAAGCGACCCTTTGCACTCGCTGACGGCCTTAGAGGAAGTGATCGGCGAGTCGAGCGCAATAAGCGCCGCTTGACTGTCTGTGTATATGCGCACCTCCCTCCCTTCAATTGACTCTCCTATTAGGTGTCCACAGGCTTTCTCGATACCAACTACTTCTGCTTGGAAGATGCTGGCCGAGTCCGGGAGACGGTAGGACTGAGCGACTTGCAATTGCTCAGAATAGACCCCTGCTCCCACGCCACAGTCCATTTTGGACCCGTCCGTGAATACAGAGATTATCCCCTGCTTACAAGCGCTACCATCTCTCCATTCGCCTCTTAACGGGAAGTGCACGGGATATACGAGGTAGTTTCACAGGAGACGCTATCGCCGAATGCCAGAAAGACGGTGGGGATAGCTGAAGCTCTGTTACCGAACTTCCAAAGCAATTACGTGCCAAAAAAGGTTAACGGAAATCCCTTCAAACGCCAGACATCGGACGGGGATTCAAAACCTCATCCGAGCGGCAGCAGAACACCCACGTAGTGGGTAAACGTAGCTTTGCTGAAGTGACCAAGGACAGGATCCTCATAGGCGTCATTGATCGAGGTAACGAAAGGTGGGCCATCCCTAAGGAACAGTGGCGGTACGTCTTGACATTATGGATGAGTCTCCGGGTGACACGGCCATGGGTTCTGATGCGGGATGGCACCAGGGCCGAATCAAGCTATTCGCTTGCGAGGATGCAAAAACAGTTGCACTGTACAAGGCAGCAGCTGCAAGACTGGGTGAGATCTACCAAGGGGCAAGAATCGAGGATGTCGACTGGAAGGACATCCCGGCTCGGCCAAGGGCAAGGGCATGGATTTATGCCACCCCTGCTGAACCTGAGAGAATTGTAAAGATGCTGCGGATCATTTCTTATTTATTCTAGTTTTTATCAAGACATAATTAAGAAAACATTTTCCAAGTTCAAAATTATTCCTCGATTTTCTTGTTTGTGTCTTGGTTCTAGGAAAAATTCTCTCCGTGTGGGTATCAGAGTAGGAGCAGATGAGGTACTGAGGTTAAGGAGATGGAAAGAAGGAAGTATTTCGGAAAAACTCGACTGGCATTGGCAACAGAGATAGGGGCTTAACCCAAACATATGTGACAGAAAGGAATATGACATAGGAAAGAAAGCCGAGGAAAAGAGGTTGATGAAGAGGAATGGGACCCGAGAATAAGGATGGAAAAAGCGAAAAAATAGTTTCAATAGAAATTAGTAAAACCCTAAAATACAGATCCACCCGGACAACGTCGGGTATTTTAAATAAATTACAAAATTTTTTTATTAATTACTAGCTGGTGCCCGCGATTTCGTATGCGTAGCTTAGGTATTAGGTATTAGCATTCATAAACACCTTTTGTTTGATACCCATAATGTACTAACACATTTTTGTGGAAATATTCGTCGATACCTCCGAAACCGGTCGAGCTATCGAAATTTTAAGATATCTCCCAAATTATTTCAGATATTTCAATGAATCACAGCGCATACTATAGCACTCATTGGCACCTTTCGTTTGACACCCATATTGTACTAAGACATTTTTGGTCACCCCTGGTCCACATATTGGGCGATAACTCCAAAACCCGTTGAGATATCGCAAAAAATAATATCTTAAACTTAAAGTTGAGCGTCTAGCAATCCAAAGATTCAATTCCATTCAGTACTTTTAGAGTATTACGACCACAAGCATACAGACAGGCATGGTCCACATATTGGGCGATAACTCCAAAACCGGTTGAGATATTGAAAAAAGTAATATCTTAAATTTTAAGTTGAGTGTCGAGCAATCCAACGAAAAAAGCTTCATTCAATTCAATTCATTACTTTCAGAGTGATACGGCCACTAAAATGCGGACAGACAGACACACACAAATTTTTAAAATAGTTGATTTGGATTCTACTCGCTTAATAATGCTTCCGCCAATCAATTTTTTGTTGATATCTGCCATGTACAGACATCGACCTGTTACAATTTTATTATACCTATGTAGAGATTGAACAAATAAATGATAGATAAACTAGAGTAGAGGAATAGAAAGGCTGTGTGCCAAACGGTTTAAAAAAGCAAATTTTGACAGAACGATGTTAAATTCTGACAGTTATCGTGGTGAATATGAACGTCAGAATTTGCCCTAGCCCTGGGGGCTAGGTCAAATTTTGACAATCAATAATGTGAGCACAGGGATGCATGTGCTGTTAACATTCATATTATTTCACATAAATTTATGTTCACATGCGTTATTTAACACTAAAATATAATATAATGCGAATAATACGCAATATAAATGCATGAAAAATACGTAAAATGAGAACTGATTCACAAAGCATCTGCTTTTGCACGTGCTTTTTCCATACGTCAAAATTTTCTACTGTCATAATTTAACGTTTCGTTTGGCACAGCAAAATGGCAAATATTCGTTCACCATAGGAAATTTGTTCACCTCATTTTAATCTGACGAAAAATGTTTTCAATTAGCACACAGCCAAAGTGAAGGAAAGGAAACTCCAAGTTAATTTTCTTTTTCCCCACCCTCATAAATATAAAAATCTTTATGAAAATAATTGTTACCTATGTCTCTTTATATTATATCCCGGGTTCAGTCAGTCATTTTTAGTCGCGCCAGAGAAATTAGATGTTTTCTATGTTCTCTGGTAGGGAACGCTCATTCCAAGGCGAATTCATTCTAATTCGCCTTGGTTCGTTCCCTACTAGACACAAGGCGAATTAGTATAAATTCGCCTGGAATCGGGTTTACCCAAGTCTCGAACGGTCAGCCAGTGTTGCCGTTTTCGAAGAGTTCGACCAAATTTGTAAGAATTTGTACGCTAGGCTTTGTATTAACAGCCTCATTCTCTTTGGCGAACGATAACCAAAACGAACGATGGTTAGTCTTGACTTTTCGTCTAGCAGTTACATTCTAATTAGATTTCGAAACTATTTATCAAGTTAAAGTGCTATATGTAATTTATGCAAGAGCTTATAAAAATGAGGTAAGTTTTTTTAAATTTTGCTTGTATTTCAAAATTCTGGGAACATTCTGTTTGGCTGGTTGACATAAAACTTCGGATTCTAACTGGAATGTGACTGCTAAACGAAACGTCAAGACCAACTATCGCTCGTTTTGGTTATAGTTCGCCAAAGAGAATGAGGCATGGTGAATAAAATCGAAACCATATGTGACAGCTTCAGAATAATCGCAAACATATGATGTAAATTTGTAATTCAATGATTATTTGTACTAATACTATTTAAGCCCCAACTAAATAAAACTTTATGAAACTTTGACAAATCTCGCTTCGCTTTTCGATCCAAAAATTTTGCATGAAAGTGGAACCTGCAAAGTTTTATTCAAAATATTAAAAAAGCGTTCCCTTATTTTGAGCTATCTCCCATAATTTTAGATAATTTATTAGCAGTTGACTCCTAATAGTACATTTACACCGCACCAAGTTTGCCGAATTTAAATGAGCCAGTTCACTGGCAAATTTGCATTTGGCTTCACCTTCCCTGCAAGAATTTTCTACCAGGACAAAAAAGCCACCGAAAGAAAATGCACTACTGTGATGTTTTAAACATCTGTATAGTAATAATGAAAGAAGAGACAAGCAGGCTGCTGTCTTTTTCTGCTAGAATTGTCCCATTTTCCTAAAAAAAAAGAAGAAAGTGTGTGCGGTGAACACCCAGGGGAAGTTTACTTCTTTAATTTTGCATTCGCCGTCTATCACGAGCCCGTTGTTATCTTTCGGGATATCGGTCCCTGGACGTAACCAAAACTGATTATGTAAATTCATTTGT
The DNA here is from genome assembly GCA_964058755.1 of Campiglossa producta. Lineage (NCBI taxonomy): Eukaryota > Metazoa > Arthropoda > Insecta > Diptera > Tephritidae > Campiglossa > Campiglossa producta. The sequence continues at coordinate 20,740,537 of CAXKVI010000005.1, forward strand.
TTACATATATCGGTAATTCTATTTATCACAAATTATCACAACCGTTATCTCTGCAAAAATCGAGAGTACTCTATTTCCTATCCAAAGAGTACTCCAATTGGAGCATCAGAGTACTCCAAATGTAATCCTTTTTGATATAAAAATTGTGCTCCATTTAACATTGCGATGTCCTAGGACTGGACCACCTACTCCAACCTTCAATTTGTTTCTGCTACTCCATGGAGTACCTACAGTCAGAGTACTTTGCAATGTACTCCAATGTTGTTACTCCTTGGAGTATATACTGCCAGAGCGATAGTGTCGTGATTTTCGTCGATAAGGCACGAGCAATGATCGACTTTCAAAAAGCTGAAGGTGGTCCGATGAGGTATACAAAGGACTACTATTGGAGTACTCCTATATCAAAAAATTGGAACACATAATCCAACGACTTTTGCAGGGAATAAATTCCATTACAACAACAAATCAAATGCAATTGTGATGAAAGTGACTTTTCGCATTAAATAATTAAAAATAACATATTTTTATTCTTTTTGTTTCCGTGATTTGATTTCTTCTATGTAAAAATAGAAGAATAATACAAAGAAAAAACTCGTGTAGCCAGTACACGTGAAAGAAGTTAACTTCTTAAGTTCAGAAATAACGAACTATGAATAAGTTGTATTCGAGAATGGTTTAGAAATATCTTACTTCCAGGAAGTGGACCAGGGAAGCTGTCCATTCGAAAATAACTTATATATGGTGCGTTTTCCTTAAAATTTGGTGCATGGGTAGAATTAGGCCTAAATTAACAGGGGCCAATACGAATGGGATATAGAGGAAGAGGGGCGTGGTAGAAGGAAAGAGGGCAATGAAGAGCAAAAGGGAGGGAGATAGGAAAGAGAGTTGTACGAAGAAAGATAGGAAGACTAGGTGACAAGCCTGCGTGAAATTTAAATATTTGGAATACAGTCGCAAATACCTTTCACTTGATACTCATATTGGCATATCTTGCTCAATATTAAAAAAAAATAGATAGGTGGCAACCCTTTGAACCGCCCCAAGTGGCAACCGTATATATAGTCTTAGAATGAATCATACAAATTGGTTGAGCGGTTCCCGAGATATAAGAAAAACGCCTACGCCTGAAAGTCTGCAACATACGCCCGAAAGTCGGCTACAATTTCTATTTCCGTGCCATAACTTCCGTTGCATGTCATCCATTTTCTCAAATTTTACTCTCAATCAAAACTTCATATCGCCGCCTAAGAAGTTAACTTCAAAAACAAAGTGTCATTTAGACGTTTATAGATGCTTTCTCTGCTTTAATGCCTTCAAATGGCGCATCCATATCCACTTATCCCTGACAGTAGTGACCTTTATTGCAGGGCTAAGGTCGCACCTCGTCCCGTTGTTGAATTCTGATTTCGGATTCAGCAGTAAATTTCCCATCTTGATTTTTAGATTTTTGGCATATTCAAACCAAATCGGGAAATAACAAAAACACACCAATGTTGAGGCAAGAATACTAGAAAAGACTAGTAGAAAATTATATTCAGGTAAGTGTTTGTTTATATCTTTATTTTTAAGCTATTGCATAGATTTTATCACAGGCCTTGGCGGTGGGAGTGAAATGAAAAAAATGTTAATGTTAAAAAAGTTCGTAACGGACTTTTTTCAATGTTAGAAGGTTCGGCGTTAGCAACATAACTTGACAAAAATAAATATAAGCGTTGCCTACATTTCGGCGTATGACGTTGTACTAATGTTAGCAGCAGGCCGATTACATAAAATTGGAACTGAACATTACATTAAAATTGCATCTGTAAGCGTTGCCTACATTTGGGCTATACTACTAACAGTATGACGTTGTACTGATGTTAGCAACGGACCGATTACATAAAATTGGTGCTGTACATTACATTACATTAAAATTGGATCTGTAAGCGTTGCCTACATTTAGGCTTTACCACTAACAGTGTGACGTATTTTTATAGGCTATACTGTTAACAGGTTAAGGTTGTACTTCTCTAAAGTCATAAATATGCTCATTGAGTTTCCATAAATATTATAATTGCATAAGTTAATAAAAAGTGATATGGAATAGCTTTACCGCGGCAGTCCCCGAGTGCCACACGTCATTTTTTTCGGTTTTATACCAATATTGGGTTAGGTCTGCAAAATCTAAACTAGAAATGATACAATTTAATATTAAGATCTGTAACTCGTTTTTGTAAAATAAAAGCAATAAAATTTTCAGATGGGGGTTTGATCCCCCTAATCCCCTCCCTATCTACGGCACTGAATGTTGGAGTACCCATACTACTTCAAGAAGAATCCAATTCCATATAAAAAGGTGCTCCAATTAACATGGCGATGTCCTAGGATTGGACCACCTAATCCAACTAGGAGTACTCCATCCCGTACTCCATGGAATACCCCCACAAGAGTATGTTCCAAAAAAGGTTTAGTGAACGTGTCGTGTTGCAAAAAATCATGCACGCGCCCAGCTCTAGTCAACTGGAATTCTCTAATTGGACTCAAGGGTATGAATGGGACTCTGAAAATAAATTCAGAAAAAAATAAACCATCAGCAAACATTTAGGCTTGAGTTACGTTAGATCTCATGTTAAGAACTAAGGGGCTTCTCAGACCCCAAGCGTGGCTCTCAAGAGGAAAAACACTTGAGAACAATGGCAAAAGGGCATTTTTCATATGAAAAAACGCTGTTTCTCAAGTTGAGAAAGAGATAGTTCTCAACTTATACCCCAATGGAATTCTCTAATTGGACTCAAGGGTATGAATGGGACTCTGAAAATAAATACAGAAAAAAACAAGTAAGGAAGTCTAAGTTCGGGTGAAACCGAACATTACATACCCAGCTGTGCACATAAAGTGGGCGTGATCGTTCACCGATTTTTCTTATTTTCTGTGGTAGTACTCTACATAAACATAACATGCCTGGTACCTAGTTTCGTAAATCTATCTCATACCGTTCTGAAGTTGTTAGCAGTCGAATTTAAAAATTGCTTGACTCATAAGTGGGCGGTGCCACGCCCACTTTCCAAAATTTTGAAAATATTATGTAAAGAATATGAAAGTTGATGTATGTACCAAATTATATTATTATAGCGAAATCAGTTAATTAGATATGGACTTTTCAATATTTCCACCTCCTTTCAATATAACTTTTATGAAAAAGTAGGCGTGGTCGCGAAGCGATTTCGTTTATTTTCTATAGCTGAATTTACCACAACAATAGTATGTCCTCTACGAAATTTCGTTATACTAGCATAAACTCTTGTGAAGTTATTAAGAGTCAAAATTTTAAAATTTCTTCAAATATACGTGGGCGTTACCACGCCCCCTTTTCAAAATTTTTTATAAAATCGGCCTTAGAACATCTAAATCAATACATATTGCAAATTTTATCATTGCAGCTGCTTCTAATATTGAATTAACCCATTTTATACGTTTTTCGAAATTTTCGATATCGAAAAAGGGGCGTGGTTATGGTCCGATTTTACCCATTTTCAATAGCAATCTATTCTGAACCCAAATAAGTACGCATGCCAAATTTGGTGAAGATATCTCATTATTTGCTCAAGTTATCGTGTTAACGGACAGACGGACGGACGGACGGACGGACGGACGGACGGACGGACATGGCTCAATCAAATTTTTTTTCGATCCTGATCATATTGATATATGGAAGTCTATATCTATCTCGATTCCTTTATACCTGTACAACCAACCGTTATCCTAACAAAGTTATAATACCCTGTGTACAAGTACAGCTGGGTATAATAAACCATGGTTTTTCTAAGTTAAAACGCCATGAATAAGTGCACAAACATTTTTATTTACATATAAATTTTGGTCTAAGCTCTTCAAGTTTAATTTGAATATTAGAAGCTGTAGATTGGAGAATATGTTGGATATCAACTTGAGAACTTAAGAGTTATCGAAATATCTCTAAGGTTGGACTTGAAAACTACAAAGTTATCTAAGGTTGGAGAAAATTTGGAGAATTTTGTTGGATATCAATTTGAGAACTATACAGTTTTTCAAAGGTTGGAGGAAAAGTTTTACTTTTTTATCCTTTTTGTCATCGCTGTACAGTACATTGGGTAATTGATTGAATTATATCTTAGGTTTGGGCATACCCAGATCCTGAAGCAACTCCCCAACTCTTACTTAAAGCTGGACTACGCAATACCACGGCCTTGCTGGGATAACAAGTTCGAAACGTGGATCCCAGAGAGAAGCGAGTGGAAAAATTGCGTGAAACCGGGAGGTCAAGAAATCTCCGTTTTCACGGGCGGCTCTAAACTAGACAACAAAGTCGGCAGTGGAATCTTCTCAAGTAAGCTCGACATTAAAATGAGCTTACGCCTTCCAGACCACTGCAGTGTCTTTCAGGCTGAGCTTATAGCTATCTGGGAAGCTGCTCGCTATCTGACTAACCTGCCAGTGACTAACTCTATCTCCATTTTTTCCGACAGCCAAGCTGCCATAAAATCCCTGCAAAGTAGTAAGACGTCGTCACTAGTGGCGATTAAGTGCAGGGAAGCTCTAAATAAGCTATCCGATAAGTGCAGCCTGAGTATAATATGGGTCCCAGGCCATAGTTTTGTATCGGGTAACTGCGCTGCCGATGAGCTAGCAAGGAAGGGCACCTGTCTACATACAATCACCTCCGGCAGCTGGGTGAGCCCCCCTCTAAATACATGCAAGCACTGGCTGCGTTCCCGGTTCATAGAACAAGCCGACGCAAGATGGGCCATGGAGCCGACTTGCAGAACGTCCAGGCAAATTTGGCCCAAACTTAACGAAAAAAGGTCGCAATCGGTAATTCATCTGAATCGCCTATTCATTAGCCCACTAGTGGGCCTTCTTACAGGACACTGTCTTATGGGAACCCATGGCGCTCTCATGGGCCTCTATACAAATGACTTCTGCCGCAGCTGCAGGGACGAGGAGGAGATAGAAAGTGTAGAACACTATCTATGCCACTGTCCCGCTCTGTCGAAAACCAGGTACCGATGTCTCCGCAAACACTCCTTTGGATGCCTCGCGGAGCTAGAATCTGCAAATATAGATGATTTTCTGCGCTACATCAGACAAACGCGCTGGTTTAGCTTCATGGGTGTATGAACTCCGGCCCTAAACACATCGAACCTTGTGGGATCCGTCTGTCCGTCATCACCATATAGAGTTGCAACGTATACGTTGCACTTTGTATGGGGGTGACGGGCGGACGGATCCCTTCAAGGTTTTTATGTGTTTTTGAGGCCTCCTGCCTCGACCCGTCCCAGCGGAGAGGTCGTATGTCAGAAGGTTTCTTACAAAACTTTTTGGGGGATGCGACCTTTCTGCTGGGTCAGGTAGATCTACAGAAAGGGAATTTTTAGGGCTCCTTTCGTGGTATCACAACGGACCAAACTAAGGCCCACGTGAGCCTCCGCGTGGACTGCGGAGGCAGCCACTTTAACATAACATAACATAACATAGGGAAAGCTGCAGACGGTGGAATAACTATTTGTGATATTTTCTTGGCAACGCTGCCTTTGCCATCACGTTGCTTCCAATTCGGCCGAAGATTCCATGGTCGAAAAGTTGGATTTGGGCTTGGGTTAGCTGACTTCTCAAAGCGATGATAACAAGGATGAGGATACCAAAAAACCTTTCACCTAAAATTTTTCACGAAGTAGATTATTTTTTCGAATAAAAGTAAAAGTCAATTACGAGCCCTTTTTATACATATCAGTTCGACTGGTCGGTGCCAAAGTAAACAGAAGTATTTCAAAATTTAAATTGTTTTTGAAACGGCATTCAAAATTTCATTTTTACAATGGAGTTCTATGAAAAAATAAAAGTTTGAAATGCTGTTTTCCCAAAAATTTTAAGAAGTAAATACATCTGTTTACTTTGGAACCGGCGATATATCGTCGGCTTAGAGTGCAAAGGTGCTAACTCCAATTTTCAAATTTTACAGGAGATACAAAAAGCAATATAAGAAAGTTTTTTAAAAAAATATTTTGAGCTATTGCGATTTTGAATCCAAAATATTTGGTATTTGTGCATTTGCATGTATCTACCCACCTACACACTTGGAAGAAACCGATAAAACCTACGGATCCTTTCAATAATAAAGATGTTTTTGTAAACTTTTATTTCTTTTATTTTATTTGCATTTTATTATACTTTTTTATCGCCCGTCTTAATCAAATCAGGCAATTTACTCCAATCTATCTTAGGGAAAACCCCGGACGAGTGGTTTCTGTGGAATAGTTCAGTATTTATTGTTCGGTTTTTAATCCAATCTATTTTAGGGAAATCCCCGGACGAGTGGTTCCTGTGGATTGGAGCAATATCTATTGTTCGGTTTTTAGCAATGTTACCTTGACCGTGACGCCCATTTTCATTCCAATGTGACCTATGAATCCAAGGTGGATGAGTGTTTGCCTGGGCCAGCTGTCTTACCAAACCAATAAAAGCCAGGATGAGAATACCGAAGAAAGTTTTACCAAACATTTTTCAAGAAGGTTATTATTTTTTCGAATGATTGGAAAAGGCAATTGCAATCTCATTTTATACATATCAGTACGAGGCGGGGAAGTTCCTTGCCAATTCAGTTCTCTGACAACGCGAAATTTAGAACCTCATAAATAAGAGCTGTGAAATATTTATGTTCGAACAATACCTAATTCAAAACTGTATGAATTAGTATTATTTTAAAATTCAGTTTTAATTTATTGAAGCATTGTATTAGAGCATCAATCAAGTCAAAGGCCATTATATTTTTGACATTTTCTTGAGTGAACGCCTTCTTCCCTTAATTAATCTTAAAGCAAGAAATTTAGCTTCATAAAGCCTGTCACCGAAAACTATGTATGTACACGGAGAAATTTTTTTTTCTAAAATCTAGAAAAATATGTATGTTCTCCATCTCAAAATAGTAAAAAGTTTGAGGAATTTTAGAAATTTACTTGATTTTCACTGAAATTAGTTAAAAAAGTTTACTTCAAAAAAGCAAGTTATTTTCTCATAAAAAAACAAAACCTTTTTTTTCAACCGACCGTGTAAACAGCAATTAGATCGATCTTCACCTTGTATATAAGGGTTGAACACAAGTGGTTCGATAAAAATCGAACAGAAAATCGACCCGTGTAAATGAGCCTTAAGGAAAAAATGTTCAAAAAAAAATCTAAGTATACTATAATAAAAATCTAGAAAAGTCGTGTCTGTACATTGAAAATTTCTTTGAAAAAATTACTGGGGATGACTTGGGAATATTATAGAGTCCATCTGAACCATTTTTAGAATTATTGTCTGTCTGCTTGTCCGTTTGAACGTAAGGATCTCGGAAACTAAGAAATGGATTTTAATGAAACTTTTTCTGATGGACAGCTTAAAGATTAGAAGGAGCCCTAAACTTTGTTTTATCAAAATCGCCTAATAAACAAGATATAGTCATTTTAAGTGAGGTACTACCTATGAAAATTTTTTTTTAGAAATAGATTTATATGAAGAAAGATTTATGTTTAGTTTTTTTTTTCAATTTCAGCTAAATCAAAAATCAATTGCATAGGTACAGTGGCGTACCAAAAAATTTGGGAAATAAAATTTTTAAATCTATTTATCCATCGTCAAGGGTGCACACCTTGCCGCGGTACGAGGGCTTAAGTCGATAGCCACAAGGCTATGCAGCCCTTGTGATCCGAGTGCCCCCGGTACTACATCAGGAGGGAAGCCTAGCCTCTCTGTCGCGACGACAAAGATCTTCCCCTCCCAATCCAGGGTGTTATGCGACCACGTGCCCATTGGACGTTTGCGGCAAATCGTGGCTATAATCGAACGAAGCCTTTCTGATACCGGGCCGCCTCGGAGAGTAACTTTGGTTATACTCTTCCCTTGACCCTAAGCTGGCCTTGCCCGGAGAAGGGTCGTACGAACAAGATGTATAATAATAATAAATCCCTTAAAACCAAAGATACGGCAACTACGTATACTGCACAGCAGAGGAGGACAATGCTGGAGCAAGCGAGAACGCAACTCGGAGGACAACCTCCATTTCAATATCAGCCGAAAGATCGACAGCGATGGCAACTACGATAATAAGCACCGCTACAAACACAGTGAAGCCAACTACGGCTGATGCTAAACCTCCATTAAGTGCCGGTACCGAAACCAATTTTTTAACGTCTGTGGTAGTGGCCTTACGACCTGGCCCTAGAGATCCATATAAGGGAGCGACCGCGATGGCAACTACGGGTCGAAATTCCTCCCAAAAGACATCTCCCAGTCGCTCTGAGTACTTGGACAAAAGAGCGGCCGCAAGGATCCTGAAGAAATACGAGGTAGGTTGGTTGGTTGCCGTGCCGCCCTGTCAGAAGGACCGGACCCAAGTAGCGCGCTGGGCGCCATTTTGATGCACTAAACTGTGAAACCAATTACAGTTTGTTTTCTACGGACTAGGTGGATTATGGTCAAACCATTTGGTGAGACCTATAAATTTGTTTATGTCAGCTATGGAGCACTTAGATACATCCTTCAGGTCAGTTAAAACAAACCGACCTAAGGTCTTGTGTCTTATATTGGCCAGGGCAGGACACTCGCAGAGGAAGTGAGTAACAGTTTCTTTACAGCCATCTCGTTGAATGGTAGCCCAATTCTTTCCGCGTGTTGGCCCAGTGGCCAGTGTCCTGTTATGGTGGCTGTTATTCTGAAAATCTCCTTCCTAGATCTGCATAGCAGGCTCTCGGTTCTACTTTTGTTGTATTCAGGCCAAGTTTGTTTACCAATCCTACAGCTATCCGAGGAGTACCACCTACGAATGGCCATGGCCTTGTATTTGTTGTGTATGTCACTTTTGATTGCTGTGAGTGGGCGACGCACACTAACTACATCTAAGTTGTCTGCTGAAGCCCCTGTCCTTGCCAGTACATCCGCTTTCTCATTGCCCACAATGTTCCTGTGACCCGGAACCCAGACAAGTGTGATTTTCGCGGAGTTTGCTGCTGCCCTAAGCGACCCTTTGCACTCGCTGACGGCCTTAGAGGAAGTGATCGGCGAGTCGAGCGCAATAAGCGCCGCTTGACTGCCTGTGTATATGCGCACCTCCCTCCCTTCAATTGACTCTCCTATTAGGTGTCCACAGGCTTTCTCGATACCAACTACTTCTGCTTGGAAGATGCTGGCCGAGTCCGGGAGACGGTAGGACTGAGCGACTTGCAATTGCTCAGAATAGACCCCTGCTCCCACGCCACAGTCCATTTTGGACCCGTCCGTGAATACAGAGATTATCCCCTGCTTACAAGCGCTACCATCTCTCCATTCGCCTCTTAACGGGAAGTGCACGGGAAATACGAGGTAGTTTCACAGGAGACGCTATCGCCGAATGCCAGAAAGACGGTGGAGATAGCTGAAGCTCTGTTACCGAACTTCCAAAGCAATTACGTGCCAAAAAAGGTTAACGGAAATCCCTTCAAACGCCAGAGATCGGACGGGGATTCAAAACCTCATCCGAGCGGCAGCAGAACACCCACGTAGTGGGTAAACGTAGCTTTGCCTCATAGGCGTCATTGATCGAGGTAACGAAAGGTGGGCCATCCCTAAGGAACAGTGGCGGTACGTCTTGACATTATGGATGAGTCTCCGGGTGACACGGCCATGGGTTCTGATGCGGGATGGCACCAGGGCCGAATCAAGCTATTCGCTTGCGAGGATGCAAAAACAGTTGCACTGTACAAGGCAGCAGCTGCAAGACTGGGTGAGATCTACCAAGGGGCAAGAATCGAGGATGTCGACTGGAAGGACATCCCGGCTCGGCCAAGGGCAAGGGCATGGATTTATGCCACCCCTGCTGAACCTGAGAGAATTGTAAAGATGCTGCGGATCATTTCTTATTTATTCTAGTTTTTATCAAGACATAATTAAGAAAACATTTTCCAAGTTCAAAATTATTCCTCGATTTTCTTGTTTGTGTCTTGGTTCTAGGAAAAATTCTCTCCGTGTGGGTATCAGAGTAGGAGCAGATGAGGTACTGAGGTTAAGGAGATGGAAAGAAGGAAGTATTTCGGAAAAACTCGACTGGCATTGGCAACAGAGATAGGGGCTTAACCCAAACATATGTGACAGAAAGGAATATGACATAGGAAAGAAAGCCGAGGAAAAGAGGTTGATGAAGAGGAATGGGACCCGAGAATAAGGATGGAAAAAGCGAAAAAATAGTTTCAATAGAAATTAGTAAAACCCTAAAATACAGATCCACCCGGACAACGTCGGGTATTTTAAATAAATTACAAAATTTTTTTATTAATTACTAGCTGGTGCCCGCGATTTCGTATGCGTAGCTTAGGTATTAGGTATTAGCATTCATAAACACCTTTTGTTTGATACCCATAATGTACTAACACATTTTTGTGGAAATATTCGTCGATACCTCCGAAACCGGTCGAGCTATCGAAATTTCAAGATATCTCCCAAATTATTTCAGATATTTCAATGAATCACAGCGCATACTATAGCACTCATTGGCACCTTTCGTTTGACACCCATATTGTACTAAGACATTTTTGGTCACTCCTGGTCCACATATTGGGCGATAACTCCAAAACCCGTTGAGATATCGCAAAAAATAATATCTTAAACTTAAAGTTGAGCGTCTAGCAATCCAAAGATTCAATTCCATTCAGTACTTTTAGAGTATTACGACCACAAGCATACAGACAGGCATGGTCCACATATTGGGCGATAACTCCAAAACCGGTTGAGATATTGAAAAAAGTAATATCTTAAATTTTAAGTTGAGTGTCGAGCAATCCAACGAAAAAAGCTTCATTCAATTCAATTCATTACTTTCAGAGTGATACGGCCACTAAAATGCGGACAGACAGACACACACAAATTTTTAAAATAGTTGATTTGGATTCTACTCGCTTAATAATGCTTCCGCCAATCAATTTTTTGTTGATATCTGCCATGTACAGACATCGACCTGTTACAATTTTATTATACCTATGTAGAGATTGAACAAATAAATGATAGATAAACTAGAGTAGAGGAATAGAAAGGCTGTGTGCCAAACGGTTTAAAAAAGCAAATTTTGACAGAACGATGTTAAATTCTGACAGTTATCGTGGTGAATATGAACGTCAGAATTTGCCCTAGCCCTGGGGGCTAGGTCAAATTTTGACAATCAATAATGTGAGCACAGGGATGCATGTGCTGTTAACATTCATATTATTTCACATAAATTTATGTTCACATGCGTTATTTAACACTAAAATATAATATAATGCGAATAATACGCAATATAAATGCATGAAAAATACGTAAAATGAGAACTGATTCACAAAGCATCTGCTTTTGCACGTGCTTTTTCCATACGTCAAAATTTTCTACTGTCATAATTTAACGTTTCGTTTGGCACAGCAAAATGGCAAATATTCGTTCACCATAGGAAATTTGTTCACCTCATTTTAATCTGACGAAAAATGTTTTCAATTAGCACACAGCCAAAGTGAAGGAAAGGAAACTCCAAGTTAATTTTCTTTTTCCCCACCCTCATAAATATAAAAATCTTTATGAAAATAATTGTTACCTATGTCTCTTTATATTATATCCCGGGTTCAGTCAGTCATTTTTAGTCGCGCCAGAGAAATTAGATGTTTTCTATGTTCTCTGGTAGGGAACGCTCATTCCAAGGCGAATTCATTCTAATTCGCCTTGGTTCGTTCCCTACTAGACACAAGGCGAATTAGTATAAATTCGCCTGGAATCGGGTTTACCCAAGTCTCGAACGGTCAGCCAGTGTTGCCGTTTTCGAAGAGTTCGACCAAATTTGTAAGAATTTGTACGCTAGGCTTTGTATTAACAGCCTCATTCTCTTTGGCGAACGATAACCAAAACGAACGATGGTTAGTCTTGACTTTTCGTCTAGCAGTTACATTCTAATTAGATTTCGAAACTATTTATCAAGTTAAAGTGCTATATGTAATTTATGCAAGAGCTTATAAAAATGAGGTAAGTTTTTTTAAATTTTGCTTGTATTTCAAAATTCTGGGAACATTCTGTTTGGCTGGTTGACATAAAACTTCGGATTCTAACTGGAATGTGACTGCTAAACGAAACGTCAAGACCAACTATCGCTCGTTTTGGTTATAGTTCGCCAAAGAGAATGAGGCATGGTGAATAAAATCGAAACCATATGTGACAGCTTCAGAATAATCGCAAACATATGATGTAAATTTGTAATTCAATGATTATTTGTACCAATACTATTTAAGCCCCAACTAAATAAAACTTTATGAAACTTTGACAAATCTCGCTTCGCTTTTCGATCCAAAAATTTTGCATGAAAGTGGAACCTGCAAAGTTTTATTCAAAATATTAAAAAAGCGTTCCCTTATTTTGAGCTATCTCCCATAATTTTAGATAATTTATTAGCAGTTGACTCCTAATAGTACATTTACACCGCACCAAGTTTGCCGAATTTAAATGAGCCAGTTCACTGGCAAATTTGCATTTGGCTTCACCTTCCCTGCAAGAATTTTCTACCAGGACAAAAAAGCCACCGAAAGAAAATGCACTACTGTGATGTTTTAAACATCTGTATAGTAATAATGAAAGAAGAGACAAGCAGGCTGCTGTCTTTTTCTGCTAGAATTGTCCCATTTTCCTAAAAAAAAAGAAGAAAGTGTGTGCGGTGAACACCCAGGGGAAGTTTACTTCTTTAATTTTGCATTCGCCGTCTATCACGAGCCCGTTGTTATCTTTCGGGATATCGGTCCCTGGACGTAACCAAAACTGATTATGTAAATTCATTTGTTTACATATATCGGTAATTCTATTTATCACAAATTATCACAACCGTTATCTCTACAAAAATCGAGAGTACTCTATTTCCTATCCAAAGAGTACTCCAATTGGAGCATCAGAGTACTCCAAATGTAATCCTTTTTGATATAAAAATTGTGCTCCATTTAACATTGCGATGTCCTAGGACTGGACCACCTACTCCAACCTTCAATTTGTTTCTGCTACTCCATGGAGTACCTACAGTCAGAGTACTTTGCAATGTACTCCAATGTTGTTACTCCTGCCAGAGCGATAGTGTCGTGATTTTCGTCGATAAGGCACGAGCAATGATCGACTTTCAAAAAGCTGAAGGTGGTCCGATGAGGTATACAAAGGACTACTATTGGAGTACTCCTATATCAAAAAATTGGAACACATAATCCAACGACTTTTGCAGGGAATAAATTCCATTACAACAACAAATCAAATGCAATTGTGATGAAAGTGACTTTTCGCATTAAATAATTAAAAATAACATATTTTTATCCGTACGCTTATCACACCCTGCAAAAATCGTATGTTTTCCAATTTTTTGATATTGGACTACTCCAATAGTGATCCTTTGTATACCTCATCGGACCACCTTCAGCTTTTTGAAAGCCGATCATTGCTCGTGTTTTATATTGTTATATACACCTTAATTTATTTATTTATTGAGTTTTTCTCTATAAAATTGTTATACGGAAACAAAAAATGTTTTTTTAGTTATAACTTTTAAATGACAAATAATATTACTTTTGTGACTCCGGATTATGATTTCTGGGACTGAAACTCGACTTTTGATTCCTCTCCCGATGTTTTGCGATCTGTTTTTTGCAGTTTTAGTTGGATAGAAAAAAATACAATTTCCAAAATTATGTGCGAATACATAATTAAATATTAATTTTTCTTATAAATTACACATATTTATTGTTTTTGAGTATTTTTAGGGGCTAAAACAGCATAGTTCTACCCTTTTTCCTAACTTTTTGCGTTTTAGCAATAACTTTTTTTCGTCGCCAAAATTTGCCAGCTTTGGGAGAAAATTTGAGATTTTACGAAATGGCTAAAATTGCAGAATCGCAAATTTAGCTTAGTAGCTGTCAAAAACAGCTGACTTACGTTATCTGATTCATTTTGCGTTCATCGCTTAAATATGCCAAAAAATGAAGCAAAGATGGAGATTTATCGAGATTTTCTTTCACTGGAATCGCAAAAGTCGCTAAAATTTGGCTAAATGAATTTAGAGATTTTAGGATATGGGGATCATGGTATAAAAAGCCGCTGTCAAAAATTCGTTGTCAATGTAGCTTCAGTTTTGATTAAAAAAGAGTTTTCTATCATTTCCTTTGATGTCAACAGATAGCATAGCGTTGCCCAATCACATATATTTAAAAAAAGGGAATTTGAAAAAATAAATTGGGCATTTTCAAATAAAATTTGTTCGTGTACTGATTTTTTAAGTTTATTTGTTTGAAGGTACTCATAGAATTTTTTCCAAGCCGAAACGATTCGGAAAGCTCAAGTAGAGAGGATTGGTTATTGAAGCATAGTTCTTAGATTTATATCTTCATTTTTAAATTGATTTTAAAATAAAAATCAAGGCCTAAGGCTGATTTACATGGGTTAATTTGCTATTCGGTTTTTGTCGTTTCACCGTTTAAATAGCAATTCGATTTGCTGGTTGATTTTCTCGTCTATTTTGGTCGAAGTGCTATTATCACGGTGGAACGAAAAAAATTGAATAGAAAATCGATCAGTGTAAATCAGCTTTAAACCCTGCAAAAATCGTTGGATTAGGTGTTCCAATATTTTTATATTGGAGTACTCCAAGCCGATCATCGTGACGAAGATCACGACACTATTGCAAAGTACTCTGACTGTAGCTACTCCATGGAGTAGCAGAAACAAAGCGAGGGTTGGAGTAGGTGGTCCAGTCCTAGGACATTGCAATTTTATTTGGATTACATTTGGAGTACTCTGATGCTCTAATTGGAGTACTCTTAGGATAGAAAATAGAATACTCTCGATTTTCGCAGTGAAGGTGAAAGAATGGAAACAAAATACATACAGCATTTTCAGCTATTTTAGTAACATTTTTTTATTAACTCATACAAATTTTAATTTTATTTGAATTTATTTATTTAAGTGGCCTTTTATTTAGTGATTTTGTGGTGGTGGTTTTGTAAAAAAAACCATTGGTGGCTGTTTTTGTTGTAGCGCGCTTTATGCCAGCAAACATTTAGGTTAGAGAATGATTAGAAGACGATTCGAATTCTAATGACCTCTAGGGTAGAGGGTTAGAGAGCGATTAGATAAACCGTCGAGAACTATAGCTTAGTCGACAAAAAGGGGACTTAGTTCTCGATATAGAGAAAAAGGGTTAGATTTCTAATCAAAATCTAATGTATTTCTCTAATGCGATTCAAATATGCTCGAATTTGCGTTAGTTCTCTAATCGTTCAAGAGCCGAGAACTACACCATTTTCTAATGTGCAAAACTAAAATTTCTCTGACGCGATTTAAATATGCTCGAATTTGCGTTAGTTCTCTAATCGTTCAAGAGCCTAGAACTACACCATTTTCTAATGTGTAAAACTAAAATTTCTCTAACGCTAGATTTTGTTGTTGGTTGGTATTGTGGCAGCAGGCTTATACAATATACGAGGCGGTCCCGCTGTTGTTGTTTTGTTGTTGTTGCTGGTTATTGCAGTGGGCCTATAACAGCCCCTACTATTTTCAAGGCTGTTTGTTGTGTTTGTTGCGCTCTTGCTGCTAGAGCTTTTAGTTGCTCTAGTTAGTTGGTAATGTTGCAGCGGGCTTATTTTGTTGTTGCTACGCACTTGCAGTTGTTGTAGCACGTTTTTGGCTCGCGCAGTTGTTCCAGCGCGTTTATGCAGCAAGCGCTGTTGTTGTGGTTACCACTATTGTTGGTTGTTGGTGCAGTGCGTCTTTGAGACTGCTTCTTTACGCAGTTGTTGTTGTCCGCGCTGGTGTTGCAAGGTCGTTGCTTGTCCGTTTTTGTCTTTTTATTTGCTTTTTTAAATTTTTTATTTTTTCACCACAGAAAAAAACTGTTTTGAAAAATCTATTTATTTGTAAATTTTTTGTTTTATATGACAGAAAATGAAGAATTTTCGACACGAATAATTGGTAGCATTAAATGTCATGATCTCTTTAAATGTCAGGTGGTGAGCAACAATAACGAATTTTTGACAGTGGCATTACCTTCTGTTATCGTTGGCCAAGGAAAGCAAATTTAACGCATCAAAATCCAAACTGTCCAAGAAAACTATTACACCATTTGGCAAATTAAAGGCAAAACTTATGGTATAATAGAATGGTTAATGATGGATGACGAATGATCGAAGTGCCAAAATAAAAACGGAGTCAAGCGGCATATTTTGTACATTTAGGGCCGCATGCATAAAAGCTGATAACGACTAACTGGAGTTTAATTGACGTATTTTGTATGGTTAGCTGTCAAGTTAATCACCGATTAGGCTTAATCGGCTTTTATGCAAGTGGCCCTTAAAGTTACATAGTTAATTTCGAAAGTATAGATAGGTAAATGCAAGAGTTTGACAAACGGCATATTACAATAACAACATAGTTATAAATGTGTACATAAGTAAAGACAAAACGGATTAAAGAAGAACAATGCATATTTGACAAAGTGTGTGTGAGCATAAATAAAATTGCAAATTTTATAAGGTAGTTGGGGGTTGGCTTGGCGACATCCCACCCCCGTGGATCGACTAGATTCACCATTATCAACGTCAAGAATCGCCAACCTTGATACTGCTCTTCGCCGCAATCCTGTACTTGTACGCACATCAACTTGACGCACTTCACCATCTCGACCAGGGTACACCTCTTCCACTTTACCACGACACCAATCCTTTCGTGCCATATTGGGGTCACATATAAATACGAGGTCACCTTTAGCTATTGGATTCGTTCGGCTACACCACTTTACGCGGCGTGTCAGCGTGGGTAGGTACTCTGCAACCCAACGCTTCCAAAAATGGTCACGGAGCTGCCTGGCGATGCGCCATTGTTGACGAAGGGTGCATGTGGTTTCGACGTCGGCTGTCTTGGGAGTTTGTGCGGTGTTGGGCGACCCGAGCAAAAAATCGTTGGGAGTGAGCGGCTGCTCCTGATCAGCTGTGACTGGTAAGTGCATAAGTTGCCTCGAATTTACAATATTCTCAGCTTCGATCAATAGACAATTTAATGTGTTTTCCTTCGGGGCCACCTCTTTTAGCGTTTGCTGTAGCACCCTCTTTACGCACTGTACCATCCTCTCCCAAGCACCTCCTTCAGATGGGTTGAACGGCGCGTTGAATACCCAGTCGACACCCTTTCCAGACAGCGCACTCAGTATGCGCTCACAATGGAAGACCTCGTTGTTAGCACCGACGAAATTTTTCCCGT
Source organism: Campiglossa producta (assembly GCA_964058755.1). Taxonomy (NCBI): domain Eukaryota; kingdom Metazoa; phylum Arthropoda; class Insecta; order Diptera; family Tephritidae; genus Campiglossa; species Campiglossa producta. The sequence goes on from CAXKVI010000005.1 coordinate 20,757,796, forward strand.
TGTCTGACCTTATGCGCATGGGAACTCCTCGACGATTGATAAAATTACGTATTGCGACCAGAGATGGGTAAAATCAATTCCATTACAATTACAATTACATTCCTCAGTAATTGAAAAATGTAATCAATTCCTTTCATGAAAAGAAAAGGAATTAATTACATTTCAATTGCTAAAAAAAAATTACCAAAAGTATTTGATCGTTTTGAGGCTCAAGTACAAAATGTAATTGCCGCGCCATTACTTTTGAAAGGAATTGAAAATGTAATTGATTTTTTTTCAATTACATTACAAGGAATGGAAAATGTACTTGAGAATTTCCAATTACATTCCTTAAAGGAATTGGAAAAGTAATTGAAATGCTAAATGTTAATTGGTGTATAAAAACGTATTGCGATTTATGCAAAAGGAATTTGCGGGCCATGCTCCCTATTGTTTCATCAGAACAGCGCTTTTAAGGAATAACTAGTGACAACACATACAAGGTTATTTCAAGTATGCGAGAAATTGAAGTCCACCGCCAACGAGCTGATTGGACCTTATCAGTGTGGTTCCAGGCATGGTAAGTCCACAATCGACCAGATCTTCGCAACAGGGCAGCCCTTGGAAAAGACCCGAGGAATGACAATCCGCTATTTAGTTTCCGTTTACATATACGGCTATGCCCAAAGTTGCTGGGTAATACCAAACGCTCCGTCAGGATTGGGAATGGCCTTTCCCAGCCCTTCGGAATCAACTTAAGTTTCAGACAAGGCGAATACCTATCGTGCGATTTCTTTAACTCGATGTTAGACAAGAAAGTCCAGCAGCGGTTCCGTAACCGTTATTTTGATTTGATAAAGAACGCAGCCGAAAGCGTTTCAAAGGCCGGAACCGATTCCAAACGGTTTTGAATTATTTATCGAAATATATCGAATCGTGAAACCTGGGGCCTTTCCCTTTCGTGTGATACCCATATTGTATGGAAATTTTAAGGTTTTGGGACAGTCACATTTCCAAAATTTTGAAAAGAAAGCGAGTTTCGTGGCTATGGATACCGTTAAGAAAGCCACAGGCGTTATGCATCGGTATTGTTCATTGCTCTCCACTTTTGACGCCCTGTTTTACCTTTACGTTTAGCAGCTTAGAAGGCGCCCTCAAACTGCCGCTGTTGCTGCGCTCTACGGTGACTCCAGCTTCCAGGAGTGACCCAACGCCAGCCTTTCCCCCCTCCCCTCGAATTCTAAAAACTTTGTCTTGTTCGAAACTTATTAAATAAACCCGATTTAGGAACTGTATACAACCTGGACTTCAGAACTATATACATAATTAGTATCTATTATAGCTATAGAAAAGGTAATGCGAATCGCATGCACAAGCCCTGCGCATCATTGAAAGATGGTGTGCCAACAAAGGGTTATCTCAAAAAACCCGTATTGGTGCCTTTCACTCGGCGAATAAAGCTGTCTATGCTAGATCCATCCCTAGGAAGCTGCCGTATAAGTTTTTCAGCGGAAGCAGAATACCTACAATTCACGCTGGAGAAAACCCTGTTGTTGTTGTTAACAGCAAAGTACTCCCCAAAGGTTTTGGGGAGTGATGCCGAAGTTGACAGTCCTTGGCCGGATATGAACCCGGTACCCTGCTGTACTGCCCGACTGTCGTGGTACCGATTTGGTATGACCAGTGGAACCTTCTAGGTCATGTCATCCCTCCATCTATGAGGAAGGAGAAGATGTGTAATGAGAGGTGAGAGGCATCATATCCGTAGATCAACCATCGAGTTAGCACGTCATTACCTAAGTGCATATTAGTCGCGTCTTACTACCGGTATGCCTACATCGGGCATATTCTAAGCCCCTAACCCGCAGGGGCACTGGAGAAACCCCTACCTGGAGAAAACCCTCACATGGAATGATCATTTGGAGGCTACCATAAAAAAACGAGCTAGTCAAGAACTACATAAACAGTCCTATATTGCCAGTAAGTAATGCAATAACTCCTACGATCAGGATCACGCGAAACGGAAGCTCCGTCGGAATAGCTGATAGACACCAATATTAAATAATATGTAGTATGGCCACAAACAACCACCCTTTTAATCGCAAATTATTGTGTACGCACATGAACCTTCACTAGTTTTTCAATTACTTTTGCAATTCCTTTGAGGAATTGGAAATTTTCAAGTACATTTTCCATTCCTTGTAATGTAATTGAAAAAATTTCAATTACATTTTCAATTCCTTTCAAAAGTAATGGCGCGGCAATTACATTTTGTACTTGAGCCTCAAAACGATCAAATACGGCGATGTTTTGCGCATGCGGCACACTAAGCAACTAGCAATGATGTTACGTAAGAGATTTCTTAGTCGTGGCACCCAATAGTTTTGGCGTATAGAGCAAATGGTAGCCTCTACGTTCTGATGAGCCATGAGTGTATGGTGATGCATTACCAGCAACCTTGTGAAACCGTGAGTGGGCGGAAGTATTATGGGGTGTCGGGCGTCGACTGGAAGCCAGCTGGCTGCATCTATGCGGCCGTGAACGCGTAATAGCCCTTCATCTCCAATGTACGGCGAAAGCTGCAACAGTGTACTATCTGACGAAACTCCTTGACCACTTTGAATACTGCTAATTTCTGCGCGAAATGACTCGCCCTGAACGAGACGACAGAGTAGATTCTTGGCGGCTTGTAGGTCTCCGGCAGTTAGCCCATACTGATGACTGACTTGAACCCGACGACGACATAACTCAATAAAACGAATGACCCAGGCTGTGGTTCGCAACAACCTGTGGAACGGGGAAAAACGATTAATATACAACTTACGGTGACCAGTGCGTATTGCGGCCGGAGCTCCTCCTTGCAGTCTTCATCTGCCGAGGTGAAAGATTCTTCGTAAGGCCATGTGGACTCATGCTGACGCAGGAATTCAGGCCCCTGTAACCAACGAGCGGATGTACTAAAATCGACTTTGTTGTTGAATGGAGTCGCCTCATCGGCAACATTCTCCTTCGTTGGTACCCACTTCCAATCGGACACCTTGGTGGCTGCCAAGATTTCTGCGATTCTATGTTGAACAAACGGCTTGTATCGGCGGTGCTTGCTACGAACCCAGGAGACAACAGTTTTGGAATCGGTCCACAGTATGCAGCTTTGAAATTTGACGTTATGCTCTTCATGAACAGTTTGCGCCAACCGTGTGCCCAGAACAGCAGCCTGAAGTTCCAGCCGAGGCACGGATAGTGGCTTTAAAGGAGCGCATTTTGATTTTGCGCATATTAAAGAGACTTCACACTCACCATGACTGTTGGTTGCTCTCCAGTAAGCCACGGCTGCGAAGGCGTTTTTGCTGCCGTCTACGAATACCTGGAGCTGTAGTTCAGTTGGCACACCGTTCCGGAAGTAGAAGCGCGGAATGGTATACTCGCTTACGCCGTCGATTTGCTTATGTCATGCTTCCCATAACTCGGCGATGCTTTCGGGGAGTTGATCATCCCAGCGGATTTCATGCCGCCACACCTCACGCATGACGAGTTTGGCTCCAACGACGAAATTGGCAATTAGTCCTAGTGGATCAAATATGGACATGACCACACTGAGGAGTTCACGTTTGGTGGGCCGCCTGTCACCTCGTAACACTGCTTCGCTGACGTTATTAAACTTTGGTCTAAAGCTGAAGCAGTCCGTTGTTGGACACCAATGTAAGCCCAATACCCTCTCCGTTGACATATCTTTTTTACCGAGAAACTTTGTAAAGTCGATCCCATCCAGTGCAGCATTAACCTCCAATGAACTCGACGCGAAGTTGCGCAACTCGAACCCGGCATCCAAGTGAATCGCCTTAACTTGATTGGCGATGGCGATTGCTTCTGTCATCGTGTCGAAGCTGTCCACAAAGTCATCAACATAATGGTTGTCAACTATCGATTTTATGGCACGAGTTATGATTGGACTATCGCTTCGATGCTCAATGGCGTTGCGGATCTTGACGTAGTGAGCTGCACTGGGTGAGCAAGCGGCCCCAAACGTCATCACGCACATTTCAAATACTTCGGGTTGCTTGCTTGAGTCGCCGTATCGCCACAGAAATCTTTGGACACATCTGTCTTCCTCGCGTATCAACACTTGATGGAACATCTCTTTGATGTCGCCGCTGACACCTACTGCTCGCTCAAAAGTATAGCTGGCAATGGCCTATACTCCTGAGGCCCTTTCAAAAGTTGGCGATTTAAAGACACACCATCTACTTCAGCGGCGGCATCAAAGCCTAATCTCAGTTTCGAAGGCTTGTTTGGGTTGACTACCCGAAAGTGCGGCAGGTACCACGTACGAGGCGTTGACAGAGCGGCTGCGGCTGGCGTTAATTTTTTTGCATAACCGATTGTAATGTATGACTGAATTATTTGCTTGTAAGCCGAGGCAAAACTAGCATCGCGACTCATTCTTTTTTCTACACTCACCAGTCTGTTCATCGCCATGCCATAGCTGCTGGGTAGTGTAACTTCGTCTTGACGCCATAAAAGACCAGTCTGGAATCTTGTACTAATGCGGCAAGTGGTTGTGTGTAGTATGGTTCTTGCGCGAACATCAGCTTCACTTCCGACGGGTGGCTACAATATCGTGAAGCGATCTATCAACGTTGCTCTTAACAAGTAGGCAGTTCGATGGCACGTGAGACTCCTTACCGGTTGGACCAAACACTACCCAGCCAAGCTCAGTATTTGCTGCAAATGGACCATGTTGTTTCATTGCGATAGATGCCAGACCTAAATGACAATTGTCTATGCCGATAAGTAATTTGGGCACGGCGTCGGTATGTGGTTGCACTGGCAGTTGACATATTTGATTGTACTCACACTGTAGGTCAGCGGAACTAAGGCTTTGCATTGGCAATTGTAAGTTGTGTACGGCATAGACATTTTTTAATTTGTGCTTTTTGGATATACCACGACCACTTATGAACAGGTTGACCAGACTTGCTTGCTTGCGTACTGTATGACCTCCAAACCATTGTACACTGAGGTCGTTTGGTCGGCCCCGCAGATCCAGCTCCTTTGCAATGCTGTCATCAATCAATGTTTAGATGAGCCTTCATCTAGCAGTGCGTACGTGTCGATTTTGCGCTGCCTTCCATATATCGAAACCGGCAAGATGCGCAGGAGTAGCTTATTTTTAGTTACGCTTGAGTCGCAGTTTAGAACTGCAGCACAATTACCACCCGAATCCATGGTTCAATTATAAGAAGGTTTGCTCTTCCCTTGACGTTTATTATTGACACTCCCAATATGAAAATGTGTACGGGTTTCGTTTGCGAAGAAAAAAGTAGGAATGTTTTTTTTTCTTTCGTCAAGGAAATGGTAGTAGAAAAATCGAAAAAGGAGGATATAAATTGTAATGCAAATAAAAAATTGTAAAAGTAAACTAACACATTCGACGGGGCCAAAAAAAAGTTTTTTTTTCTCCCAAAATTATATTGATTTAATTTTTCAGAAAGGTGAAAAAATATTACTGTAAAAATTACAGATCTTAACATTAAATTCTAGAGGTCTATCATCGCTAGTTTAGATTTCACAGACTTTACCTCATATTAAGAGTAAGAACTCGGAATCCCTTCAAAAGCTCCATAGCCTAAAATTTTCTCCGACTATCCGTTTTCTAGTATTCTAGCCCCAAAATAAGTGTCGATTTCCTGGTCGATTTTTTTTTCGCTCCACCGTGTTAATAGTAATTCGACCGATCGACAACTTGTATTTGATGGTTGAATACAATCGAACGTCAAATCGAATAGGACATCGACTCATGTAAAGCAGTCTTAACCTAAATTTTTACTAAAAGTTCCTTGAAAGGTTTTCAGGTCATAAATATTATCGGAAAAAGTGTGCCAAAGGGATAGTATTACCATTTTACTAACCAAATTTAACCAGTTCCAATGAATTTACCTCCAACTCTTTCATGCACACTTGGCTGCTGATTAAGAATGAAAATAACATACTCTTATCACAGAAGAAAAATCTTTAAAGTCAGTTATTAATGATAAATTCATCAATTTTCCAAAAGCCAACCTCTACTATTTTTGTAACTACTACTATTTTAAACTAATTTTCTAACTACTTTTTTTACATGATTTTGCTAAAAGGCTACCCAGAATGTGAATGACAATTTTTCAGGGAGCAAGATGACCGCAACTGACAGAATCTGTCATCTAAAAGCTAACCTGTAGCCCGATTCCCTAACTTTTAACCACTCGCCAAGCGTTTAGGTTTTCGCCAGGGTTTGGCGTTTGCTCTTAACGAAACTGTAATTCTCTAACTTGCCTTTAACGAATTTCCATATTTTCAATATTTCGCACCAAATAAAGCGCCACAAACTCAAAAGACATTTTTATTTCAACTTAAATTTATTATTTTCTCTTAGGGCCACTTGCATAAAAGCCGATTAAGCCTAATCGGTGATTAACTTGACAGCTAACCCAAGCGGCCCTTAAACGCTTTTAAACACCATCAAATTAATCCGCGATAACTAGCTACAATAAAAGTGTTAGCGAAAACAGCTGATCGAGCTTATCGACTTTTAGTGTGGTTAACACTTAGAGAATAGGGAAAAGCGATAAAAATGGCGTTAAACAGAATTAACGCTAACACTTGGCGATAAAATAGTTAGGGAATCGACCTACTGGTATAATTGAACCATGACCCGAATCTTGTTGTTGTGTTTGGACGCAACTTAATACTGCTGTACCTATACCACTAGACGATTGTTGTTGCTGTTGCTGACTAAGCTGTACTGACTTTTCACTATTTGAGCTTTTTAACGATGACACTGATGGTTGTGGCATTGGTTGGGTTTCGTGGAGCAGTCTATGGTGGATTCGCTTACAACCGTCTATCGCGCATACCTTGCGCTGTCTACAGTCGCGTGTGCCATGTCCGGCATTCAAACATGAAAAACATAAGCGGCGAGACTTAACTTCAGACCACCTACCTGCTATTGTTGAGTTGACAAAACGAGTACAATGAGCCGGCTTATGCTGGCCCTGGCAAATCGGGCATTTATGCGATTGAGACTTCTCACCCACATGGAGAACTACTGGGCGTTTTGGCTCACGAGAAGCAAACTGATTTTCGTCGTGAATTGTACAAATTACGTTGGCAAGATTGGTGAGCCAGTCAGAAAAGTGCACCACTGTGGCACGGGGTTGCACAGCAGCTGCATAGTGGCCCCACTCAATACGCTTAGTCATGGGCAACTTTGAAATCAACTCGTCGATTAGCGTAGGGTTAGCAAGGTGATGGTCTGCATCGGCTGATCGTAAAAAGGCGCAAATGTTCTTGACTTTGGTGTCAAATGGTATCAGCTTACTTAAAGCATTCTCAGAAATCGGCATGATTTCCTTAAAATGCTGTAACTGGCTTCGAATAAGTTGCTCTGGACGCCCGAAACGAAATTTTAATTGCTCAATAATGCAACTTACATTGCATGGGTGGATCAACAACGACTTTACAGTTTCTCGGGCGTCTTCCTTTAGGCACTTATGAAGCCGTTGATTGTTGTCGAAATCGCTGTAACCATATGCTGCCGTAGACTCAATGAATGCCGTATGAAATACCGGCCAATCCTCTGGGCGACCACTGAATTCCGGCAAGTCCAGCAATTTTTTCGGGTAATACGAGCTGTGAGGTGAGTACTGCCCATAGGTGCAGCCACTGTTACCACCGTGGACAGGCATTGGCCCATGTGATGGCAAAAAATTATTATTCGGCGTAAATGTATTATTAAAGTTGTTCGCAGCTGGAGCTGTACATAGAGGAACTGCATGGGACGTGTTGTTGCGTGTATAGACCGCAGTTAACGGAGCCGTAAAACGGGACTCGCGTGATGACAAACCGCCTGCTTGATGGTGCAGTAACCTCTGCTTGCGTTGACGGTGGCAGCACTGGCCGGGACTGCGCGACGACGCTGCTGGCGTAGGTAACGGCAGAGCTACCTCTGCCTTGAAGCGCAGCTCTAAGGGTTTCATTTTGTGCTTCCCTATCCCTAAGATGTAACTGTGTGGCTTTCAATTGAGACTCCAGCATGTTTATTCGCTTCTCGATTGCACGAAGATCGATTGACGTACCCGTTATGGTTTCTTTGGCGGCTCCGGCGGCATTGGTGTCACCAATTAAAACTATTTCATGTGCTGGCGTATTAAAGGTGGTGTCTTTATAGGCACCGGCGGTGTTGGAGTCCCCATTTGCAAGTTCATTAGTTTCATCTTCGGCTTGTGGTGAAAAAAACATATTAGCAGCGGCGGCGGTAGCTAAGTCCCTGGCTGGAACGGCACTTGCGGGTGAATCTTCCAAAATCGATGATAATGTTGTCTGAACATTCATGTTGTTGTTGTTAATGGCTGCATTCAATCGTGAGCTTCGTCGAAGCGGCGTGCGATGCATTTATTTAATTTAAATTTACGATGGCAAAATATGCAAACACAAAAACGAAAAACTTACTAAGAACACGAAATAAAACTTGGCAATTAAAATAAAGAAAACGAAATAAAGCTTGTTATCGTTGGCCAAGGAAAGCAAATTTAACGCATCAAAATCCAAACTGTCCAAGAAAACAATTACACCATTTGGCAAATTAAAGGCAAAACTTATGGTATAATAGAGTGGTTAATGATGGTATATTTCGCTGAATCTTCTCCGTATGTATGCTGGCCAACGAATGATCGAAGTGCCTTAATAAAAACGGAGTCAAGCGGCATATTTTTTACATTTAAAGTTACATAGTAAATTTCGAAAGTATAGATAGGTAAATGCAAGAGTTTGACAAACGGCATATTACAATAACAACATAGTTATAAATGTGTACATAAGTAAAGACAAAACGGATTAAAGAAGAACAATGCATATTTGACAAAGTGAGTGTGAGCATAAATAAAATTGCAAATTTTATAAGGTAGTTGGGGGTTGGTTTGGCGACACCTTCTTATTTGTACTATGATGGAGATAAAGCATTAGCGAAAACTGGAATTTATGTACAGGAAAGGTAGGAGCACAACATCTGCTCTAAATGTCATAAACAATCAGATAACTAGACTTAGGGCCGATTTCACGACTAGCCGTCAACTTTAACGCTCACTATAAATTTGTCGGCCAGTTCACCTTCCTGTTAAAATGAAGTGGCTGTTAAATTGACAGTGAAGTGACAGTGAACATTGACGTTAACAGTCAGTCGAGAAAGCTGCTGAAGTTATTGCGTTTTGGTTTGAAAGTTGTTGGATGCTTAGAGAACGGAATGTGTGAAGACATTTTGATAACGATGCATCAATATCCGGCTAGTCTCATGTACAATACCATATCGAGCAGAAGTGATAGTTGTACTACACATTTTTTTTTATCCTATTGCCTTTCAGAACCTGATGCTAGGGATAGGGATAGGGATTGAGATAGATATAGGGATCGGGTTAGAGAAACATGCAGGGAAGTAAATTTGTGGCAGGACAACGTCTGCCGGGTCAGCTAGTTTTTCATATAAATATAACGGTTACGGCTTCGATTTTTAAAAATGAATCGGTTTTAATTAGGCTTTAGTCTTTGAGAATAACTTTCCAACTTTTACGCTGTCGGAAACATTCATATTTCAAATGTTAATGGGAGGTAATTTCTTACAATTTTTATTTTTTGAAAAAACTTGTATAATAGGGTATGTCAAAATTCCTGACCATAAATGGAGTATAATGCCCAAAGAAGCGAGATTTTGGCAAATGCTCAAAGCCTGTCAAAGTTTCACAAAGTTTTATGTAACTCGGGCTTTAGAGCCGATTTACATAAAACCAAAGAGAATATATTGTGACGAATTCGATTATTCCTTGATTATTTTCCCTGAGTTCGATCACTGTACGTTAAATAAAACACTCCGATTCTGTTTAATAAGTAGTACGCTTTATTCAGTACTAAAAACCGTAGTACAATATCGCGGGTTAATTTACTGTTCAGTACTTCACTGTACAACACTTCAAAATAAACTGATTGATTTGCGTTGTCTTTGCGCGGTTTATATACCCTAGCAGACAGCAGCTTCACAACCTAGAAATGTCTACACATTTCTGGTTTAATCGCGCAACCGTGTTCTCGAAACGTTTATCTATCGTCATCTCCTCTTTGTGCCACATTCGCAAACCTGCCTCTCGCGCTCACAGCTATAGTTGTGGTAGTGACGCTAATGATGAAAATACGCTAGAGTTGGGAGATGAGCGATTCTTGAGAACATTCGCCACACTGCCCTCCACCCAAGTCTGATCGTCCCGATCAGACACATTTCCCGATCCAAACGTTGCTAGCCTCTCCAGATGAACCACCTTCATTTTGTTTCGTGGTCTTCCAACAGTTTGTATGCGGTAGACAACATCATTTATCCGCTTTATTACTTTATATGGGCCTTCCCAGTTACATTGCAGTTTTGGGGACAAACCTTTCTTTCGTTGTGGGTTGTATAACAGCACTAAATCCCCTTCTTTAAAACCTTCCGAGTTGATGGCTTTCATCTTATCACTCATGATCCTGGTCCGTTGTCTTACAAGATCGTGTATTTCTCTCATTTCTTCTTCCAAGATGCTAGTGGATTTCCTGGCATTTATTCCTTCATCAGCATTTATCCCAAACTTCAAGTCAGCTGGCAACCGCAGATCATTCCCAAAAATTACTTTTGCCGGAGTCTGACCCGTTGTTTCAAGTATTGCCGAGCGATATGCCATCAGGAACAAGGAGATGTGCGTATCCCAATCTTTCTGGAACTTATCCACTACTTTCCTCATGTGCTCTTCCAAGGTTCGATTGAAACGTTCCACCATGCCATCTGACTGAGGATGCAATGCAGTTGTTCGAGTTTTCCGAATACCCAATATCTTGCACATTTCTTGGAATACGACTGATTCGAAATTCCTGCCTTGGTCCATCGGTACACCAAACCTCGCTATCCAATTGTTAGTGAACGCCTCTGCAATGGTTTCTGCCTCTTGATTTGGAATCGGGTAAACTTCTGGCCATTTGCTGAAATAGTCCATAACAACTAATACGTACTTGTTCCCGAGTTTGCTAGTAGGAAATGGGCCAGCTACATCCATGGCAATCCTCTCAAACGGTGCACCTGTGTTGTACTGCTTCATCTGTCCATGGCTTTTCGACTTCGGACCCTTTGCTTTGATGCACACCTCACAGTTGGCAATCCACTCCGCGATCGACTGCCGGCAACCAACCCAATAGAATCTCTGCTTGACTTTCTCCAACGTTTTCGTGACTCCGAGATGACCTCCACTTGGGCCATTATGTAGCTCATTCAAAACATCAGAGATTTTCTTCCTTGGGACAACTACCAACTTCCGAGCGCATTGACCATCTTCGCTTTCCCATACTCTATGTAAGCAACCGGATACCAATTTCAGACTGTTCCACTGTGCCCAATATGACTTGGCAACAGGACTCTCTGCTGACATCTCCTCTCTTGTTGGTCGTTCGTTTTGCTCGATTCCTTGCATCACACGTACCAGATCTGGGTCCTCTAGCTGATGCTTCCTTAGTTGATCCATGTTCCATTCGTCCGTAGATGTTATAGTCATTAGCCGCACATCTATAACATCTTCCTTGGCCTCAGCTTTCGAACAATGCTTGCATTCTAGGTTACATGGTCGCCGGGACATTGCATCAGCATTGCCGTGGTTGCTGCCTTTGCGATGCTCTATGGAAAAGTCATAACTTTGTAGTCGCTCTATCCACCGTGCCAATTGACCTTCTGGGTTACGGAACTGCAAGAGCCATTTCAAGGCTGCATGGTCTGTCCTGACGTGAAATCGCTGTCCATAGAGATACTTGTGGAAATGCTTGATGCACTCCACCAATGCCAGTAGTTCTCTCCGTGTTACACAATAGTTCCTTTCGGGCTTCCCAATTGTGCGGCTATAGTACGCCACTACCTTCTCCTGCCCATCGACATTCTGTGACAAAACCCCTCCAATCGCGTAACCGCTCGCGTCTGTATCCAAAATAAATGTTGAGCCTGGGATTGGATACGCTAGCATTGGGGCAGTGCACAGCCGTTCCTTCAAGGTTTGGAAAGCCACTTCATGTTCCTTCTTCCAATCAAATGACATATTCTTCCTGGTCAACTCATGAAGGCTACTGGCTACGCTGGCGAAATTCGGTACAAATCGACGATAATACGTGCACAGTCCGAGGAAACTTCGTAGCTCATGTAAATTTTTCGGTCTTGGCCAATCCTTTACTGCTTCGATCTTCTCTTTAGCAGTGCAAATTCCCTCCGTAGTAACCTTGTGACCTAAGTAACTTACTTCCTTCTTGAACAATGCACACTTTTTGGGACTTAATTTCAGACCGGCGCCAGCTATCCTTTGGAAAACTTCCTCCAAGTTCTTAAGGTGTTCCTCAAAGCTTTTTCCCAGCACGATGATGTCATCCAGGTACACCAAACATGTTTTCCAATGCAGTCCTTTCAATACTTGATCCATGAGTCTCTCAAAAGTAGCTGGAGCGTTACATAGTCCAAAGGGCATTACCGTAAATTGCCACAGCCCCTCTCCAATGCTGAAGGCTGTCTTTTCCTTATCCTCATCTTTCACCTCTACTTGCCAATAGCCGCTTTTTAAGTCCAGTGTTGAGAACCATTTCGTACCAGATAGTGAGTCCAGAGTATCGTCAATTCTGGGTAATGGATAGCTGTCCTTTTTCGTTACGTCGTTCAACTTCCGGTAGTCCACACAGAACCGCATTTTTTCATCCTTTTTCTTCACTAGCACTACCGGTGAGCTCCATGGACTAGCTGATGGTTCGATCACGCCGCTGTCACTCATTTCTTGTATAATTTCTCTTACCACTTGGCGTTTGGCCAATGGAACACTTCGAGGAGCTTGGCGGATTGGTCTCGCGTCACCGATATCAATGTGATGCTTCACTACATTGGTCCGACCTGGTTTGGAGCCATCCTTGTCAAATATGGTAGAGTACTTTAGTAGAAGTTGGTTTGCCTTACTCTGGTGGTCTTCTTCGAGCTCTTGCGTCCACGCCGTGATATTATCTGATAGATTACTGTTGCTGGTAGAGACATTTCCCTGGAGCTGTTCACAGTTTATAATCACCTCCACCTCCTGACATTGTCCCAATATAGCTCCTTTGGAAAGCTTGATCGGCGATCGGAACTCATTTAGTACTCTTACCGGTATACGTCCATCTTGTTTTGTCATAGCCAGTGTTTTTCCTACTAGTATATCCGTCTTTGAATTGTTTGCTGCCTCGACAACCCACAATTTGTTTGTCCCATAATCTCCATGAATCCTTGCCCAAACGACTGCCTCCGACTTCGGTGGAATTTGTTGACTATCTTCCACGAGTACCCGCTTACTGATGTACTTGTTCTCGTAACCAAATTTGAGTGGCACATCCATGTTCTTATAGCTCATGGTCCTGTTTTGCATGTCGATCTTGATGCCTTGGTTGCTTAAGAAATCCACACCAACTATGATCTCATCAACAATATCTGCCACTATAAAATTGTGCAGTACGGTGACATTTCCAATTCCGATTTCACATGTTATTTCTCCTTGGACTTGAGTGTCCTCACCAGTCGCCGTACGCAATTTCGCTCCATGTAATGGCCTCACTTCTTTGTTGACTAAATCAGATCGAATGGTGGAATGGGATGCACCCGTATCAATAGTCAGTAAGCGCTCTTTTCCGTCCACGAGTCCTCCAACAGTAACATTACTTGACTTCCTTCCGATCTGTGAGACAGAGATTATGGGGCATCCAATTGCGGGAGCCAGCCTACGCCCCTTGCGGCTGACTCTCTTTAGTTTAACGGTTGGTTGGATTGGGAGACTTGCTCATCTCCTTCAGCCTTGCGCTTACGTCCGCTTGCATTACTGGAATTATTGGAGCTAGATCCACAATAACGTGCAATATGACCAGATTTTCCGCACTTAAAGCACTTAATGGAGCCGTCGCTTTTCTTCTGTACCCCATTCAATGCTTCCAAAATTTTGTCGATTTTGTTGACCAAGTCTGGCGTCTCCACTTCCACACGATGAGCTTTGTACAATGGTTTGCTCAAAAGAGATGCGGTTTCTTGAGTTAGAGCATGTGATACCGTCTCCGCAAATGATCTCTTTGGATTTGCATAGGTGGCCCGCTTCGTCTCCACGTCACGTATTCCATTTATGAAACTTTGGATTTTCACCCTCTCGATGTATTCCACTGGTGCGTCTGCGTTTGCTAGATGAGCCAACCTCTCGATGTCCGATGCAAACTCCTGTAATGTTTCGTTAGCCTTCTGGAAGCGATTCTGTAGCTCTATTTGATGTATCTGCCTTCTATGCTCGCTGCCGTAACGTCTTTCGACGGCTCCCATCAACGCTTCATAGTTGTTTCTTTCAGCGTCCGGAATAGTCTGTAAGATTTCGGCTGCAGGTCCTTTCAATGCTACGAAGAGTGCAGCGACTTTATCTTCAGCGCCCCAGTTGTTCACAGCTGCTGTCTTCTCAAATTGTAGCTTAAATACCTGGAAAGGAACAGAACCGTCAAATGATGGGGTTTTTACCTTGGGTACGCTTGTGGAAACACTTGGACGATTCAGCTGCAACTCCTGGATACGACTTCTTAACGCATCCACCTCGGCTTCGACTTTCTCCTCAAGCTGCATTAGTTTCTCGTCCATGCGCGCCTCTAGTTTTGAGGACATACGTGCTTCCTGTTCCTCCAGCTGCGTAGACAACTGCAATATTTGAGATGCCATGTGCGTCTTCGTTTCCTCCCACTGAGATGCCAAGCGTGTCTCTTGTTGTTCCAACTTTGATGTCATGCGTGTCTCTTGTTGTTCCAACTTTGATGTCATGCGTGTCTCTTGTTGTTCCAACTGAGATGCCATGCTTGATGTTATGTTGTTTGACATCTGAGCCAAGGCAGCCAATAAAGAGTTTGTGTCCACATTTTCCACTGAATCCGGAGAATCCTTTTGCTCTTCTATTTTCGTCGCCTCATCCGCAAGCTGAAAAACGTGGTCGTCGACGTTGATTCCCTCTGCTTCCATAGCCTCTCGCAACCGTGATTGTAGCTCTGCTTTATTGCCCGTTGTTGCCAATCCACGTCGTTCTAACTCGTTTTTGAGTTGCGGGATCTTCAACTCATTCAACTTTGCCATGTCCTTGTTATCCTTAAAATGTCCTTGTTATCCTTTTCAATGTCCTTGTTATCCTTTTCAATGTCCTTGTTATCCTTTTCAATGTTCTTCTTATCCTTTCCAATGTCCTTGAATTTATTTAACAATACCGCTTCTGACACCAATTGTGACGAATTCGATTATTCCTTGATTATTTTCCCTGAGTTCGATCACTGTACGTTAAATAAAACACTCCGATTCTGTTTAATAAGTAGTACGCTTTATTCAGTACTAAAAACCGTAGTACAATATCGCGGGTTAATTTACTGTTCAGTACTTCACTGTACAACACTTCAAAATAAACTGATTGATTTGCGTTGTCTTTGCGCGGTTTATATACCCTAGCAGACAGCAGCTTCACAACCTAGAAATGTCTACACATTTCTGGTTTAATCGCGCAACCGTGTTCTCGAAACGTTTATCTATCGTCATCTCCTCTTTGTGCCACATTCGCAAACCTGCCTCTCGCGCTCACAGCTATAGTTGTGGTAGTGACGCTAATGATGGAAATACGCTAGAGTTGGGAGATGAGCGATTCTTGAGAACATTCGCCACAATATCAACAAGAGCCACCACTCGTTATGAAAGCAACGAACAAGATGGATGCCGTTTTCTTTCAGGGTTTCGGAAATTTCGATATAAATATGTTATTGTCTAATTAAAACAAAATGTGGAAAAGAAAATAGACGAGAACTGAAATAACACAAGAGTCGAAACAAAAATTTACCAGCTGTCGAATTTACAAAACTGAGGAAAACAAAATTACCGAAACCCTGAAAAAAAACGGCATCCATCTTTTTCTTTGCATTTATAACGAGTGACGGCTCTTGTTGATATATTCTCTTTGATAAAACTTTGCCCACGCTTTGACAGATGACCGCCCTATATGTTAAGCCCCAACTACATACAATTTATTAAACTTTTACAAATGCGCGTCTCGGCTTTGAGCATTTGCCAAAATCTCGCTTCGCTTTAATGGGTCAGTTACATAAAGCTTTCTTTTGACTTTACCTCAAACTTTGACTTTGACAGAAAAGTTCAGTATGCGTATTTAAACGAAGCATGGCAAATTGGAGACCTCTAAGTTGAAGCAAGGCTAAAATTTGGCAAACTCTCAAATTTTGCTTGCTTTGACAATCAGATGTTGATGAATTTGCTTTAATTAAAGAATAAAAAGTTGGAGGAAATAATAATTAATTAATTTTTTCTCTATTAAATTAATAAATTAACCAAAACACTCTGAATACAAAGAAATAAATAACGAAAACAAATGTATAAAAGAGAAGCGTCAAGGCGTTCATTGTAGCATACCTCTGAAGTTGGACGCAAAGTTTTAAGGTAACAAATGTCATAGGGTGATTAAACGCTCCAGCATGCTGGCCAGCATTGTATATGTGTGCGATTCGGGTGACACACGTACCTGCTTCGTGTCACACCTACTTGTTGTCGGTTCTTGCATGAGCATTTAGCAGTCTGCTTGACATGCAATATTCAGTTGTGTGTTGACATTCGAGATGAACAAGTGTACGGAAGAAAATCAATTGCAGTTGCGAGCAACAAAAAACCATCCTCCGACGACGGCATTTACGTGCGCACGCTACGAACACTCAATTCAAATGGCGAATGACATTCATTTGCATGAACATTTGCGGGCAACGTCAAGCACCCGAATCGCACACATATACAATGCTGGCCAGCATATGCTGGAACGTTTAAAACCACTATCAGGCAAGGTTAACAAAGCTTTAAGGGTCAGTTACATAAAACTTTATTTTGGCTTTACCTCGAACTTTGACTTTGACAGAAAAGTTCAGTATACGTATTTAAACGAAGCATGGCAAATTAAAGACCTCATAGTTGAAGCAAGGTTAAAAATTGGCAAACTCTCAAATTTTGCTTGCTTTGCTTGCTTTGACAATCAGAAGCTGATGACTTTGCTTTAATTAAAAAATAAAATGTTGGAGAAAATAATAATTAATTCATTTTTTCTCTATTAAATTAATAAATTAACTAAAACACTACGAATGCAAAGAAAAAAATAACGAAAACAAATGTATAAAAGAGAAGCGTCAAGGCGTTCATTGTAGCATACCTCTGAAGTTGGACGCAAAATTTTGAGGTAGCAAATGTCAGGCGAGGTTAACAAAGCTTTATGTATTCGACCCTTTACGTATTCGACCCTTAAGTTCCACAAACTTTGTATGAAAGTGGAACCTGCAAATTTTTATGTAATTGTTTGCAGGGAAGGTGAAGCCAAATGCAAATTTGCCAGTGTAAACTGTGTCGAACTGGCTCATTTGAAGTCGCAGAATTGTTGTTGTGTTGTTGTTTACATTGTTAACAACAACAACAACAAGTCGCAAAATTTGGTGCAGTGTAAATGTACTATAAGGTTTCTGCTGGGCAATCCTTATAGTACATTTACACCGCACTAAATTTGGTAAATTTGGCGAAAAATTGCAAATTTGGCGCTTTTTTCCATACAAATCTCATTTTCTAAATATGGAATTCCATCACATTTGGCCTCATTCGCCGAACAATACAATCCACAGTTCCTCAAAATAGCAACCCTGCCTGTATTCCACATTTAGAATTGCCCAGCAAGAACCTTAATGGGTAATTAACGTGTGAAAACTTTTGCATTATGCACAGTTCTAAATAACAATTTCAACTAGTTTTTTTTTAAGAAATTGGACCAATTCAACCAAGAAAAGACAGAAGCCTTCTTGACTCTTCATTTATTATTACTCTACTGGTGTTTAAACCATCACGGTGGCGCATTTTCTTTCGATGGTTGTGTGTTCTGGTAGACGATTCTTGCAGGGAAGGTGAAGCCAAATTCAAATTTGCCAGTGTAAACTTTCGAAATGACACATTCAAATTCGCCAAATTTGGTGCAGTATAAATGTACTATTAATGTGGAACACCCGCAGGGTTGGTATTTTGAGGAACTGTGGATTGTACTGTTCGACAAATGAGGTCAAATGAGATGGAGTTCCAAATTTGTAAAATGAGATTTGTATGGAAAAGAGCGCCAAATTTTCTATTTTTCGCCAAATTTGCAAATTTGGTGGGGTGTAAATGTACTATAAAGGATACTAATGGAAAAAAATATACCAAATTTGGCACATTTGGTCCAAAACGGCAATTGCTTCGTCGGGGAGTTCCCTTTTTGAGCACCTTTTTTTGCATGTTGCAACAACTAGATTTATTGTCAATATCATATTATTTTAGGAATCAAAGCGTTGGTAAAAATTTGTTTAAAAATGGCTTTCAGAACTATTTTACAACTTTCATATCAGCAACTACATGACGAAAACAATTTGCAGTCATGTGATTTAAGTCGTCCCGAAATACTCGGAATTTATAAACATACCATAACTGATGAAATAGCCGATGATTTACGTTTAAAATACTTTAAATTGCCAAAGCCAACATCGTATCCTATAGATTTGAATAAAGGATATGAACAATTTATTTGGGGGGCCAACGAAACTCCAAGTCCATATTTTTTTTTGGAAAACGTGATACATTTTATATTAGAAACTGAAGAAAAAATCCTTCAACAAAACTTTGAAAACTCGCTACCGTCAAAGATCGGTTCACCTTCGAAGTTTGGCATATCACTACAGCCTCCGAAACGTAAATTAGTACTATGTCATCGAGGAATATTAACGCGTATTATGTTAATGCCATATCGGTTGGGAAATCCGCAAGGTTGCTGGCGAAAAAACGACAATAAATTGTGTGCCACAAGATATGGCGGCATCCTGCACATTATCGATCCTGT
Organism: Campiglossa producta; assembly: GCA_964058755.1. NCBI lineage: Eukaryota > Metazoa > Arthropoda > Insecta > Diptera > Tephritidae > Campiglossa > Campiglossa producta. The sequence goes on from CAXKVI010000005.1 coordinate 20,776,770, forward strand.
GAACTTCACCATCGATAAGGCAATATATCATACATACCATCGGAAATTCGAACAAACATGCTTTTCTGGTAAGTATCGAATCCCGGAAATACTATTCCTAATTTCTAGGGTACCGAAATTTTCGGGATTGTCTTATACTGTCAAAAAAAGCACCCAACTGCTAAAAATTAACTTAAATTATGTAATTTTTCGGTTTTTGACGGTAACTTTGCATTGAACCAAAAAATAAAAAAAACGCTTCCGGATTCGTGATCCTGAGGCCAAAATACGTGTTTTGAGACCCCATAATTTTAGCAAATTTTTTTAGCAGGTGGGAGCTAAAGGAAACAAATACCGCATCAAGTCGCGAAGCATTTTGACAGTCCCAGAATTTCGGGAAAGTAATTTATCGCACCCTAAGCAGGTTGACAATCCCGGGATTTTAATATGACAATCCAGGGGTCCCGACAATTTTCGGGCGTTTCACGTATTGCCGGTTCTGCGAGAACGGTATTTGTACCTGTACAATACCCTTCGTACCGAAACGACCCGGGTTGTTTTATTTTTTTATAATGACTCGGCCAAGAGCAATACATTTCGAAGTGACCCTGTCTAACGCGTCACGATTCCCTCACAATTTTCGGGATTAACTATCTCAGATACGGTTCAAAAAGGTATTGATTCCAAAGTGACCTCAAAGTGGTTGTTGTTGTTGTAACGAAGTGTAGCCCTGCCCAGCGTGTACTTTTCCTTAACCTAAATTGTCATCAATTTCTTCTAACGGGAGTCCTAGGAAACTTGCAGTTTCAACAGGGTTGGACCAGAGGGAGATGGGTGTTAGAAGAGTGGGCTCCGAAGAGCAGATAAATAAATGATTGGTATTATGGGGTGACGAGCCGCATGCCGGACATTTATTCGGCACGTCAAGGTCTAGTCTGGATAAGTAGGAGTTTAGCCTGCTACAGTATCCAGAGCGTAATTGAGCCAGAGTGACCCTTGTCTCTCGAGGAAGATGACGCTCCTCAGCCGCGACGCGAGGTGGTTTGGCGTGCAAAACGGCGTGAATGCCACATGTCATGGTGTGCATTAAAATCGCCCATAATGACACGGTTATCGCCCCGTAGGAAATCGCTTAAATCAGGGCGATAACTTCTGGGACAACAGGTGACGGGAGGTATGTAGATGTTTATCAGCTCGAGATCAACACCTCCAGCTGAAATGACAATACCCTGTCGCTCTAAGGGTATGTCCTCTTGGTCGGTGTTGAATGCAAATTCCCTATACCGCACGGTTTGGTGGATGATGAACGCAAGACCACCCCCACCGTCCGTACGATCATGCCGGAGAATGTGGTAGCCACCACTCGCTCTGAGATCCGAGTGGGTGCCAAGTTTAGTCTCCTGGATTGCAGCAATTTTGATGGAGTTTTGCTGCATAAACTTGGTGATCTCCACAATCTTGCCAGTTATACCATTGCAGTTTAATTGCATTATTTTGAAATGCGGGGGAGAGGCAATGGTCACTCTGGGAGTCAGGGACTGGTGCGCTCGCCGTGGAGGTAATATGCTAGTCCGTGATCGTCGTCGCAGTCCTGAAGGCGACAAATTCCGCTCGTTGGGAAACGAGGTAGAATTTGTCGGCAATGTGGGCTGCACAGCTCGACAACACGGCGCAACATACGCATCAGTCCATAGATTTCTGTTTGCGAGCCCTGAGCATATGCGCAGGTGACATTGGCCAAGGCAGATATTGCACTTGACCGATGGCACTCTGGACGCATATATTCTGTGCCGACAAACAGTGCACATAGTGTGAGGGACCAGGAGCTGATGGCCTTGATTCACACTTGAGCCGGTACCGGAAGAAGTAGAGGGGAGGAGAATATTTTGGGGCGGGAGTTGTAGCTCAGCAGTGCTCACAACATCTATAGATGTGCTACGTAGGGAGTAGCTATGAGCTGCTGTGTGAGGTGTTAGCGCGCTAGGGCGCGAGCTACAACTGGGAACACACAATGTTTGCTGAGCAATAGATATATTGCGAAGGGGAGGCGATAGCGCTACGCCGGAGCGTCGCGAGCCACGGGACGTTCTAAGACGTGAACAGCAAGGCGCCACGAAGGTTTTAAAAAAACTAAGAGGCCGGTGTGTTTTTGGATCTAGTCCGGAGCAACTAGACTTGTGTAGCCAACCTTTACAAGATGTGCATTGCACCGAATGCGAACATCTGGTATAAATTTTCTTCCGGCACACGCAGCAGAACCTTTCTGTTGGACCAGGGTTTAGCTCAACGCCAGACCGGAACAACAGAATAGGGAGCAGCCCTGCTGCAAGGAACTGCTCCAGGGATGACAATTTTAGGGGGAGGAATCGTGACACGTTAGACAGGGTCACTTCGGGTGTACTGCTCTTGGCCAGGCTGTAATAAAAAAATACAGCCTGGGTCGTTTCGGTACGAAGGGTACTGCGCAAGCACATGTACCTTTCTCGCAGAACCGGCAGTACGTAGAAACGGTCCAAAAGTGACACTAAAGTTATCCTAAAGTGGTACAAATTGGTCTCAAAATGACCCTAAAGTCGTAAAAAGCAATTTCCCATTATAAATGCCTACCAAATCTCATTTTCATTTGACTTTTCAACAAACTATGATTAAATTTGACGGTGCTCTCAATCGGAACCAGGGTATAATGTCGAACAGATAATATTTTAACCCGCTTGAAAACAATGTTTTGGGTTTATAAACTTTTATAGGGCCCCTATACACGATGCGTCCATGATCCAACTAGAAGGTCGCGGCATGATGTGTCTGAGTCAAGAGTCAGTTTAGGTGTAGGTAGTATGACTCCAAAAAATCAGAATGAGTTTGATATTTTGTAGAATGACTGCGATTCAACACGTACACAGATGACTCGCGAGTCAGACGCACTGTGTATAGACCCTATTGGGAAAAAAATTTTAAATTAACTTTTGTTTAAAATTTTCAATTATATTTTACCCATAATTCAAATTAGCAATACGAAAGATAATTCCGTAGCAAATTTAGAAGTATTTTATTGGTAGTAAAAAAAAAAATCGGTGCCAGTGAAGAACGTTTGGAATTAAACTATTTTGATGGGTAAGGTAAGAAAACTGTAACCAAACATTTTTCACAAAAATCGAGGATGCTATAAGAGTAAATTATTGCTAATATTAAAGAAGAGAAACTGATACCCAATTTAAATGTGGTGCACCATAAAGGATTAATTCATTTGTTTATATTCGTTTAACACTATACCCTGCGAAAGCATGCTGTAGGCAAGGCGAATTCATTTACAACCCTTTTGACAACACCTACACAATTACAAACAATCTTTTTCTGTTTCCTTTTAGTTTGACTTTTGGTGTCAGAGAAAAAAAATTATTTGAAATTTTTCGTTTATTTTAATTTTGAAAAATTTGAGAAAAATATTTGTGTGTTAAGTTTTCGTGTTTTGCGCACCAATGTGCTACGAAATTGGGAAACAATCAGCAACTTTAAACCTTAAGCTGTTTTATCATCACAATTTTGAAGGCAAAACCGCAAATGCAATCACAAACGCTCAGCTCCCTTCATCGGCTTCAACGTCCGGATGTGCTTATGCGGAGACGCCAAATCAATTGCCACAAGCATCCTTCCTAATGTATTGTATTATATATGTACATAGCCCTAATTAAAAATAAAAACAAACTAGAAATCGGGTGTGTTTTCATTTATAAACATATATAGTTTTGTTGTTGCTGTTGTAGGTGCCTTGTTGTTTACATTCGTTTGACATTATAGCCCCCTAAAAGAGAAACATTTAACTGTCAATCACACTTTATTGAATACATTTTGCAACTGACTATTCCAAGGCGAATAAATTTACAGGTGACTTTTTCCCACCATATGACTTCTTCTTCTTCCTTGAAAATCCAATCGTAGCTGTCAAATTTCTTATGTTGTTGCTTTGTCTGACATTTTTAGGCACAAGGAGTGTGTGCGTGCGTGTAGATCTGAATTCGCTCGAACACACCTGTAATGAATTCGCCTTGGACTATTCCCAATTAAAAAAAACGCCTTCTCATTTTCATATGACGCTTTCCCATTTACGGGTACCTAATTATACCCTTCATGAACATGAAATGGTATTATAACTTTGGTCCGATGTTTGTAAGTAAGAGAAGAAGAGATAGACCCATCAATAAGTATACCGAAATGATCAGGATGACGAGATGAGTTGATTTAGCCATGTCCGTCTGTCTGTCTGTCTGTCTGTCTGTCTGTTTGAACGCAAACTAGTCCCTCAGTTTTTGAGATATTTGGCTGAAATTTCGTATGCGGCCACCATTTTCCAATATAGGAATCATTTCTCGGAACCAGCAAGATCGGACCGATATTAACTACATATAGCTCCCATACAATCGATTGTTCCGATAAACAGATTTTGGGCTATAACTCCTGTAATTTAACACTTAGGAAAGTGAAATTTGGTAAGTATTGCTATTTTTATATGTGAAATATCGATGTTGAATATCATAGAGATGGGATAAATATTTCACATAGCTCCCATACAATGGATTATACCGATAAACGGATTTTGGGCTATAACTCCTGTAATTAAAAACGTAGGAACGTGAAATTTTGGACGTATTGCTATTATTATATGTGAAATATCGATGATGAAAATCATTAAGATGGGATAAATATTTCACATAGCTCCCATACGGATTTTGGGCTATAACTCCTGTAAGATGAGTTGATTTAGCCATGTCCGTCTGTCTGTCTGTCTGTTTGAACGCAAACTAGTCCCTCAGTTTTTGAGATATTTGGCTGAAATTTCGTATGCGGCCACCATTTTCCAATATAGGAATCATTTCTCGGAACCAGCAAGATCTGACCGATATTAGCTTTGTTTCTTGAAATCTCCAGCAAAGAACTGTCAGCAGAAGAGAGTCTTGTAAAAAGCTGTCAAAATCTCATTTCTGCTAATTTTTCGTCGAACAGGGTTCAGCAGAAACTTGCAGACAAAACAGCGGTTACGTTTCTGATTGGCTAACAATTTGAATTTACATTTTTTGTTGTTGTTTTGCTATGTCATCGATCAGCTGTTCCTGCTTGCTGGTTTCTGCTGGACGAAAAATCTCCAGCAATAACTTGCAGCGAATTGGCGCTCTCTCTCTCAATTAGATGTCAAAAAGCTGCTGAATTCGCTGCTAATTTTTTCAAAGAACACTTTTTTAGGAATAATTATTCATAATTATTCATAATTAGCAGGAAAGAAACAAAGCTATTACATATAGCTCCCATACAATCGATTGTTCCGATAAACAGATTTTGGGCTATAACTCCTGTAATTAAACACGTAGGAACGTGAAATTTTGGACGTATTGCTATTTTTATATGTGAAATATCGGTTTTGAAAATCATCGAGATGGGATAAATATTTCACATAGCTGCCATACAATCGATTATTCCGATAAACGGATTTTGGGCTATAACTCCTGTAATTAAACACGTAGGAACGTGAAATTTTGGACGTATTGCTATTTTTAAATGTGAAATATTGATGTTGAAAATCATCGAGATGGGATAAATATTTCACATAGCTCCCATATAATCGATTGTTCCAATAAACGGATTTTGGTATATAACTCCTGTAGTTATATAGGTAGGAACGTGAAATTTCGTAACTATCGCTATTTTAGAATGTGGATTGTCGGTGTTATTGGTGAGATTGGACCAATATAACACATCGCCCCCATATAATCGATAGTTCCGATAATTTCAGTATGAGCTTAAGTTAAATTCACACAGGCTGTACTGAAAGGTATTTAGCCTTCGGCACAGCCGAAGACAGCTTTCCTTACTTGTTTTATTTATATTTAGCGTTTTGGAATTTACAATTGACTGTTCTCAAATACAACTGGAAATATTCTAGGTATTTGTCTACTTTAGCTGTCAACTGCTATTAAATTAGATAAAATTATGGAAGTGGGCACAAAATTTAAGGCCAAACTTCCTAGCTGAGGCTGCAGTCTTGGCCAACGAACGTGACCTCATAGGCAACATCGATCCCTCAGACCTACAGATCGGTGATGATGCATCCTGGGTAACGCTAAATGACCTACATGGCCTACACGGCTAGTTTCTTGTATTGCCGGTTTTACGAGAACGGCACCAGTACTTGTGCTGTACCCATCGTGCCGAAACGATCCGGGCCGTTTTCTTAAATTGATCCGGCCAAGAGCAATACACTCGGGGAGACCCTGTCTGACATTTAGGCAGGGCTACACCTCGTTATAACAACAACAACAAGCACGTTAGGTCTTGTAACCTGTTGTTGTTGTTGTAACGAGGTGTAGCCCTGCCTAAATGTCAGACAGGGTCACCTCGAGTGTATTGCTCTTGGCCGGGTCGATATAGGAAAAACGGCCCGGGTCGTTTCGGCACGATGGGTACAGCATAAGTACTGGTACCGTTCTCGTAGATCCGGCAATACAAGAAACTAAACTAGCCGTGCAGGCTATGTAGGTCATTTAGCGTTACCCAGGGTGCACCAACTGGGAGGCGACCTACTTTTACACCTCTTGTAACCTCTCTACCGGCGTTGGGAAATTATGGTCCATAGTCAAGTCCTTGTCCAATCCTACGGGTCCGCCAAAGAATGTCGACATCACCTTCGGTGGCAAGAAATTCAATGACCCTAAGAAATGTGCACAGGCTTCTGTAGACAGTATGTTCCCCATCCTGCACAGGACAGGACAAGACGTGGAATCTTTAGGCGTGCGCACAAACAAAAACTATGCCCCCGTTCCTATCACCGCTACAGAGGTTCAAGAGGCCATCCGGAAGGCCAAAAACTCTGAAGCCATCGGTCCAGATGGCATAGCCATGGTGCACCTTAAACACATCGGCGCAGTAGGAGTTAAGTACCTCACTGCGGTCTTCAATCTGTCCTTGACCGCAGCTGTCATACCCGATAAATGGAAGCAGGCAACTGTGATCCTACTACTAAAACATGGCATCAGGAAAGGTAGGAGCACAACATCTGCTCTAAATGTCATAAACACTCAGATAACTGACTCACTAAATCAAGATAGGCCTAATGACAGTCAATCATGGGCAGCTGGTGTCCGGTTTGGAAGACTCGTCCTCCCCCCCCTGTCTTAAGCGCTGGACCACCAATTATCTCAGTGGTCGTCGGTCGTCTGTTGTGTTCAGGAACAAAAAATCTAAAGCCAGGAAGATCAAACAAGAGGTACCACAGGGTGGTGTCCTTTCCCCGTTATTGTGTAACTTCTATATTTCGAAGCTTCCTCCTCCACCAAAAGAAGTTACGATTGTTTCTTACGCAGACGATTGCACGATATTGGCAACAGGTACTTCCTTTGATAAGCTGTGCTATTAAATAAATGGTTATCTCCCCTCTCTTGTCGAGTTCCTCACCGCTCGGAGCTTGACATTGTCGCCGACAAAGTCCTCGGCGACTTTATTCACGACGTGGACGGCGCAGGTTGGTATGGATTTAGAAATTTATGTAGGTCCTCACAAAATACCTGCTGTCGCTCACCCAAAAATCTAAGAAGTGACTTTCGACACCATGCACACTTTCGCTGCCCATTCAGCTGCAACTGTCTCAAAATTACAGAGCCGCAACAAAATCCTCAAGTCACTAGCCGGCAGTACTTGGGGTAAAGACAAAGAAACGTTGTTGGTAACGTACAAGGCAATTGGTCGGCCGATTCTGAACTATGCGTCGCCAATATGGTCGCCGGGGCTTGCAGACGTTCATTGGAGTCAGCTGCAGGCCTGTCAAAACACCGCGCTCAGAACCGCCACGGGGTGCGTCCTCATGTCTCCTATAATTCATATACATAATGAGGCGGAAATGCTTCCAGTTAGGGAGCATAATGAAATGCTAAACAAGCAGTACCTATTGAATTCTTGTAAACCATAGCACCACAATAGGCAACTGTTTGAACTCACTCCGCCTCCTAGGACCATAAGGACGCATTTGCGTAATCATTTTGATGAGATCCGGCATTATATAACAACGCCGTTTGATCTAGAGATGCACAAGCAGGCCTTGGCATTTCTGAAGAGGAGCGTCATCTTCCTCGAGAGACAAGGGTCACTCGGGCTCAATTACGCTCTGGATATTGTAGCAGGTTAAACTCCTACATATCCAGACTGAACCCTGATGTGCCGAATGTATGTCCGGCATGCGGCTCGTCCCCCCATGTTGTTGTTCTTGTTAAAAATGCATTGCCCTGTCTAGAGTGTATGATCATTCCGAAGATCTTCATGAAGCTCTCCTAAGGGGAGTCCAAGGAAACGTGCAGTTTCAACAGGGTTTGTCCAGAGGGACAGAGTAGGTTCAGATGAACAATTGAAGAGATGTAGAGTATCATGGGGGGTCCTACCACATGCAGGGCATGTATTTAAGATTGTATCATTAAGTCTGGATAAGTAGGAGTTTAACCTTACACTATATCCAGACCTAAGCTGTGCCAAGGTCACTCTTGTCTCCCTTGGTAAGGTGCGTTCTTCTTCAGCAATATCCGGTGGAGGACTGTTCAGAACGGGATTCACAGGTAGAGATCCGACAAAAGTGTCTACCGACTCTGTGTGGATGTCGGTTAGAGCCCGCTTATGATTCTGCAGATCAAACGGCAAGGTAATATGATGCCGGATCTCATCATAATGCTTACGGAGATGTCTCCTTATGTCTCTCGGGGCGGATCTATGTCCAAGAGATGACGGTTTGGATGTGCTGGCTTGTGGCAGTTCAGAAGGAATTGCCTGCTCAGCATTTCCGCATGCTCTTTTACATTGAGCAGATTTGCCTCCTGATGGAGGTGAGACTCGGAAGACATGAGGAGACATCCCGTAGCAGTTCTGATTTTTTTTTTGGCAGACTTGTAACTTCGTCCAGTTGGTGTTATGTACATTAGGCGACCATATGGGTGCAGCATAGTCAAAGACTGGTCGGCCAATGGCCTTATATGTAGTCAGCAACGTTTCTTTGTCTTTTCCCCAAGTACTGCCGGCAAGTGACTTGAGGATCTTGTTGCGACCACGTACCTTTGAGAGCATTGCAGACACATGACCAGCAAATGAGAAAGTATTATCCAGTGTCATCCCTAATAACTTTGGGTGGCTGACAGTTGGTAGCTTAGTGCCATCAACAAAAATGTCTAATTCATTTCTCACCTGGTGCGTCCATGTCGTAAAAAGCGTCGCCGTTGATTTAGTCGGAGATATCGTCAGATCTCGCTCAGTGAAAAACCTGGAAAGGTCGCAGAGGTAACCGTTGATTTCCGTACAGAGTTCATCAGTATAGGGGCCCTTCCCCGTCGCCATTATTGTACAGTCGTCGGCATATGAAACGACGGAGATGCCCTCTGGTGGTGGGGGCATCTTCGATAGATAGAAATTAAACAGTGTCGGGGATAGGACACCACCCTGTGGCACCCCCTGTCTAAATCGTCTAGGTTTTGATGTTGCGTTTCTAAAGTTAACCGACGCCTGCCGTCCATTCAAATAATTAAGGTTCCATCTCTTTAAACCATCAGGTATCTGTGTCTCAAACAGATCTTGTATGAGAGTGGCATGGTTGATTGTGTCAAAAGCTTTCGACAGGTCAAGTGCCACTAGGTTAGGTTAGAGTACAGAGTACACCGACCCCGTCCAACACTTAGGCCAGAAAAATAGGCCCATTGTGATACCCCTAGGTTTTGATGTTGCGTTTCTAAAGTTAACCGACGCCTGCCGTCCATTCAAATAATTAAGGGTCCATCTCTTTAAACCATCAGGTATCTGTGTCTCAAACAGATCTTGTATGAGAGTGGCATGGTTGATTGTGTCAAAAGCTTTCGACAGGTCAAGTGCCACTAGGTTAGGTTAGAGTACAGAGTACACCGACCCCGTCCAACACTTAGGCCAGAAAAATAGGCCCATTGTGATACCCCACACGGTCACTACACCTCCCCCATGTCCCAAAACTCAAGCTCACACTCCAGGCAGAGGGACAAACCATCTGCAGCTGCGACAGTAGTCATGAGATGTGACGCCCATCCTAGCACCATGCGTGCCTATTAAACAGTGTCCTGTTAAGACCCTTACCAAAGAAGAAATGCCCGATTTATTAAGGGTCAGCAGGCAATTAGTACGCCCTTCATTATAAGAAGGTCAAGTTTACCTGGATATCTCGCACGTCGAGAGACTTGACCAGAGCGTATTTGCTCTTTGTATGGTATTTGTGCTCGCACGAAGCTTGAAAGAGGCCATGGGAATGCCTACCAAATCATTTCCTGGAAGGAGATGAGTGGTGGTACCCTTCCTTGCCAGCTCATCCGCTTTACAGTTGCCTTCTATATCCCTGTGACCAGGTACCCAAATAAGGCTGATACCGAAGTGCTGAGCCATCTCGTTAAGAGATCTGCGGCATTCAGTTAGCGACTTTGTGTTGTCGACACATGAGTTCAGTGCCTTTAGCGCGGCCTGACGGTCTGAGAAAATGAATATTCGTTTGCCGTTTCGGGGCGTAGACACCAAGCTTTTAACTGCGCCGTGTATAGCCAGCATTTCCGCTTGGTACACGCTGCAGTGATCGGGAAGACGAAAAGAGATTTCTAGTCCCAGATCCGGTGAAAAGATACCTCCTCCCACCTTCCCATCAAGCCTAGAGCCATCAGTGAATATGTTAATGGCGTTCTGGACAGTATGTGGTCTGTTATCCCATTCTCGTCTTGTTGGTATTTTCACCTCATAATTCCTAACAAACACGTTATTTGGCGTGCAATAGTCAGTGTGTGATGGTATGTTAACAGGAGCGTGAGAGCCTAAGATTGTGGCGTGTCCACGTGTTCCGTGCATCCAAACGCCTTTTTCCCTTATTCGCAGAGCTGTGATCACAGCTACCTCCTTCGCCACCAAATCGAGTGGTGGAAGATGGAAGATGCAACATGGTATTTAGTGCTTCTGTTGGGGTGGACCCGAGGGCCCCGGTTATGCAGAGCTCCGAACTCCTTTGAACTTTTTGTAGTTGCTTAAGGTACGTGTTCTTAGTTAGTGCCGGCCACCAAACCAGCACTCCGTACAGTAGAATTGGGCGAACAATGGCTCTGTATATCCAGTGTATTACTTTGGGGGAAAACCCCCACGATATACCAATTGCTCTCTTGCAGGTAAACAGCGCGCACGTAGATTTTTTCACTCGTTCCGCTATGTTGTCGCTCCAGAGAAGTTTTCTGTCCAGAATAACTCCTAGGTATTTGACTTTGTCACTAAGTGTCAAAGTCGTGTTTCCAATTGTTGGTGGTGAAAGGTTCGGTATTTTGTACCTTCTAGTGAAGAGGACCAGTTCGGTTTTCTCGGGATTAACTTCTAAACCCGAAGAATTCGCCCAGTCGCATACTTTAGATAGAGCTGTCTCCATTAAATTGCAAAGAGTTTGAGGGAATTTTCCCCGCATGATAACGCAGATATCATCGGCGTACGCAATTACTTGGTAGCCTTCTGCTTCCATAAGACGTAGGAGTTGATTTACCGTAACCAACCAAAGTAGCGGAGAGAGAACACCTCCTTGTGGGGTACCCCTGTTAACAGGTCTGTGAATCGAAATTCCACCTAACTCTGTTGTAATACTTCTGCTAACAAGCAGTTTGCGGATAAACTCAACGAGGCAGGTGTCGACCCGCAGCTCCGTCAACGCCGAGGTAATAGCTTCCGGTAGAACGTTATTGAAGGCACCTGCTATATCGAGGAAAGCCACCAGTGTGTATTCCCTAATGTCAAGTGACTTTTCTATAGCAGATATGTACCAGGGAATGCAAGGCAGTATCGGTAGATCTGCCCTTGCTATAGGCGTGTTGGGCCCGCGAAAGATGAGTTGCGTCTATCGATCTTCTGACATAGTCCTCCAAGAGTCTTTCCAGAGTCTTAAGAAGAAAAGAAGATAGGCTTATAGGCCTAAAATCATTAGGTTTAGAATGGGATGGTTTCCCGGATTTAGGGATAAATACGACCTTAACCTCTCTCCATGATGCAGGTACGTAGTTGAGCCTGAGGCAGCTTACAAACATAGTTAGCAGCCAAGGCTTAATAATCTCGGATGTTTGTTGTAGCTGGGCCGGGAATATTCCGTCCGGACCTGGCGACTTAAACGGCTTGAGCCTGCATAAGGCCCAGTCCACCTTTTTCTCATCGGTAATTTCCTGTATTAGCTGATCAGAGAGCGTTTCTCCACTGATCGTTGTAGTAGACATGTCTATGCATGTCGGAAAGTGTGTATCCAGAAGCAGGTTCATGGTATCCGTACTCGAATCGGTCCTCCTAAGGCGCGACGCTGCGGATGTTGATTCGATATCACTGCAGAAGTTCATCCAAGAGACCCGTTTGGCCTTGCGGATTTCTCTTTTGTAATTACTTAGCTTAGTTTTGTGAAGTGCCCAGGATGCTTCGCAGCCGTCCTGTTTGGCTTTGTTAAAAGCTGCTCTACATGTCCTTCTGAGATTATCTAGAACGGGCGACCACAACGGTGGTTTATGTGTTTCAGCTATCTTTTTAGGCGGGCACGCTTTATCTAAAGCGAGCTTGCATTGATTATTGAAGGAGCTGACGAGATCATCTAGCTCTTTATCGTTTCTAGGTGTTACCAGCTTATTTGACAAGTTTTTGCAAATAAGCTTTTGGTAGTAACCCCAGTTTGTTTTCCTAATATTTTATATATATTTCGGGCTTGTGTGTGACTTTGCTAAGGAGAAACTAATGTACTTATGGTCTGAGAAGGAGTGTTCTTTTGAGACTCTCCACGATTCAACGAGGTCACTGTAGGAGTCAGTGACCAACGTAATGTCGAGGACTTCCTCGCGGTTTTTTGTTACGAAAGTGGGGTCGTTTCCCTGTTGCATATACTTAGATTAGTGCCTAGTAAGTAATTATAGAGTGACTCACCTCGCTCATTTGTGTCAGTGCTGCCCCATTGGTTGTGATGGGCATTTGCGTCGCCGCCTAGCACGATAATGTCGTCACGCGGTTTGGTAGAACTCACGAGCTCTTGAAAGATCCCTGATGGTATTGGACCTTGGTGATCGTGGATCAGATAGAAGGATGCAAACCTGCACCCCCTACCCAGCCCCTCGACGCTGATCGCTGTCAAGTCTCCGTCACTGAATTGGGGTAAAAGAAGAGCGTTAATATTTGCTTTGGCTAAAATACACGTTCGAGACTTACCTTTTCCTATAGCGCTGTAGAGCTTGTATGTAGGGGTCCTCAAGCCACAGATCCTATCACCAGTGATCCATGGCTCCTGGACCAGAACAATGTCTACTGCACCTTTTGAGAGCTGCAGTAGAAGTGCAGCCGAAGCTGCTTTGCTATGATGAAGGTTAATTTGGAGGACCCTCATCATGTTTTTTGCCGCTCTCCTTCGTGAGCGTCGCGTCCGCATCGTCCTCGCTCAGAAGCTGACTCTCGGAGTAAAGCCTCCTGAGAGTCGAGCTACCGTCCGAGCCAGACGAGGCGTAGCCGCTCCGTTTCCCTGACGCAACTGACCCATTGTCATCCACGTCCATTTCGTGGTCGCTGGGGGAGGGGTCCACCTCAGCAAGAGATGTAGAACTGGCAACAGCTTCAGCATCGGCCTTATAGACTTTGAGCACGGCTTTTCTGTACCCATGCCGTACTGTGTAGTTGCACCGGGCCAGAGCCTCGATACTTTCCTCATCGAGTAGCAGTACTATCTGCATTGTTGCCTTGTCGGTCTTGACAACATTGACCACCCTCCAGTTCTGTGTAGGTAGCTCTGGGTTATATTCTTGCAGAACGTCAAGGATTTCGGATGGTTCCGAGGGTGTCGCTGGAACCCAGGCTCTAGCCCTTGGGCGTTGCGGGATATCGACCGCGTCCACTACCCTCAGGCGCGCGCCCGGATAAACTTCTCCTATGCGCTCAATTCCGATCCTGTATAGATCCACGGACCTGCTGTCATCGCAGGCAATGAGTTTGACATTGCCTTGATACCACCCTGCATCGGTGTAGTTGGGTGGCGGTCCAGGGTTATCCCTTTTCACCTGGACTGCAACCTTGGCGAGCGCGGCCTCGATCCACTTCCACTGTTGTTTGGGGATCCTGCCGTCAGCGTTGCTCTCGTCGATGATGCCAATGATCTTGCGATCCTTGGCTATGTCCGCGAAAGACCTTCTCCAGCCTCCTTGTGTTTTGGCCCTCTTCGGTGCCGTAGGGGTAGTCTCCTCTACTGAGCGATTACGCTTAGATGACTCCCCCTTGTTTGCGCCATAAAGCTCCACCCTGAAATCAGGCACTATTCGCCAAGCCCACGCAAGGTCTCGCTGGAGCTCCGCCCAGGCCTCCGCAGAAATATCTTCCTCCCTTGTCGGTGAGGTCGCATTCCTGTAAAGGATCCGGGCTGCAGACCGCTTGTCTTGGTGGCTGGCCTTTGTGGGTTGCCTGTCCTTGGCCCCAACGCTAGTACCTCCAGCACCCTTGGAGCCCCCAGCCATGGACTCACCAGACGCTGAACGCTGACTGGCAAACCCGCTGGTAGAGGCTACAGGGTTGGAGACACCTGCATTGCTGGCCTCCCGAGCGCCACCTCTAGAAGAGGCGCCGCTCACTGGACTGCTCGGACCGGTTTTGCACTCGGCCCTATTTTGTCTTGGCAAGTCCTTGGCCCCAACGCAAGTACCTCCAGCACCCTTGGAGCCCCCAGCCAAGGACTCACCAGATGCTGTACGCTGTCTGGCAAGACCGCTGGTAGAAGCTACAGGGTTGGAGATACCTGCCATGCTGGCCTCCCGATCGACACTTCTAGAAGACTACTCGGAGCGGTTTTGCACTCGGCCCTATTTTGTCTAGCTGCCGCAGCAGCGTTGAATCGCTGGGGTGTCCTGTCAGCTCTCCTTTTTTGGTTTGGACCCGGTTTGACCGTGAGCGAGCTTCTGTTGGCTTCTTTACCGGAGCGCCAGACTCCTTGTTTTTATTTGAGTATATAATTTTTTTCTCTTCCATATTCCCACGAGTGGCGGAGAGGGGGATGGTCCACCCGGGCAGAGATCCGCATTACCCGGGTAAGGCTAAATAGAATCGGAGGTCGCCCGGTATCCGAAGCACTCCGTTCGCGACTGGGCTATTTGAGGGCCCCCAGCCAGGTTGATCATCGGCACGGGTCGTATGACACCTTGATCCAGCCCTTACAGAGAAAGGAAGTGTGGGAAGGGATGGGGGGGGGGGGGGGGGGGGAGGGCTGTGATAGAGGCTGAAAACAGCGGAAGGAGATCAGGTTAAAAAGGGGGGGGGGAGAGGTCGCCGCTCGAATTAGCCGCCGAAGCGTTACCAGGTGTCACCACGAGGAGGCTCCACCCCCGCTTGGAGGAGGAGGGTGCATGCACTTACGAGTCGACGATTTGAGGTGGCGCTGGTATGTGCATTGTACAACTGTACAAGTAAGATATGAATCAGCTGTTCGACTAACAGCTGTGCTCACCTGATCGGGTTACCCTTATTGGAAGCCACTCAACGAAGGGTGTCATTCGTTAGGACCGAAATAAAAGTAGTAGTAGGTTGTGACAAATGTTTAATAACTTCATAAATAATAGAAACTGTTTGCCGAAAATTATTTATTATAGCAACTAATTTGATCTGGAAATGTTTGTACAAAGATTTTACTTGTTTAGCGAAAATTTTTTCATATTTTCTAAAACTTTCTAAAACTTTTAGCACTACGCAGAAAAGCAACCCTGTGGTTGATATTTCCATGACAACTCTCTTGTTCTTCTTTGTTTACATAAAACGCAACTTGCTAATTGTATAAATTTCTGTGAATATTTTTAATAAACAAGCATTTTTCTTACTTACAGCATATATTAGTAAAGTGCCCCACCATTTAAATGTGTTTTTTCATAGATGCCTGTGTTTATTTTCTTTTTGTACTTTGTGTGTGCGTGGCGTGCATATAAGGGAGTGTTCACATGCTGCTACAAAGTTGCTTATATGGCGTTTCCACCAAACATACACCGCATCCTTTGGGTTTGGAATAATTGTCAACTGTTTCTGATGCGTGTTCCCCCTCGTTGCTCGGGCGTGATAGATCGCGTAGCTTTGTTATGAATAATCATAGCAATTAAATAATTATTATTATTACCTTGCATTAAACTCGAGGAAAAGCGACAACAAAGACGACGTATTGCACCCTCGCTGTTAATGTTGAGACTTATCACCAAATTTTCCATTAAATAATGAATAAACAGACATATTTGTATAAAAAATCATTGTTTATTTAAATAAATAAATAAAGAAAATAAGTGAGTCCCATAACTCAAACATAAAAAAGTTACTATAATTGGACACAGTGCACTAAATCATTATTCTCACACATTCTTAATACTAATATATTAAAAATTTAAGATTAGTGAGCTGTATCCATTTGTGAAAGTCGTCATTGCTTTTCCACACCACCCAGGAGGCAGCAATGTAGGCGCGTTACCGATTTTTTTAGGTGTTCGGTTCCCCTAGAGGCCTATTTTCACCAATATACGTAGTATTTACATAAAAACGTAAAAAACAAAAATCAAACTTATTAATAAAAATAAAATTGCACATTTTAAAAATTCAGGTACAATAACTAAAAATAAATAAAATGGTTGAGGAATCTCCTCCAAGGAAGCCCCAACTTCAAATGTGTCGACATTTGAAGCCTCAACTTCAAATATGTCGACATTTGAAGTTGAGGCACTTGGTACGGTTTCTAATGAAGGAAGTACAGAGGCAAGATCTTCAGTACCCAATTCAATCATATTATCACTACTCTGGTTTCCTGATGAAGAAAGTACCGGGATAAGATCTTCAATACCCAATTCAATTATACTACCACTAGTCTGGGTTGGCAAATCCGGAGTCACTATGGGTGAATATACTCTTAAATTTATATCAGGAACAGCGTTTCTTTTTAAGAACCGTCCCAATCTCATGTTTTTGGAAAAATGCCTCTGACATGCGAAAATGTTTTTGGCTGTTGGGCCTTCCACACCTAGCAACCGAAGCCATTCCAGACGCCTGTTAAAAATTAAAAAAAAACGAATTAGTGAAACCATTTACACTCGTATACAAATGTATATATATACAAGAGAAATATGTCAAGCTGCTTGGAAAAATATTCGCTCTACTTTAACCATCAAAAGTAAGCATGTGACGCATTTCTTGGAAAAAATCTACTTATACTTGCGCTAGTTCAAGCGCATTTCTTCATACGTATGTATGTATGTTATAAAAATACAATACTTTTTCACAAAGGGTTTCTTTAAAAAACAAAGCAGCTTGTTTAGTTCACTGATATATACATACATTCTTTGTGTGGGAATATAACAATATGCAACAACAGCTAAAATGGACATAACCTTGTAAAACTGTCATTGCTGGTTGGAGAAGGTCAAGCAGCTATGCTAACTACCTGCTCGCGTTCTTGTAGGAAAATAACGAAAATATCTGTTGAAACAAGCGATTACCGCATAAGTGGTTATTGCTGTAATGACAGTTTTGGTTTTTTATGTAGAATTAAGGTGTTGTTGGCATGAAACATAATCGAAAACAAAAATATAAATTATAAAAAAGTAAAAAAAAAAAACCAAAAGTGTTTGGTAAATTAAAAAGAATTTTTTTTTATATAATAAAAAAGCATTTTAAAATAAAAGGAAAACGGCGTTGTAAACTAAACAAAAAAACATTGCGTTGTAAAATAAAATTTATATAAGATCAAAAATAAAAAGCAGGAATCTTTACCAATAAACACACATTTTTTATAATACCCGTTTTGGTCCGTTAGGGATACAATTTTTTCTGAAAACAAATATTTAAAAAATATTAAGTATACATGTAGAACATTTCTTAAATAGCTTTTTGCTTTAATTTACACCATATAAACTTAAATGGTTAAATAACAATACTTAAGCGGGCTACTCACCTACCAAGAAATGTCAAACTCCATATAAAAAAACGCTCAAGAATTGGTCAAGAAATGTGTTCACACGTCAAATTTTCTTGAGCCAATACTCAGCTCATAAGAAAAAATACTACAGTTTTCGATGGCTGGCAACGCCGGTTTACCTCAAGAAATAAATATGCTCGTATATATTTCTTGAGGTAAACGTGCAGATTCACGGCAAAGATGAGTATATTCTTCGCTACACATGTTTTATACATTTTTATAATAGTAATCTGCCTTAAAATGGAAAATGCCGTAAACGTCAAAATTTCTTGACCAGGCATAAGAAATATATTCTCGTTTTTTTCTTGAGGCATTTCTTGGCAGGTGGGTAGCCCGCTTTAAAAATAAATGGGTTTATATGTATACATATATATTTTTTTACTAAACTCAAACTGTATAAAGCTAAGAAAATTATGAATGGCATAATATCTAATATCTGAATTTATGCACAATAATTGCCCATAAAGAACTTAACAAGAATTATTGAAAGAATATTTTCTCATATTTAAAACTTAAAGGTCAGTTACATAAAGCTTTATTTTGACTTTACCTCAAACTTTGACTTTGACAGAAAAGTTCAGTATACGTATTTAAACGAAGCATGGCAAATTGGAGACCTCAAAGTTGAAGCAAGGTTAAAATTTGGCAAACTCTCAAATTTTGCTTGCTTTGCTTGCTTTGACAATCAGATCTTGATGACTTTGCTTTAATTAAGGAATAAAAAGTTGGAGGAAATAACAATTAATTCATTTTTTCTATATTGAATTAATAAATTAACTAAAACAATACGAATGCAAAGAAAAAAATAACGAAAACAAATGTATAAAAGAGTAGCGTCAAGGCGTTCATTGTAGCATACCTCTGAAGTTGGACGCAAAGTTTTGAGGTAGAAAATGTCAGGCGAGGTTAACAAAGCTTTATGTATTCGACCCTTAAGTCACTTTATACACTCACCTTGGCATATCTGTTGGAAAAGGGTATCGCGGGACTCCTAATCCGCATCCTAAAATACAGCAATGGTCGGGCATTTCTGGAAACGAACAACTTTATTAGATACATGTATACATGTCTTATTTGCTAAAATTCTTATTACCACACACTATTTTTTTCCACTTTAACTTCGCAAAAATATCTGAAAGACGGAAAAATGTTGTTCTTTGTAAATAAATTAAATTATTAGCCGAAATTGTATTATACAATTAAATATTAAAATAAACTTTTTTTGAAACGACTCACTTCATCAACTGCTTCGTTTGAACTAACAGTTGTGTATACACACACATATGTACGTACATATGCAGGGTTGCATTTCACGTCTGCAATGTATTTCAAAATATTCTTATTCATAAAATATGTAAATATATTGAAATCATTTCATTTATCATCAAAATAAATATTGAAATGTATAAAAACTTCAAAATATATTGATATTCAAATAGTTATAGTTCATATAATTGAAATGACATTATTTTTCATAAAAAAACAATCAATTTTATGCAAATAACAAAATTTGTTTAGTTCATAGGCATACATTTTGTTCTACATTTCCATACTAAATTGCTTTAAAAATATACCTACACGGCAACCCTGTATGGAGATTTCACTCCATTTCTTCTTGGAAATTTCAACCCTGGGCCTCGGGTTGCTGTGTAAGTTAAGCTAGTTTGACACTGTCTACAGTGTCAAAATTGGGTGTATTAGAAAGAGAGAGAAATAAGGATAACTTACTTGTAGACCTGTACTATGGGTATGTGCAAGGCGCAAACACCCCCATGAAAGACACCCCAAGTGCCACTAACACAGTCCTGTGATTTGGTTGGTTTTGATTTAGGCCGCTATTTATTTGCGTTGTAATGGCATTGAGTGCGGTGGTGGTGCTGTGCAGCTTACAGAAGCCATGCTGATGACTAGCCAGGTGCAGATTTGCAGTATAATACGGGAGCAAAATGGACTCTATCGTCTTCACTACCGGTGACAAAAGTGATATAGGGCGATATGAATCGCCTATGTTTGCCGGTTTTCTAGGTTTTAGTAATGGAACCACTCTCGCCTTTTTCCATATTTCAGGAATGACGAAAGTGTTCAGTGAAAGACTGAATAGAGCCGCTAAGTATTTGTGTCCCTCCTGGCCTAGATGTTTCAGCATCTTCATGGCAATGCCGTCGGGGCCGATGGATTTTGAGGTCTTAGCCTGTCTGATGGCTTCCTTGACCTCTGAGGCAGTGATGACAATGGGCGTATTTTGGTTTTTATATTTACGCGTCCTCGGCCAAGGACTGTCACTTTCAATGTAACCCTCGTCCCCCCATAATACCAATCACTTATTTTCTTGTTTATACAGAGCCCACTCTTCTAACACCCATCTCCCTATGGTCCAACCCTATTGAAACTGCTGGTTTCCTTGGACTCCCGTTAGAAGATATTGATGACAATTTAGGCTAAGGAAAAATACGCGTTGGGCAGGACTACACCTCGTTACAACAACAACATTAAAAAAGCGCTTCCGGTATTATAAACTTTGGTATTATAAGTTTGGTCCGATGTTTGTAAGTATGAGAAGAAGAAGAGATAGACCCATCAATAAGCATACCGAAATGATCAGGATGACGAGATGAGTTGATTTAGCCATGTCCGTCTGTCTGTCTGTCTGTTTGAACGCAAACTAGTCCATCAGTTTTTGAGATATTTGGCTGAAATTTTGAATGCGGCCACCATTTTCCAATATAGGAATCATTTGTCGGAACCAGTAAGATCGGACCGATATTACATATAGCTCCCATACAATCGATTGGGTATTAGTTTCCTTTAGGGGTCAACTGCTAATAAATTAGCTAAAATTATGTGATACAGCTCAAAAGACGGGGTTCGGCATCAGGATCACGAATCCGGAAGCGCTTTTTTAATATTTTGCTTCTCTGCAGAGATATATGCAATCAAAGTTTCATGTGGTTGTTGTAATTTTATTAGACTGTCCCTAAAAACGTGCAAAAAAAGTCCCGCCATGGCGGTAGCCACGGTTATGTCACACGTCCGGACTTGGGATGGCGTAGCCCAGGGTTATTTTTTATAAGCGCGCCCGAAGGCCGCCAACTCAGAAAGGTTTTTCGCACATAAATACCATGGATTCCGCCCCAATTTTGGTATCGGACCCGGGTCATTTTTCGTTTTTTTGACCATAACTTTTCACTAAAACAAACAATTAAAAAAGCGCTTCCGGATTCGTGATCCTGAGGCCAAAACCCGTCTTTTGAGCTCTCTCCCATAATTATACCTTTCATGAACATGAAATGGTATTATAACTTTGGTCCGATGTTTGTAAATATGAGAAGAAGAAGAGATAGACCCATCAATAAGTATACCGAAATGATCAGGATGACGAGATGAGTTGATTTAGCCATGTCCGTCTGTCTGTCTGTCTGTTTGAACGCAAACTAGTCCCTCAGTTTTTGAGATATTTGGCTGAAATTTGGTATGCGGCCACCATTTTCCAATATAGGAATCATTTGTCGGAACCAGCAAGATCGGACCAATATAACATATAGCTCCCATACAACCGATTATTCCGATAAACGGATTTTGGGCTATAACTCATGTAATTAAACACGAAGGAACGTGAAATTTTATAAGTGTTGCTATTTTTATATGCGAAATATCGATGCTGAAAATCATAGAGATGGGATAAATATTTCACATAGCTCCCATACAATCGATTATTCCGATAAACGGATTTTGGGCTATAACTCCTGTAATTAAACACGTAGGAACGTGAAATTTTGTAAGTATTGCTATTTTTATATGTGATATATCGATGTTGAAACTCATAGAGATGGGATAAATATTTCACATAGGTCCCATAAAATGGATTATTCCGATAAACGGATTTTGGGCTATAACTCCTGTAATTAAACACGTAGGAACGTGAAGTTTTGGAAGTATCGCTATTTTCATATGCGAAATATCGATGTTGAAAATCATTGAGATGGCATAAATATTTCACATAGCTCCCATACAATCGATTATTCCGATAAGCGGATTTTGGGCTATAAGTCCTGTAATTAAACACGTAGGAACGTGAAATTTTGTAAGTATTGCTATTTTTAAATGCAAAATATCGATGTTGAAAATCATTGAAATGGGATAAATATTTCACATAGCCTCCATACAATCGATTGTTCCGATAAACGGATTTTGGTAGATAACTCCTGTAATTATATCGGTATGAACGTGAAATTTCGTAAATGTTGCTATTTTAGAATGTTGAATGTCGATGTTAAAAATCAATGAGATTGGACCAATAGAACACATCGTCCCCATATAATCGATAGCTCCGATAATTTCGGTATGAGCTAAAGTTAAATTCACACAGGCTGTACTGGGGATCAAACAGTGAAAATCGTGACGCTTTTCATGAAAGGTATTTAGCCTTCGGCACAGCCGAAGACAGCTTTCCTTACTTGTTTTAGCTAATTTATTAGCAGTTGACCCCTAAAGGAAACTAATACCATCGATTGTTCCGATAAACGGATTTTGGGCTATAACTCCTGTAATTAAAGAGGTAGGAACGTGAAATTTAGTAAGTATTGCTATTTTTGTATGCGAAATATCGATGTTGAAAATCATTGAGATGGGATAAATATAACACATCGCACCCATATAATCGATAGTTCCGATCATTTCGGTATGAGCTTAAGTTAAATTCACACAGGCTGTACTGGGATCAAACAGTGAAAATCGTGACCAGTCTACAGTTGTACAGTTGTACTATGATCGTTACGCTTATTCATGAAAGGTATGTAGCCTTCGGCACAGCCGAAGACAGCTTTCCTTACTTGTTTTAGCTAATTTTTTAGCAGTTGACAGCTAAACTAGACAATTACCATATTCTAGTATCGAATGGTTTTTTCTGACTAGTATGTGTACAGCCAGAAAAAAATAGTTGTATACTAGTATGAAATGGATTTTTTCTGACTAGTTTGAAAACAGCCAAAAAATTATAGTTCTATACTAAACCTTTTTCAGTTTATATTCAGAAAGTTAGAATTGATATTCAGAAAATTCCAATTAATATTCAGAATTTCTATTTCATATTCAGAAAATTACACATGATATTCAGAAAATTAAAAATGATATTCAGAAATCCAAATTTATATGAAAAAATTTCAAATTCGGAGCACAAAGAGATTTTCTGAATATGAATTATAACTTTCTGAATATCAAGTGTAACTTTCTGAATATAAACTGAAAAAGGTGTAGTATGAGTACAGCCAGAAAATTATAGTTGTATACTAGTATGGAATGGAGTTTTTCTGACTAGTTTGAAAACAGCCAAAAAATTATAGTTCTATACTAAACCTCTTTCAGTTTATATTCAGAAAGTTACAATTGATATTCAGGAAATTCCAATTAATATTCAGAATTTCCATTTCATATTCAGAAAATTACACTTGATATTCAGAAAATTAAAATTGATATTCAGAAATCCAAATTTATATGAAAAAATTTCAAATTCGGAGTACAAAGAGATTTTCTGAATATGAATTATAACTTTCTGAATATCCAATGTAATTTTCTGAATATTAATTTTAATTTTATAAGTATCAAATGGAACTTTCTGAATATTAATTGTATTTTTCTGAATATCAAATGGAAATTCTGAATATGAATTGTAATTTTCTGAATATGAAATGGAAATTCTGAATATCAATTGTAACTTTCTGAATATAAACAGAAAAAGGTGTAGTATGAGTACAGCCAGAAAATTATAGTTGTATACTAGTATGGAATGGAGTTTTTCTGACTAGTTTGAAAACAGCCAAAAAAATTATAGTTCTATACTAAACCTTTTTCAGTTTATATTCAGAAAGTTACAATTGATATTCAGAAAATTCCAATTAATATTCAGAATTTCCATTTCATATTCAGAAAATTACACTTGATATTCAGAAAATTAAAATTGATATTCAGAAATCCAAATTTATATGAAAAAATTTCAAATTCGGAGTACAAAGAGATTTTCTGAATATGAATTATAACTTTATGAATATCAAATGTAATTTTCTGAATATTAATTTTAATTTTCTAAGTATCAAATGGAACTTTCTGAATATTAATTGTATTTTTCTGAATATCAAATGGAAATTCTGAATATGAATTGTAATTTTTTGAATATGAAATGGAAATTCTGAATATCAATTGTAACTTTCTGAATATAAACTGAACTAGTTTGACGTTTCACTGCAGGGTACATACTAATATATATTTTGGAAATTTTAGATGATCCTGATTTGGAACCTGACACTGATGTGCCTGTCGATGGAAAGGGCACAACTTTTGGTATATTTCGGTCAACATTAGAGGATTTCCTACTTATTTACTCTTCAGAAATCACTGGTGTAATTTCCGAGCAGAAGATTGATGACATGTGAGTTGATATAACATATTTATAAAAGTGGCCCTAAATGTCGAAAATGTTCCCATGATCGGCAGTGTATCCATTAGAGTGAAACAAAAATTAACTTTCTTTATTATATTGACATTGTTTTTCAGAATGGCGACAAAAATTGTGTACCTACTCAATTTTCTCTTCTTTCATTCCCCCATTTCTCACTTCACCCTGCAACGCGCTGTCAAAATTAAAAATTCCAATTGCTCAGCATTGACGCCGCGCCGTTTGTGTTTTGTTCATTCAAATTGTATGGGCATGAGGGTAATTTTGTCGGGTAATTTTTTCTCGGAATTTTGGGGTGCTTTGCTAACTTGATATCAATGTAATAGAGTCAGGACTAGGTTGGTAGTTTGTCGTGATTTTGCTGGGAAATAATTAATTTTGTCGGGTAATTATTTTTGGACTCCTTCATATAGAAAATTTCGTGTCAACTTAGCTAGGCATCCTAACAAAACCCATGTTAGAGACAAGATATCGAAACCGGACAACATTCTAGGTATAGTTGAATACATGGTATAAATACTACAGGTAAAACCGTTAATGACACTAATGACATTTTTAAGTAATTCTCATACTCATTTATTTTTTGCCACGACGTGTCTGTTTGGTTTTTTCAATCAAATACATTACAAATAAAAAAAATTTCTTTTAATTTTTCTTCAATTTGCGATTAGAACTATTGCTAGAATTGTTAAAAATAAGGACTGTAAAAGCGGTTCACATGTGTCCCTCTAGCAGGCTAATCTACCATCTCATTTCCTGCCATTTTATAGTGTCCAAGCGTCCACCTAAACGTGCAGTGTAAATTGGAAAATATTTTTTCATGTTTTTCAAATTTTTCTTATTTTAAACATCAAAACAAAATCAAAAGAGAGAACGGTTTTACCTACAGTACTTATACCATGGTTGAATACAGAGGCCCTTTAATAACAAGACGATCGACAACACATTTGGGGCACTACATTGTCATTACAAGAAGAAACGGCTGCTGGGTGGCGTACGACGACAAAGAAAAAATCGGAAAACGTCAATGATCGTTCGACTCCTAAAGGGTCAAATACATAAACCTTTGTTAACCTCGCCTGACATTTGCTACCTCAAAACTTTGCGTCCAACTTGAGAGGTATGCTACAATGAAATGTCCGTCAAGTTAGCACTACAACTTTGAAAAAATTAATATTGCTATATGGGATTAATTCCCGTTTTTTAACCGTAAACACACCGTGAAATCAAAAAATTACCGTTTTTAATTTTTTTAAAATAACCCCTAGTAATGCTAACTTGGCAGTCAAGTTAGCACTACCACCCTCGACACTGCAGTGATCAGGTAGTCTGAAGGAGAGCTCAAGGTTCAGATCCTTTGAATAAATCCCTGCTCCAACTCTGCCGTCCAACTTCGAGCCATCGGTATAAATGGAAGTGCTTTGTCAGCCAAGTTCAGGCGCACGTCATTCAGTTTTGGTAGTATTAACGGTGGTATCTTATAGCGGTAGGTGGAAAGGACCAGCGAGCACCATGAGGAAACCTCTCGCAGTGCTACTTGCATCAAGTCGCACAGGGCTTGTGGGACTTTGTCCCTATATACAATATGCCACTACCTTCCCGCCCCCAGCTTATGTCTCGGAGCAGCGAGTTGATAGTGAGGTTCCATAGAAGCGGGGAGAGAACACCACCCTGATGCGTTCCCCTTGTGACATAGCGTGATAGGTCAACCAAGCCCAGTGATGAAACTATTGCTCTACCCCTTAGTAGTTGATCAATAACTCCAATAAGAGACCTGCTTATGCCCAGACTTGTTAAAACGGTGTTTATAATATCACTGCTTATGTTGTTGAAGGCTCTTTCAATATCTAAGTACTCCTTTTCATACAGTGATTTTTCAATAGCAGAAACTAGGCTGTGAAGCGCAGTTTCTGTTGATTTCCCTTTGGTGTATGCATGCTGCTTTTTTTTTTTTTTAGTATGCATAGGTAGGTTAGCCAAGAGCTTTGATGGCCGCCTATGTACAGGTTCCCTATGTACAGTCACTTCTCAGAGCAGAAAACCCAGGACATCGCCATGGATCTCTGCGCAGTGCAACCACCCGGGGTTTTACCTCGGCCAAGGACTGTTACTTTCAATGTAACCCTGTTTAGTATGTTTTGTCCCATTCCGAAACTATCATCCTCCCTCCTTGCAGCAGGGCTGCAAGATATTCTATTGTTACGGGCGGGCGTTGAGCCGAACCCCGGACCAAAAGAATGGATATGCAGTGTCTGTTGCAAAAAGATATATATTAAACGGTCGCATTCTGTGCAATGCTTCTCGTGTAAGAGATGGCTCCATAAATCCGGATGTTCAGGGCTTAACCTTAACATCCACAGACCCCGTACTTTCTTTAGTACTTTCGTGGCCCCTTGTTGTTTGCGCCCTCGGGCGTCCCGCGGTAAGCGCCGTTCAAGCGCACCCCTACCGCCACTTTCTAGGTAGCAATACTAATAGTAATAATAATAATGTCTTAACGACTAGCAGCACTTCTGCTATACCCGCCACACAAACTCCAGACTGTTGCTCGTGTCTTATGGCGTCAACATCACGCGCAGCAGCTCAACACTCGCTCCCACAGGAGCAGTTTAGACATGAGCAACTCCGAGCACCAGTCTCTCTCTGTTTCTATGTCATACCCCCCCTCTCGTTTAATTTCTCACGTGAGTCAGGATCAATATCTTCTCGCACCTGTCTCTACGTGTACTGTTTGTCGGCAAAGATTATACACGCTCGCGTCATCGGTCAAATGCAATAACTGCTTAGGCCAATGCCACGTACATTTATGCTCTGGGCTCGCTAACAGGAACCTCTGGACGGATGCGTTCATCGCACCATGCTGTAACACACCCCAACCTACGACGCCAGCCAACCCGGTTACACCGGGTCCACAGCTAACTAGGCTGAGGCTCAGTCTTGGTCTTAGCCTACCAACACCTGGGCAAACACATCCGTCTCTCACGCCTATGGTTAACTCGACATCGACCCCACCGGCGCACTTCCAAATCTTACAGCACAACTGTAACGGATTAACTGGTAAGATCGCAGAGATAACTAATTTGATGACGCAATATGACATAAAACTTGCCGGAGTCCAAGAAACCAAGCTCAGTCCTAGGTCGGACCTCATTACCTATGGCGGATATAACATCCACCGGAAAGACCGTCATAGAGTAACAGGAGGTCTGGGAGGTGGTCTAGCGTTCATAACGCACAACTCTGTACAGTATCATCTATTTGATACCGACATCGAAGGAACGGATGATATCTTAGAAAGCCAAGGTATTACTATCCGTACAGGAGATGTCGATCTGCAAATCATTAATATCTACATACCCCCTGTCTCAAGTTGTCGCACCGGCTATCACCCCGACATTAGCTTGCTATTACGAGGAGATAACCGCGTGATCCTGGGCGACTTCAATGCGCACCACGACATGTGGCACTCAAACTTGCCAGCAGACAATAGGGGGCATGTACTTGCAGAACAAATAGATGATACGGCTTTCTGTACATTGAACGGAGACGCCCCAACGAGAGTATCGGGTAACTGCTATAGTTCGCCAGATATTTCTATCGTAAGTGCAGGACTATTGAACAACACCAATTAGCGACCCATACTCACGTTGGCGTCTGACCATCTCCCAATAGTCATTACCATCGAACGACCGACGGACTTTATTACACCTGAGCATGGTACATATATTAACTTTACCAAGGCGGACTGGGACAGTTCTCAGACATATACGGACGAATCCTTGGCTGCTCTATCCATTCCTACGGACGTACGCAAAGGCGAACGAGACTTCCGCAACATCATTGACTCGGCCTCTACACGCTTCATTCCTGCGGGTCGAATATCTCAAATAAGACCAAATTTCCCAGCGGAGGCCATGGCTAGAGAAAGAGATGAAGTGCGAAGTCTCAATCCCGCAGACCCCCGTATAAAGGATCTCAACGCGGAAATTCGTAGGTTGGTCGATAAACATAAACTGGCCAAATGGAAACAACACCTAGAGCAATGCAACCTCTCTGATGGTGTTGGCAAATTATGGACTACGGTCAAAGCTCTATCTAATCCAACGCAACACAAGGATAAAGTAGATATTACTTTCGGTGATAGGGTGAAGAAGGACCCTAGGGGATGTGCGAACTCCTTCTGTAGACAATTTGTACTACATTCCCCGCCCGATAGAGCTAAACGTAGAACCATGCGACGGGCGCGTAAATATAAAAACCAAAATACGCCCATTGTCATCACTGCCTCAGAGGTCAAGGAAGCCATCAGACAGGCTAAGCCCTCAAAATCCATCGGCCCCGACGGCATTGCCATGAAGATGCTGAAACATCTAGGCCAGGAGGGACACAAATACTTAGCGGCTGTATTCAGTCTTTCACTGAACACTTTCGTCATTCCTGAAATATGGAAAAAGGCGAGAGTGGTTCCATTACTAAAACCTAGAAAGCCGGCAAACATAGGCGATTCATATCGCCCTATATCACTTTTGTCGCCGGTAGTGAAGACGCTAGAGTCCATTTTGCTCCCGTATTATACTGCAAATCTGCACCTGGCTAGTCATCAACATGGCTTCCGTAAGCTGCACAGCACCACCACCGCACTCAATGCCATTACAACGCAAATAAATAGCGGCCTAAATCAAAACCAACCAAATCACAGGACTGTGTTAGTGGCACTTGACCTGTCGAAAGCTTTTGACACAGTCAACCATGCCACTCTCATAAAAGATCTGTTTGAGACACAGATACCTGATGGTTTAAAGAGATGGACCGCTAATTATTTGAATGGACGGCAGGCGTCGGTTAACTTTAGAAACGCAACATCAAAACCTAGACGTATTAGACAGGGGGTGCCACAGGGTGGTGTCCTATCCCCGACACTGTTTAATTTCTATCTATCGAAGATGCCCCCACCACCAGAGGGCGTCTCCGTCGTTTCATATGCCGATGACTGTACAATAATGGCGACGGGGAAGGGCCCCTATACTGATGAACTCTGTACGAGAATCAACGGTTACCTCTGCGACCTTTCCAGGTTTTTCACTGAGCGAGGTCTGACAATATCTCCGACTAAATCAACGGCGACGCTTTTTACGACATGGACGCACGACCTCAAGTCACTTGCTACTACATATAAGACCAGTCTTTGACTATGCTGCACCCATATGGTCGCCTAATGTACATAACACCAACTGTTACACAAGTTACAAGTCTGCCAAAAAAAAATCAGAACTGCTACGGGATGTCTCCTCATGTCTTCCGAGTCTCACCTCCATCAGGAGGCAAAACTGCTCAATGTAAAAGAGCATGCGGAAATACTGAGCAGGCAATTCCTTCTGAACTGCCACAAGCCAGCACATCCAAACCGTCATCTTTTGGACATAGATCCGCCCCCGAGAGACATAAGGAGACATCTCCGTAAGCATTATGATGAGATCCGGCATCATATTACCTTGCCGTTTGATCTGCAGAATTATAAGCGGGCTCTAACCGACATCCACACCGAGTCGGTAGACACTTTTGTCGGATCTCTACCTGTGAATCCCGTTCTGAACAGTCCTCCACCGGATATTGCTGAAGAAGAACGCACCTTACCAAGGGAGACAAGAGTAACCTTGGCACAGCTTAGGTCTGGATATAGTGTAAGGTTAAACTCCTACTTATCCAGGTCTGGATATAGTGTAAGGTTAAACTCCTACTTATCCAGACTTAATGATACAATCTTAAACACATGCCCTGCATGTGGTAGGACCCCCCATGATACTCTACATCTCTTCAATTGTTCATCTGAACCTACTCTTCTAACCCCTCTGTCCCTCTGGACAAACCCTGTTGAAACTGCACGTTTCCTTGGACTCCCCTTAGAAGAGCTTGATGAAGATCTTCGGAATGATCATACACTCTAGACAGTGCAATGCGTTGTTAACAATAACAACAACGCTTCCCCTTTCTGCACTGTGAACGGAGACAACCCTACAATGATGGCTGTTAACTGTAGTAGCTCCCCGGACCTAACTATTGTTAGCCCGGGGTTAATTAACAGCATAAATTGGCAACCTACCGTACCACGGACTTCATTACTTCGGAGAAAAGATGCTACAGAGGTTCAAGAGGCCATCCGGAAGGCCAAAAATTCCAAAGCCATCGGTCCTGATGGCATAGCCATGGTGCACCTTAAACATATCGGCGCAGTAGGAGTTAAGTACCTAACTGCCGTCTTCAATCTGTTCTTGACCACAGCTGTCATACCCGACAAATGGAAGCAGGCAACTGTGATCCCACTACTAAAGCCTGGCAAGCCAGCCAACGTTGGGGAGTCATATCGATATCACTCCTCTCGCCAGCAGTAAAGACACTTGAGACGGTGTTATTCCCGCTCTACACATCAAACTTGTTGTTAGCCGAGTACCAACATGGTTTCAGGAAAGGTAGGAGCACAACATCTGCTCTAAATGTCATAAACACGCAGATAACTGACGGTCTAAATCAAAACAGACCTAATGACAGGACGGTTCTAATTGCACTTGATTTGAGTCAAGCTTTTGACACAGTAAATCATGGGCAGCTTGTATCCGATCTGGAAGACTCGTGCTTCAGTTAGCAAAGTTTATTTTAAAAAACCTGTTCCAAAGTGAAGGTTATGGCGTTTTCTTTTCTAGAAAAAGTGTTGCCCTGTAGATTTTTCTCAGCTCTCTCTAAGACTTATAGGTTCATTTCACAAAATAAATTTTTTTTTTTTTTTTGTTTGACATCCTCGTATAGGACACCTTTGGAATTTTTTTTTTACTTCTTCAAAATTTTCAAATTATAATTTTTTTTGTCTTGTATTACTTTTACTATCATTTTGAAATAGTTTTTTTAAAATAAACTTGGCTAACTGAAGCAGGACAATATGGTTTTTGCAGAAATTTCCGTTTTCCCGCACTTTGTACCAAAAAACATAATGTAAACAAACCGAAATTCGAAAATCGGGCTCGGCTATGCTCTTGCAAATCTTTCATTTAAAAAAAATTATCAAAAAAGGATGAAAAATAAAGGCTGTAGAGGATTATGAACAGTAAACTTCAAATTTCCCACTGTGCGCCGTACGCAACTTTGCTCCATGTAATGGCGTCACTTCTTTGTTGACTTTTGTTGACCAAGTCTGGCATCTCCAATTCCACACGGTGAGCTTTGTACACTGGTTTGCTCAAAAGAGATGCAGTTTCTTGTGTTAAAGCATGTGATACCGTCTCCGCGAATGATCTCTTTGGATTTGCATATTTGGCTCGCTTTGTCTCCACATCACGTATTCCTCTTGATGTCCGATGCAAACTTCTGTAATGTTTAGTTAGCCTTCTGGAAGCGATTCTGTAGCTCTATTTGATGTATCTGCCTCCTATGCTCGCAGCCGTAACGTCTTTCAACGGCTCCCATCAACTCTTCATAGTTGTTTCTTTCGGCGTCCGTAATAGTCTGTAAGATTTTGCTGCAGGTCCTTTCAATTCCACAAAGCAGCGACTTTGTCGCTCAGCTTAAATACCTGGAAAGGAGCAGAACCGTCAAATTATGGGGTTTTTACCTTGGGTGCGCTTGTTGAAACACTTGGACGATTCAGCTGCAACTCCGGGATATACTTCTTAACGCATCCACCTCGGATTCGACTTTCTCCTTAAGCTGTATTAGTTTCTCGTCCATGCGCGCCTCTAGTCTTGAGGACATACGTGCTTCCTGCTCCTCCAGCTGTGTAGACAACTGCAATATTTGAGACGCAGTGTATCGTTTCTGATCTTCAAGCTGAGATGCCATGTGCGTCTTCGTTTCTTCCCACTGAGATGCAAAGCGTGTCTCTTGTTCCAACTTTGATGCCATGCGTGTCTCTTGTTGTTCCAACTGAGATACCATGTGTATCTTCTGTTCTTCCAACTGAGATGACATGTTTGATGTTATGTTGTTTGACATCTGAGCCAATAAAGAGTTTGTGCCCACCTTTGCCACTGAATCCTTTTGCTCTTCTATTTTCGTCGCTCCCTCTTCCAAAAGCTGAAAAAAATGATCGTCAACGTCGATTCCTTCTG
This sequence comes from Campiglossa producta, assembly GCA_964058755.1. Lineage (NCBI taxonomy): Eukaryota > Metazoa > Arthropoda > Insecta > Diptera > Tephritidae > Campiglossa > Campiglossa producta. The sequence goes on from CAXKVI010000005.1 coordinate 20,809,291, forward strand.
CTTCCATAGCCTCTCGCAACCGTGATTGTAGCTCTGTTTCATTGCCCGTTGTTGGCAATCCACGTCGTTCCAACTCATTTTTGAGTTGCTGGATCTTCAACTCATTCAACTTTGCCATGTCCTTGTTATCATTAAAATGTCCTTGTTATCCTTGCAATGTCCTTGTTACCTTTGCAATGTCCTTGTTATCCTTGCAATATCCTTGTTATCCTTGCAATGCCCTTGTTGCCTTTACAATGTCCTTGTTATCCTTATTTATTCAACAATACCGCTTCTGACACCAATTGTGACGAATTCGATGATTCCTCGATTATATTCCTTGAGTTTGCAACCTCAAAACTTTGCGCTCAACTTCAGAGGTATGCTACAATGAAAGCATTGCCGCTTCGCTTTTATACATTTGATTTCGTTGTTGTTGTTGTAACGAGGTGTAGCCCTGCCTAAATGTCAGACAGGGTCACCTCGAGGGTATTGCTCTTGGCCGGGTCGATATAAGAAAACGGCCCGGGTCGTTTCGGCACGATGGGTACAGCACAAGTACTGGTACCGTTCTAGTAGATCCGGCAATACAAGAAACTAAACTAGCCGTGCAGGCTATGTAGGTCATTTAGCGTTACCCAGGGTACACCAACTGGGAGGCGACCTACTTTTTTTCGTTATTTATTTCTTTGCATTCAGAGTGTTTTGGTAAATTTATTAATTTATAGAGAAAAAATGAATTAATTATTATTTCCTCCAAATTTTAGTTCTTAAATTAAAGCAAAGTCATCAACATCTGATTGTCAGAGCAAACAAACTTTGAGAGTTTGCCAAATTTCCACCTTGCTTCAACTTTGAAGTTTCCCATTTGCCATGTTTCGTTGAAACACGAATATTGAAATAATCTGTCACAGCCAAAGTTGAAATAAAGTTTTATGTAATTGACCCTCTAGATTCTGTTTAGTATATAGTACGCTTTATTCACTACTAAAAACCATAGTACAATATCGCGGGTTAATTCACTGTTCAGTACTTCACTGTACAACACTTGAAAATAAACTGATTGGCTATGCGCCTTTATATACCCTAGCGGAACTACAGCTTCACCACCTCGAAATGTCTACACATTTCTGGGTTATTCCCTGTTCTCGAAGCGTTTATCTATCGTCATATTTTTTTTTGTTACATTCGCAAATATGCAAGCCGCCTCTCCCTCTCTCGCTCTCGTGTCATGTACCTAAACAGCTGTAGTTGTCGTAGTGACACTAGTGGTGGGAATACAAGTAGGGATGAGCGATTCTTGAGAACATTTGCCACAGTATCTAAGTCCTGAAGCAATGGCAGTTTCCTAATTTGATGAAAAAATTAACTTTGACACGTAAGAGAAGATAAATAATGTAGTGAAGGGTGGACACCTTGCCGCGGTACGAGGGCTTAAGTCGATAGCCACAGGGCTGCGCTGCCCTTGTGATCATAGCGCCGCCGGTACTACATCACGAGAGAAGCCAAGCCTCTCTGGCGCGACGACTAAGATCTTCCCCCTCCCAATCCAGGGTGTTATGCGACCACGTGCCCATTGGATGTTTGCAGCCGGGAGGCAAATCGTGGCTGTAATCGAACGGAGCCTCTCTGATACCGGGCCGCCTTGGAGAGTAACTATGGCCTTACCGCGGTGACGATACATTCCCCTTACTCTTCCTTTGACCCTAAACTGGCCTTGCCCGGCGAGGGGTCGTACGAACAAGATGAAAGATAGTAACAAAAACCCTAAAACTAAAGATACAACAATGTATACTGCACAGCAGAGGAGGAAAATGCTGGAGCAAGCGAGAACGCAACGTCGGAGGACAAACTCCATTTCTTTATCAGCCGAGAGATCGACAGCGATGGCAACTACGAGTCGATTAGCTCTGGATAACAAGGGGGCAATCCCCAAAGTAAGTACCGGTACAAACACGGTGAAGCCAACAACGGCTGATGCTAAAGCCCCAGTAAGTGCCGGTACCGAAACCAAGTCTTTAACGTCTGTGGCAGTGGTCTCACGCCCTGGCCCCAGATATCCAAATAAGGGAACGACCGCGATGGCAACTACAGATCGAAATTTACCCTAAAAGACATCTCCCAGTCGCTCTGAGTACTTGGACAAAAGAGCGGCCGCAAGGATTTTGCAGAAATACGAGGGTATTTCACAAGAGACGCTATCACCGAATGCTAGAAAGACGGTGGAGATGGCAAAGCGATTACGCGCCAAAGAAGGTTAACGGAAAGCCCTTCAAACGCCAGAGATCGGACGTGGATTTAAAACCTCACCCGAAGCGGCAGCAACACGCCCCCGTAATGGGTAAACTCAGCTTTGCTGAAGTGACTAAGAATAGGATCCTCATAGGCGTCATTGACCGAAGTAATGAAAGCTGGGCCATCCCTAGGGACCAGTGTCGGTACGTCCGCAATGCTATCGGTAATGTCCTTCTCGATATTATGGATGAGTCTCCAGGTGCCACTCCGATGGGTTCTGATGCGGGATGGCACCAGGGCCGAATCCAGGTATTCGCTTGCGAGGATGCAAAAACTGTTGCACTGTACAAGGCAGCAGCTGCAAGACTAGGTGAGATCTACCAAGGGGCAAGAATCGAGGTAGTCGACTGGAAGGACATCCCGGCTCGGCCAAGGGCAAGAGCGTGGATTCCTGCTAAACCTGAGAGAATTCTCAGGATGCTGAGGATCATGAACCCGTCTCTCCCGACGAAGGACTGGGGTGTCAATCTGGTCGAGGATGCGGTAGGGCCTGATCGGCAAGTGATCTTCACCTTGAATAAGGAGGCACTCGAGCCCCTTAAACGGTGCAACGGACGAGTGCACTACGGTATGGGTCAGATCGTGATTCACGTATACCGCGGCGATGCACAGCGAGCTGCTATTTCGGCTGCACCGGAGGACTCGGACATCGCAGTGCCGGAAGGGGTGTCGGAGATGTCCGACTCGGAAAGTATGGTATCTGCCACGTCAAATGGCGAAGGAGCAGGGGACAGCTCGGAGATGGGAGACAGCCTGCTGGACGGGAAGACCTCAACGTCACAGTGATAGCAGCTAGTCCTGAGCGCACCAATGTTGACACTGCCACAGTTAGTAGGATCTCTGCCACGCCAAACCGTGGTCTGAACAAATCGTCGTTGAAAGATAAGATAAGAGGTGGAACTCGACGATACGGCGGTGGCAGGGAAGTCTGAGCGCTCTCATGTTGGTGGTGATTCAGATAAACCTGAAAATCATGTAGGACACAATTTAATAAGGCCAAGAGCCTTGGCACGGAGACTCAATGGCTCGAATATAAAGTTAAACTCAGGGCCTACAAAAAAGCTCTGAGGCAGGCGAAAAGAGTATCGTGGAGAAATTTCTGCACTGGGGTCGAAAATGTCGACGATACAGCGAGACTTAGACGAGTGCTCTCAAAAACTCAAACAGCCACAAGCTATTTGCGCAAACCTGACGGATCCTGGACCAGCACGGAGAGGGAAACCCTAGAGCTGCTCTTGAATACGCACTTCCCAGGGAACTTGCATGAGGAACCCGTAGCACCTACAACAAACCTGGCTGTATACATACCCATCACGGAGAAAAAGGTTAGGTGGGCGGTTAAAAGCTTCGAACCGTTCAAGGCTGCCGAGCCACACGGAATTATTCCCGCACAACTCATAAACACGCTGGAGACATCAGCCAAATGGCTGGTATTTCTCTATACAGCCTGCCTTTCTCTTAGCTACATTCCGTGCTCCTGGAGAAGTGCCACGGTAGTGTTTATTCCTAAGGCGGGGAAGGCGTCTCATTACGAGCCCAAGGACTACAGGCCGATCAGTCTCTCATCCTTTGTGCTCAAAACCTTCGAGAGGATAATAAATGACTACCTCTCCTCTACTATTGATAGCAACCTGATCTGTTATCAGCATGCATACACCAAAGGGAAATCTACAGAAACTGCGCTCACAGCCTAGTTTCTGTTATTGAAAAATCGCTGTATGAGAAGGAGTACTGTCGTGCGGCCTTTTTAGATATTGAAAGAGCCTTCAACAACATAAGCCCTGATGCTATAAACACCGCTTTAACAAGTCTGGGCATAAGCAGGTCTCTTATTGGACTTATTGATCAACTACTAAAGGGTAGACGAATAGTTTCATCACTGGGCTCGGTTGACTTATCACGCTATGTCACAAGGGGAACGCCTCAGGGTGGTGTTCTCTCCCCGCTTCTATGGAACCTCACTGTCAACTCGATGCTGCGAGACACAAGTTGGGGGGCGGGAAGGTAGTGGCATATGCAGACGACGTAGCTATAGTATATAGGGGCAAATTCCCACAAACCCTGTGCGACTTGATGCAAGTAGCACTGCGAGAGGTTTCCTCATGGTGCTTGCGCTGCGGACTGAGCATCAACCCGGGAAAAGTAGAACTGGTTTTCTTTACCAACCGCTATAAGATACCACCGCTAATACTACCAAAACTGAATGACGTGCGCCTGAACTTGGCTGACAAAGCCAAGTTCTTCGGCACAGTTCTGGATAGGAAACTAACCTGGAAGGAGAATGTTCTTTAGCGCCAGAAGAAAGCGTGTATTGCGCTCTACGCGTAGCAAAGAGCCATTGGAAAGAAATGGGGGCTCAGCCCCAAAATATGCAAATGGATCTACACTGCAATCATTCGACCAATCATGCTCTATGGAGTTGTGGTATGGTGGCCTGCGTTGAGCAAGGCAACAAACCTTAATCTGCTAGGTAAAGTACACAGATCTTGCATGATCTGTATAAGCGGTGCGTTAAGAACAACGCCCAATGAAGCACTCCAGGCCATTCTTGGCATTTTGCCACTCGATCTGGAAGGGCACCGGGTGGCAGCAGCATCGGCTCTGCGTCTAAGGGAAACGTCCGGCTGGGGCGCAAGCACTACTGGACACGACTGTATTTTGGGATCCTATAGCTTTCTTCCGCTGAGCATAGATCGTTGTGCGACCACAACAGTCGGAGATAGCGGTTTTAAAATCCACATTCCCAGCAGGGAAGAATGGAAGAGCACGGATCGGAGTCCCGCCAGTCATGGCGGCACTTCCATTTATACTGATGGCTCGAAGCTAGTCGCCAGAGTTGGAGGAGGGGTTTATTCAAAGGATCTGAACCTTGAGCTCTCCTTCAGACTACCTGATCACTGCAGTGTCTTCCAGGCTGAAGTTTCAGCAATCATTGACGCCGCGGCTTGGATAGGCCAACACACTATCGGACAGGACATTTTTATATTCAGCGACAGCCAGGCGGCCATCAAATCCCTTGGCTCTTATTCGTTCAACTCTGAACTGACGCTCAGCTGTCGTCGATCCCTACAAGAGATGGCCCAACAGAATCGCATGAACCTCACATGGGTCCCGGGGCATAGGGACATTGAGGGAAATTGTAGGGCAGACGAACTTGCGAGGCAGGGCACGACCAAGCAGGTTCTTCGGGATAAAGAGCGCTTAGGTATGCCGTTTGCCACATGCAAGCTTATGCTGAAGGAGTACACACTCCGCCAAGCCAACGAAAGATGGCTGCAATCTCCAGGATGCCGGATATCCAAAGAAACCTGGCCGAAATGGGATCATAAAAGATCAAGACAAATTTATGCCCTAAGGAGAAGAGAAATCTCCATATTAATAGGCGTATTAACTGGGCACTGCCTCATTGGTAGGCACGCAGAAAGACTAGGTGTGCCCTACCGACGATGCTGTAGGAGTTGTAAGGATGATGAGGAGGAGGAAACGGTGGAGCACCTCATCTGCAACTGCCCGGCTTTAAGTGGCGCGAGAATGCGCTTTTTGGGAGTTCCCTTCCTGGTTAGCCTACGTCAGGTCACGGAGCTGGACATAAAGGACCTGATGGCCTTCATCAAGTCATCTAAATGGTTCGAGGAGGAGTAACGGTGTCGGTATAGGAACGTCAGTCCCGGGATTCTGCTATGTGGAGAATTCCGTTAATACCGGGATTTTCCATATGGCAGGGTCCCGGAACTGACTTTCCTAGTGTTGGTGGTATCACAACGGGCCTTTTAATACTGGCCTAGGTGTGCCTCTGCGGCAGCCACTTGAACCTAACCTAACCTAGTAGAACAAACATAAATAATGTAGTAAAGCCGGAAGAAGAAATGCTGTCTACCTCTCAAAAGAATAATGATTGCACGTTCGGATGTAACATACGTTCAGTTTACTTGTCCAGCAACAAAATTATTTTTTAATCGATTTTAAATTTTGTTACAGCCACAATTTGGATCAATTAAACGCTTGTAAATTTATAAGTACCAAGTTAATGGAGGAAAAGGGAAATGGACACGATGATAGATTTTTGCAACACCCAAAATGTTTGCTTTGGTGGGCACAATCATATTTGGCAAATATACAAGACATCTGCATCGGTTTTAGGACTAGGCAAGGAGCTGTGCGCAATCCAGTGGAAATTGTCAGAGTGGAGGATATCCCAAATGTAAAACTGCCATTCTAAATGAATACAAATTTTATGAGACATTTTTATTTTACTCCGTTTTTAGAATCAAAAATGGAAACCAGAGGTGTGCCTACGATTTTTGACAACTATGCTGAAACTAATCGAAGACACGATGGCCAACGTCGATTGTCCGTACACAGTTTACGAATTCGAGGACGATTCGTATGAAAAGTGTATAAAATCAAAAATTCATAATGGTAAAACCGATTTGTCATTTTTACCAGAGAATTATATTGAGCATTGCAAGCAGCAAATGAAATCCAAATAATGTATTTTATAATGCAGACTTTTTAGTTTTTTTTTTTATGATTTTTTTTAAACCTACATATGTATATATATATAATTTTAAATGTTATAAACATTGTACGCATGCCATGTGAATAGAGTTCCATGATTTTTGATTTTTCTTTTTGTAGAATGAGCCTTAAACTTATAATAGGTCTATATTAACCTCTTATCGTCAGCTGAGTGGCCGCCCTATTTCAAAATATTTCACAAAAACTCCCTATCTTTATATTGTTTGAAGAATGCAATAACTCGATTTTTTTATTCAAAAACTCTGTTTAGAATTTAGAATCGAGTTTCAAAAGTGCCCATATTTTCGGCTGACAAAGTGGTTTTTTGAATTGAATATGGAGAAAAGAAGAGATAGGTCTTCAACCACGTTCTAAAAATTTTTTTTTTTACAAAAATGCTGGTATTGGTGCTATTTTTTGTTAAATAAATACTGAAATGCGGTCTTTAAAAATATTTTGAAAAAGGATAATTTCCACATCGACGTCGATACACTCGTAGAAAAACGGACTTTCTATGAGGTATACGTCCTTGCACTGACTATAGTATAGGTACTACAAATGAGTTTGTTACTTTAAACCCAGCTATTTGTTAATATTATTTCTGTATTCCTTTTTGTTCGTTTTTGTAATGTAGTGGCGCTTGTAGCCAAATTACCAATTTCATACCCCATTTTAAACTGGTGGTATCTTATCAGGGAAACCTCTATTAATAGAGGACTGAATAAGCAATAACTTTCCAATTAACATTTTTCAGATTTCTTTATAAAAAGTAGCCATACCTAAATGGATACCCTATCATAGGAAATTTAATACTTTGAGTCATAGTTATAAAATTATGATATATTTTGACGTATTAGATTATAGGTTATCGCTCTAATACCTATATATATAAATATATATTTATACATACGTATAATGAGACATTTGTTAATAAATTCTACAATTTTATTTTTTTTTTTCATTTCATATCATAAATAGATTTATCTTTGTATACTTTTCGAATTTCGGTTATATCGTAAATTCGAGCTTCCGGTTCTGCCCTCTGCTAAGCCAGAACATTAGACATTTGCTGTAAACAATTAGATTGATTACACTGACATTTATCCTATATCACTTTTTGATCTTTAAGAAAATCACGCCATCAGCGATGATCATGCAAAGAAGAATATAAAAATTCCGGAATGTTACGGGTAAGCTGAGAGAGAATGGCGTTGGTTCGTCCTCTTTTTGATTTTTGACTTCAGACAGTCAAGATCGTCCGGTTTCCAGTCTTCAATTTTCTAAAACGTTTTTAAGAAATGTAATACCGTCTTTTAGTTCGGAAGTTTTAATTTAGCAAAAACGTCAATCTTGTAATATCGAAAACATCTGTACAATAATCGCGTTTTAATAAGGAAATTCCGGAATCTTAAATACCCTGAAAACGCGAGGCATTTAAATTTCTAAATTACGAAAACCAATTCGGAAATCATGAAAATGGGGAAAGTTCCCAGCAGCTTCATCATTATCTTCTGGAGAAGATTTACTGCAAACCTGGCAATATTTTCCTCATCTCTATCTTCAGGCAGCATGTGGGCAGAAGAACCAGTATTTAGTGTTCGAATTTGTGTAGTGAAGACATTTAGAAAAAGTTATACATAGTATAAAAATTAATATAAAATAGAAATAAGTTTTGCCTATATCATGCCTAATAGTTATGTCCACACATTAGTATACATTTATTTAATGAAAAGAGAGAAAAATATTTATGGATTAAAAAAAAAAAAAAAAAACAATAACATAAACTAAATCTAACTAATTTTGTGTTTCATGAAGATCAAATTAATTAAATTGTTAAAAAGCAAATTGGTAATTGATAGTTTAGTGAAGTTTTGCATTATTAGCATTGCGAGAATTGACATAAATTTTTTATCGCATGCGATTTTTTTTCAAAGCTATATATTTAATGAAGTTTTAACCACCCCTTAATAACTAAAGCAAAGAGGTGATTCAAAATGCTTGAATGGAAAGGGAAATTAATATAAATTAAATCTATTGAAAATCGAAAAGCAACAACAATTGTGGTGTGTTAGAAATATTTTTCGATTTCCAGCACACATTTACTTGTTCCAGGTTTCATGCTGAAAGATCTTTCATCGTTGGAGCCGAAGTGGTAAGTCGATTTTGTTTTTGTTTATTCTCTCACAAATTTTCTTTGGTATTAGTGTGATGAGTGAATGAATGTACATATTATTCATTTCTCTTTCGTTTCGTTTTTCTAACTTAGATAAAGTTAGGGTTACCAGGTTGGTACAAAAAAAAAAAAAACCCATTTGTAATTTTTATTCCTCGCTTCGAAATAATGCAAAGTAAAACTAAATTATAACCTATTATGCGATTGAGTTAAAATCTTGGATTACAATTTTAATACGTCATAAGCAAAAGCGCATAAGTCGGTTGATAATAATATTGTTTTAGTATATAAACGGTTAGTTAACCAACTAAATAAATAAATATAATAAAATAAAATAATTTTTGTTTGTATTTAAGATTTTCTTTCAAAGGCAAATTTTGATATTGCAATATGATAATTTTCACTAAATTCAAATTGTATATCCTATTTACTCGATTCAAAAATAAGATAAAATCTAAATGAAGAAAGTAATTAGGAAGTAGTATATGATTTATTTAATAAAAATTGTCAAACTTTAAAATGACTCAGTAAACTTTTATTTTATGGTTCCCATGCCTGATAGTAGCTAAGTGTGGCAAGTATTAGGGATTTTCAGTTTTTGTTGGATTCTTTCTGGAAATCATCATGGTAGGGTGGGCAATGGTTGCAACAACATCATGCAACATATCCTGTTCGGAAACCCAAGCGTCATCAAGATTTTTGAGCCAACGTAGGTATCCTTTTTCATTTTTTTTGTTTTTTTTCCCCTCCAGCACGTTAAATAAAGTAATTGTTCTGTAGTAGTATCACACATCGAGCGGTGTGCGCCAAAAGAAAAAAAGACGTAACCGCCACTTTGCCTTTCTTAAAAAGTGTTAACAAACAAAGAAAATGCGGCAGAAATAATTTTTCTCTAACTTCATAACTGTACATTTTGCATCAATTAAATTTTCGGATATGATGCGTGTGTTAATAAATTCAAATTAGGTTGAAAATCGCGGCGATTTGAAACCTAATTTGAATTTATTTCACACATAAAATGGGTGTTGAACTATTGGGTCTGCAGGTAATGAGTTTGCTATTTTGCCATTGAAACTAATATGCAGCATTAGCTAAGTCGATTGAGTTTCGTTTACCACACAGGGCGTGAGTCCAATGCCCGATCAATCGGGACGATTTGAAACCTAATTTGAATTTATTTCACACATAAAATGGGGATTTCGTGTTGGGGACTTTGATTTTGGGGATTCTGAGTTTGGGGATTTTGAATTAGGGGATTTCGGTTTTGGGGATTTTGATTTTGTAGATTTTGTTTTGGGGATAATGTGGTACACCCATCGAGAATGGGTTCCGCCAAACTATCGTAAAAGTATTACCGTTCGCCCAGTTTGTGGCAGCAGAGCTCACTTTCTCGATATCAGATTTTGATACATTTTCCGATTCGTTTTGGTGCCGTAAATGGATTGCAAACGGATCTGGTTTCGGTACTATCGAGAAAGCACGCAAACAGTATCAAATACGATTCTTTTTGTGCTGTAAATGGACTACTGACGGATCTTGTTTCGGAACCATTTCACTATCTAGAAATTATCGCAAACAGTATCAAATACGAGTCGAGAATTTTTACGATAACGATAAGTTCCATATCGTTCCACATTCAAAATTTACAAATTTTTTTTTTTTTAATTTTTTTGTTTTATTTTAAGCATTATTTTATTTATTATTATTAAGTATATCATAAAGATTAATACAAATAGATAGAACAAGATAATTAATGTACATTGAGTAAATGTTTAAAACAATCGTTCGGCACAGAGAGAGGGCTCAAGAGGTAGCGGCACCAATAGTTTGGATTACGGCTCATGATGCAATGTCGCCCTGGAGTTTCTACCTGCCAGATATAGCCATACAGAGGAGTTTTCCTCAAGTCCTAACGGTTTAAGAGGAGATATCATTGTGAATTTTTTTTGAAATTTAAATATTCAAAGGATATAAAAAACTTACTTATGTAGGATTCGAAACAAGTTATGCCCATTACCTTCTTCCTCATAGCGTTCTAGGAAAAAACAGCGAACTTCTGCTATTTCAGAATTTTTAATTCAAATTCTTTTTCATTTAATTGACAGAAAACATGAAACTTGATAAAAAAACATAAACATCGGATTTATTTGCGAGACTCGTATATCAAGCGTACTTTCATGTTACGAGAAATTATCGCAACTCTCGTAAGCTCTCTAACGTCCGTTTTAAACCCGAGATTCTTATATCTAGCGAACTAACTAGTTACGGAAAACTATCGCAATTCTCTTAAGCTCTCTAACATCCGTTCTAACCCCGAAACTCTTATATCTTACGATCTTTGAAGTTGCGAGAAACTATTACAATTCTCTTGAACTTCCTAACATCCGTTTTAAAACCGAGACTCTTGTATCTAACGAACTTTGAAGCTACGAGAAACTAGCATAAATCTCCGATTTTCGTTTGAATAGGATTCTTGGTCGGGTGGGAGCACCTTAAAAGCTACCAATTTAGAAATTAGGTACGTTCCTGGAATTTTTTGAGTAGTTGTTGAGTATTTTTCACGTAATCCACTTGGTTTTTACTTAAATCATACGACGACATGCGAAAAAATAAGTCTTTTTTAAAACTTCTAAAGAGTACAAATAATTTAGTTTGGTTGCCTTTGGCAAGGCAGAGCAGCAATTGGTTTATTTAGTATTATTTCAGCTTATTTATAATAATTCTTAACTCTAAAACTCTTATTTACTAGAATACATATTTACTCTAATTCTATGTACTGTATGAGGTACAACTCAGTGCAGTCAGTAACATACATACAAACATATACAGCTCGCAGCTACAAGTAATGCCGTCGCGCACATTCACACATATGCGGCTAGCGAATGTAAGGCGATATGAAACTCTATAGCTAGTGCCGCTTATATATTTGGGGCGCGTGAGAAAGTGAACGTAATTATGAATACGTTGACTCTGCAAAATGTTTACATTCCACAGCTAAACATTTAGAAGTCGGCGTGTGGCTTTGCTGTTGTTAGTGACATGCTCTGATATACTACACCTCCTTTCCAAAAAAAATCGTGAATACATATGAACGATTTTATAGCTGTGATATATTTAAGTGGTTCCTTTTTTTTTTCTTGTACATTTCTGCATTTAATTTATGAGTGTTTCATTTGATACTTTTCAGATTTTTATTGCTTGTCGTCTGTTTACAAAATTTTCTGTTGTGCCTGGTACTTACTAATGCATGTTACAATGTTTTTCAGTTTTGTTTATTTTATTTTCGGCGGCCGCCGTGGTGTAGCGGGTAGCGGTTAAGTGTTCGGCCTTCTACACCAAGTCGTGGCGGTTCGATGCCCGGCAAAAGTAACATCAAAAATTATTTAGAAAAAGAATTTTTCTAAAACGGGGTCGCCCCTCGGCAGTAGTCTGGCAAACTCTCCGGGTGTATTTCTGCCATGAGAAGCTTCTCAGCAAAAAATTCATTTGCTTTGCAAGTGCCGTTCGGAGTCGGCAAAAAACTGTAGGTCCCGCCAACTTGTAGGAAAAACTCAAAAAAAACAACACACCACAAGTTCGAAAGAGAAGCTCGGCTAAAAATCTCGTTAGAGGTTATGATGATAACCTGTAGGTATATCGCCGCCATTAGTTTTTTTTTTTTTTTTTTTTTTTTTTTTTTCAAGTGTTGTCTACTTGAATAACTTATGTTTTTAGATGTTTGTTTACTTATTCATCTGATACATTTTCTTTATTTGTAATTGGTTTTCTTTTGTACAATTTGTATAAGTGTCGGTTTTTGTTTATGATGCTAATTACTTAAAACGTAAACAAAGTTTTATAGGTCGTAAAAAAATTTATATTTGTAAATTTATGAGCTAAAATTTTAGGCAAAATGAAATTAATTTATTCAAATAGCTTAAGTCTATTCTTATGTATTATGATTTTCTTATTTTCTTTGCTTAAGGTATTACTATTATTTAAATCTATGTTTTCTATATTGTATGGAATTAAACCATAATTATTTTTATTATCGATATTTACTACTCTATAGGTCCATTTGTATCTACTATCTAACTTATGACCTGATTCACTCTTAACTAAAACTAAATCTCCTAAATTTATTTCTTTATACTGAATATTTTTGTCATAATATATTTTTTGTTTTCCCTTGGCTTCTTTTACCAACTTATACGCTCTTTGTTGAGCTACTTGCAATCTATATTTGATTTCTTTCTCATATGCCTCATAGTTATAAACGGGGCTAATTGTATTTTCTTTAAAAAATTAGTACGTAAGGGGTATTTTTCCAAAAATCAACTCAAATGGACAATAACCATGAACCGTGGATGGTGTTGTATTGTAACAGTATGCAAAATATTTGATATACTCATCCCAATCATCTTTGTCAATGGATATATAAGAACGAATGTATTGGTTGAAAGTTCTGTGACTATGTTCAACAGTGCCCAAAGTTTGATGGTGATATGGGGTAGAAGTCTTGTGTTCAATCTTTAAAAGTTTACACAATTCTTCGAATACGTTATTTTTGTATTCAGTCCCCATATCAGTTATGATTGTTTTCATACAGCCATAAATTAAGATAAAGTTTTCAAAAATTTCTTTGGCCACTGCTATCGCGTGTTTGCTCGCAATTGGAATTGCGATCTGATACTTTGTTAAATCACATACAACTGTGACTGCGTATTCATTTCAATTTGCTGATCTTGGTAGTGGACCGATTGTATCAATTTGCACTATATCGAACGCTTTCGTTGGCGTTTCTGTTATAGTCATTGGTTCTTTTAAATTTTTATTTATTTTATTTTTACTACATTTTACGCATTTTTTAATATAATTTCTTATGTCATTTTTCATATTTTTCCAATAATATTTCTGTTTTATTTTGTTTGTTGTTCGATTGATTCCTGGGTGGCCACCATTAACAGGATCATCGTGAAATTTTAGCAAGATATTTTTAATGATTTCATTATTAGTCACATGCATAACCTCCGGAGTTAATGCAATTGTTAAGTTTTTGAGAACTTTGGTATCAATTTCTTTAAATGTGCTTACTCGAGTATATTTATCTTTAAACAATTTGTCTCCTAAGGACAACTGTATTTTATTTATTTTCAAATTGTCGGCTACTTTCATTAGCCTGGCAAAGAATTGACCTAAATCAATTTTCGCCTCAACAATTGAATTATCAATATTTGGATTGCCGGCTTCTGTTGGAAGCCTGGCAAAGGATTGACCTGAATCAACCTTCGCCTCAACAATCATATTATTAATACTTATTTCGCTAAAAATTTTCTTTCCCTTCCTGAAATATAATTTTCGAAAACGAGCTGGGCTAGCCTTTTAACTTCACATTTATTAAGCGCTTCATATATTTTTGGGTTCTCATTGTGACATTTTTCTTCATTATTTTTATTATTGGAATTTTTATTGGTTTCCTGTCGAGTCGTAACCTTCATTATCTGACATGCTTTTACTGACATGTCTTTCAAGTCATTTATATTTATGCGTGATAATGCATCCGCAACGTAATTTTCTTTTCCAGCTATGTACTCCACCTCAAAGTCATATTCCTCCAACTCCTGGCAGGATCGCCATAAAGAGTACAAATAATATAGTTTGGTTGCCTTTGGCGAGGCAGAGCAGCAATTGGTTTATTTAGGGCCGCTTGCATAAAAGCCGATAACGCCTAATCGGCGATTAACTTGACAGCTAACCATACAAAAAACGTCAATTAAACTCCGGTTAGTCGTAATCGGCTTTTATGCAAGTGGCCCTTAGTATTATTTCAGCTTATTTATAATAATTCTTAACTCTTAAAACTCTTATTTACTAGAATACATATTCACTCTAATTCTATGAGGTAAAACTCAGTGCAGTCAGTAACATACATACAAACATATACAGCTCGCAGCTACAAGTAATGCCGTTACATACGTACGCACACATGTACTAAGCGTGGAGCTGCTAGCAATGCAGTCGCGGCTTGCGTATGTAAGGCGATATGAAACTCTATAGCTAGTGCCGCTTATATATTTGGGGCGCGTGAGAAAGTGAACGTAATTATGAATACGTTGACTCTGCAAAATGTTTACATTCCACAGCCAAACATTTAGATGTCGGCGTGTGGCTTTGCTGTTGTTAGTGACATGCTCTGATATACTACACTTCGGTAGCACTCCTTAAAAGCTACCAACTTAGAAATAAGGTACGTTCCAGGAATTTTTTGAGTAGTTGTTGAGTATTTTCCACGTACTCCACTTGGTTTTTACTTTAATAATACGACGTCTTGTGAAAAAAACTTTCAGTAAAGTTTCGGTATATTTCCACAATAAATACGAAATTCAAAACCATATCATGCCAGTGAAATAATCAATATTTACCTACGATAATATTTGAAAATACATATGTATTCAACTTGAGATATTTTCAAAATTCATTCTTTCAAATGCTGTGTGGGTTGTTACCAAGGCGAATTCATACAGGTGTGTTCGAACGCATTCAGATCTACACGCACACACACACTCCTTGTAACTGAAAATGTCAGACAAAGCAACAACAGAAGCAATTTGACAGCTACAATTCGATTTTCAAGGAAGAAGAAGAAACCAGCCACCTGTAATGAATTCGCCTTGGTTGTTACATACATAGTACAAATAAGAAGGTAATGCCACTGTCAAAAATTCGTTGTTGTTGCTCACCACCTGACATTAAAAGAGATCATGACATTTCATGCTACCAATTATTCGTGTCGAAAATCCTTCATTTTCTGTCATATACAAATAAATATTGACAAATAACAAGATTTTTCAAAACAGTTTTTTTCTGTGGTGAAAAAATAAAAAAATTTAAAAAAGAAAATTAAATAAAACAAATAGAAAGCACACACCGCCTACAACACCAGAAGCATCAACATCAGCCGTACAACCCCAAACACGAAGCGCTGTGGAAGCGCTGTAGCAGCAACAACGGACAAGCAACGACCTTGCAACACCAGCGCGCACAACAACAACTGCGAAAAGACGCAGTCTTAAAGACGCACTGCGCCAACAACCAACAATAGTGGTAACCACAGCACCAGCGCTTGCAACTGCAATAGCGCCAACAAAAACAGAGCTGCAGCATAAACGCGCTGGAACAAGTGCGCGAGCCAAAAACGTGCTACAACAACTGCGAGTACGTAGCAACAACAAAATCAGCCCGCTGCAACAATACCAACTAACTAGAGAAACTAAAAGCTCTAGCAGCAAGAGCGCAACAAACACAACAACCAGCCTTGAAAACAGCAGGGGCTGTTATAGGGCCACTGCAACAACCAGCAACAACAACAACAACAGCGGGACCGCCTCGTATATTGTATAGGCCTGCTGCCACAATACCAACCAACGACAAAAGCGCTATCCCAGCAAACAAAATCTAGCGTTAGAAAAATTTTAGTTTTGCACATTAGAAAATGGTGTAGTTCTCGAGTAGCGAAAATTGTTAGAAAACTACACTAGTTTTCGACTCTTGAACGATTATAGAACTAACGCAAATTCGTGCATATTTGAATCGCATTAGAGAAATACATTAGAATTTGGTTAGAAATCTAACCTTTTTCTCTATATCGAGAATTAAGTTCCGTTTTTGTCGACAAAGCTATAGTTCTCAACAGTTTATCTAATCGCTCTCTAACCCTCTACCCTAGAGAAGGTCATTAAAATTCGAATAGTCTTCTAATCGTTCTCTAACCTAAATGTTTGCTGACATAAATCGCGCTACAACAACAACAACCACCAATAGTTTTTTTTACAAAACCACCACCACAAAATCACTAAATAAAAGGCCACTTAAATAAATAAATTTAAATTAATAAAAAAATGTTGTGTATGTATATTGTTTCCATTCTTTCACCTTCCCTGCGAAAATCGAGAGTACTCCAAATGTAATCCAAATAACAATCCATGGATAATCCATGGAGTACCCAAGTCAGAGTACTTTGCAATAGTGTCGTGATTTTCGTCACAATGGTCGGCTTTCAAAAAGCTGAAGGTGGTCCGATGAGGTATTCAAAGGATTACTATTGGAGTACTCCAATATCAAAAAATTGGAACACATAATCCAACGATTTTTTGGTTCCACCGTGATAATAGCACTTCGACCAAAATCGACGAGAAAATCAACCAGCAAATCGAATGGCTATTTAAACGGTGAAACGGCAAAAACCGAATAGCAAATCAACCCATGTAAATCAGCCTTGGGCTTGATTTTTAGTTTAAAATCAATTTAAAAATGAAGATATAAAGCTAAGAACTATACTTCAATAACCGATACTCTCTACTTGAGCTTTCCGAATCGTTTCGGCTTGGAAAAAATTCTATGAGTACCTTCAAACAAATAAACTTAAAAAATCAGTACACAAACAAACTTTATTTGAAAATGCCCAATTTATTTTTTCAAAATACCTTTTTTTAAATATATGTGATTGGGCAACGCTATGCTATCTATTGACATCAAAGGAAATGACAGAAAACTCTTTTTTAATCAAAAGTGAAGCTAGATTGACAACGAATTTTTGACAGCGGCTTTACCTTCTTTTTTATACCATGGTTACATATACGAGTTTCTAGTTTAAAACGGTTTCTTTTTTTTTTTAAGTCAAATAGATAAAAAACTTTTTGAAAATTGAATGCTGGGAACAAGTGCAGAATACATACATTTGTCCAAAAAAAAAAAAAAAATTGGGCTTGAAAGAGGGTTTTACGCTGAATTTAACGGTACTTTTCTTTTTTGGTGCACTCGAAGGGTTAAAAAGATATTCAAGGTCAAAGGTCAAACATTTTTTTTTCATATCAAAATATCTTGCAAACTGGTAAATGGATTTTTAAAATTGTTTGTTCCTAAATTTTCTCTTCGAAATACCTTTCATTCAATGTATACTTTATTAACCCTTTGACACACTATGTACTAAAAATGAACAAAAAAGCAAATTTCGTTCAAAAACGATCAAATACTTAATTTTCTTTTAGAATGGCCATCTTATAAAAAAATAACCCTGGGCTACGCCATGCCAACTCCGGGTGGTTGCCTCTATGGGCGGGATCCATGGTATTTATGTGCAGAACACCTTTCTGAGTAGGCGGCCTTCGGCCGCGCTTATAAAAAATAACCCTGGGCTACGCCATGCCAACTCCGGGTGGTTGCCTCTATGAGCGGGATCCATGGTATTTATGTGCAGAACACCTTTCTGAGTAGGCGGCCTTCGGCCGCGCTTATAAAAAATAACCCTGGGCTACGCCATGCCAACTCCGGGTGGTTGCCTCTATGGGTGGGATCCATGGTATTTATGTGCAGAACACCTTTCTGAGTAGGCGGCCTTCGGCCGCGCTTATAAAAAATAACCCTGGGCTACGCCATGCCAACTCCGGGTGGTTGCCTCTATGGGCGGGATCCATGGTATTTATGTGCAGAACTCCTTTCTGAGTAGGCGGCCTTCGGCCGCGCTTATAAAAATAACCCTGGGCTACGCCATGCTAACTCCGGGTGGTTGCCTCTATGGGCGGGATCCGTGGTATTTATGTGCAGAACACCTTTCTGAGTAGGCGGCCTTCGGCCGCGCTTATAAAAAATAACCCTGGGCTACGCCATGCCAACTCCGGGTGGTTGCCTCTATGAGCGGGATCCATGGTATTTATGTGCAGAACACCTTTCTGAGTAGGCGGCCTTCGGCCGCGCTTATAAAAAATAACCCTGGGCTACGCCATGCCAACTCCGGGTGGTTGCCTCTATGGGCGGGATTCATGGTATTTATGTGCAGAAGACCTTTCTAAACCACTTTTAGTTCCTGTTTTTTACTCCAAAAAAAAAATTAACCCTGAGCCGATTACTTTTTTTACCTTTTTATAATGGAAATACACCATTTTCATATAGCAATATGTGTATAAAATGAAAGCTTATTGCATTATCTACAATATTTTATCATCTAACGATACCGTTAACGGGACATTTTTTCGTTTTTTAAACAGTTTTATTCATTTCCATTGGTTTTTTTTAATAAAAAACATAGTTTTCATATACAAATTTTACATAAAGGAGTGTTATACATTAAATGAAAGGTATTTTTATTACCTAAATATTGGTATTTAACATTTTCTAATCCGATAAGTAGTTTGAAAGATATTTCGATTTAAAAAAAATTAAAAATTGCCCTTTTAAGTGGAATTACCCCTAAAGTTTTTATTTGCACCAAAAAAAAATTATACGTTTCAACTTTTCGCAAATACCGCTATCGATCCATATAAATATTTTTTTGATTTGCGAAATGTATGTATTCTGCACTTATGCCGAATGTTGAAATAGCACATGGAATCAGAAGCTCTATATTTCCTGGAGTTCTATAAGGAATTGCTTAATGGACATTATTTCCCGATGACGAATCTAAAGTAAGTGTTTGGGTGTGTTCGAGCCGCTCAATATTACTGCAATATTGCAGTCATGTTACTTTATTGATGCAATGTCAGCATCATTTTAGATGGCTATATGCAACAATGATTGCATACTATATTTTCATGTTGCGCATGATGACCTTGTGATGCGCAACAGATTGTCAACATTTTATTCAACCCCAACAAACACAGTCTCTAACGTTAGAGAAATGTTCGTCTTTACGTTAAATAACAAGGGTAATTCTCTAACTATTATCTATTCGAAGGCAACAGTGGAGTACTAAACTAGAACTCGATTCGAGATAGGTTAGAGAACTAGCCAAAAAGGCGAGAATTTCGCACCATTTGCAAATTCACATTAGAATCCCATTAGAGAATGATATTAGAATTCGACTCGAAAGCTATAGTTTCGATTTGAGAATAATGTCCCATTTGGTTAGAGAACGCTGTGATTCTCGAGTGTTTCTCGAGTCGTCCTCTAACGTTAGAGATTGGAGAATGGGGATAGTTCTCGAATGTACCTCCAATCGAAATCTAGCTTCATGGTTTGTTGGGACGATGCCCGACGTTGCAAATTTTGCCAAAACGTTGCCGAAGAACGTGATGCTCTGTCATAAAAAGTAACACTGCCGCAACAATTGCGGCTCGAACACACCCTTTGTACTAGTACAAGGGTATATTAACTTTGTTCACATAACGGCTGTTTGTAACGGCACAAAATAATCGAGATAGATATAGAGTTCCATATATGAAAATTCTTAGGATTAAAAGAGGAGTTGATTAAGCCATGTCCGTCCGTCTGTCCGTCTGTGTACACGATAACTTGAGTAAAAATTGAGATATTTGCATGAAATTTTGTACACAGGTTACTTTCTGGCCAAGGTAGGTTGCTATTGAAAATGGGCGAAATAGGATGATAACCACGCCCCCCGATATCGAAAATTTCGAAAATCACACAAATTGACTTATCTCGGCAGCTGAAATGGCTAAAATGATATAATTTTATAAGTGAGTCCCCCTGGTCGTTCTCTTATGATTTTTCCATAAATTTTTTATAGTGGGCGTGGCACCGCCCACTTTTAAGGGAGGCGTTCTTGAAAATTTGACTGGTCGTAACTTTTAAACTGATTACGATAGAACGATGGAATTCGGCACAAAGCATACTAGTATCGTTGGGAGTATACCTGATGAAACTGGATAAAATCGCCCTTCAACCACGCCCACTTTCGATATCGAAAATTTCGAAAATCACACAAATTGACATATCTCGGCAGCTGAAATGGCTAAAATGATATAAATTTATAGGTGAATCCCCCTGGTCATTCTCTTATGATTTTTCATAAATTTTTTATAGTGGGCGTGGCACCGCCCACTTTTAAGGGAGGCTTTTTGAAAATTTTACTGGTCGTAACTCTTAAACAAATTACGATAGAACGATGGAATTTGGCACAAAGCATACTAGTATCGTTGGAAGTAAACCTGATGAAAGTGGATAAAATTGCCCTTCAACCACGCCCACTTTCGATATCGAAAATTTCGAAAATCACACAAATTGACTTATCTCGGCAGCTGAAATGGCTAAAATGATATAATTTTATAGGTGAATCCCCTTGGTCATTCTCTTATGATTTTTCCATAAATTTTTTATAGTGGGCGTGGCACCGCCCACTTTTAAGGAAGGCGTTTTTGAAAATTTGAGTGGTCGTAACTCTTAAACAGATTACGATAGAACGATGGAATTTGGTACAAAGCATACTAGTATCGTTGGGAGTATACCTGATGAAAGTGGATAAAATCGCCCTTCAACCACGCCCATTTTCGATATCGAAAATCACATAAATTGACATATCTCGGTAGCTGAAATGGCTAAAATTATATAATATTATAGGTGAATCCCCCTGGTAATTCTCTTATGATTTTTCCATAAATTTTCTAAAGTGGCCACGCCCACTTTTAAGGGAGGCATTTTTATACCAAGCGTACTAGTACAGGGGTATTATAATTTTGTCCACATAACTGTACTATGTACCGGCGCAAAATAATCAAGATCCATGTATGAAAGTTCTTAGGTTGAAGAGAGGAGTCTATTCAGGCATGTCCGTGCGTCCGTCTTTGTACACGATAACTTGAGTAAAAATTAAGATATTTGCGTGAAATTTTATATACAGGTTACTTTTTGGCCCAGGTAGGTTGCTATTGAAAATGGGCGAAATCGGATGATAACCACGCCCCCTTTTTCGAGATCGTAAATTTCGAAAATCATACAAATTAACATAACTTGAGTAAAAATTGAGGAATTTGCATGAAATTTGGTATACAGATTACTCGGATTATAACCACGTCCCTTTTGTCGGTATCGAAAATTTCGAAAATCACATAAACTGACATATATCGGTAGCTGAAATTGATAAAATGATATAATTTCATAGGTGAATCTCTCTTATCATTCTATTATGATTTTCTGTTATATTTTTGAAAATTCGACTGGTCGTAACTTTTAAACAAATTATGGTAGAACGATGAAATTTGGCACAAGTCATACTAGTACTGTTGGGAGTATACGTGATGAAATTTGATAAAATCCCCGTCCAACCACGGCTACTCTCGATATCGAAAATTTAGAAAATCACCTAAAAGAGTGGTCGTAAGTTTTAAACTGATTACGGTAGAATCGTGAAATTCGGCACAAGGTATACTAGAGTTATAGGAAGTATACCTGTTGAAATTAAACGAAATCGCTTCCCAATCACGGCCACTTTAAGATAAGATTTATAAATCTTGATTGGAGGGACTCACAGTTTTTTTCGCCCTGTTAGAAGAACTATTTTCCACTGAATTTCGATGTTGATTTTGTCGGAATTTGAAAAGTGGGAAATTAGTCAATAAACCACCTAGAAGAAGTCAATGTTACCATTAAAACTTAGTTTGGTGATTTAACTACAATACTTTGGCGCTATTGATCATATCCGACCGAAAACAAATCAAGTTTAACCAATTTTTATCGAATTATCTTTTCTTGGAAACAACTTTAATTACCTGCTAATTTTCGAGTCGTTTTAGCGAAAATAAGCTATTTTTGGCAGTAGCAAGTATACTAGAATCGCAATAGGAATGTTTCTTGAAAAATCCAGCAAAGAACTGTAAGCAGAAGAGAGTCTTGTAAAAAGCTGGCAAAATCTCATTTCTGATCATTTTTCGTCGAACAGGAATCAGTACAAACTTGCAGACAAAACAGCAGTTACGTTTCTGATTGGCTAACAATATGAGTTTACATTTTTTGTTGTTGTTTTGCTATGTCACCGATCAGCTGTTCCTGCTTGCTAGTTTCTGCTGGACGAAAAATCTCCACCAATAATTTGCAGCGAATTGGCGCTCTCTTTCTCAATTAAATGTCAAAAAGCTGCTGAATGCGCTGCTATTTTTATTCAAGAAACGCTTTTTCAGGAATAATTATTCATAATTATTCAATACTGGGAATGTTTATTTTAAAAAAGTCGCACAACAATCTGTGCTCAGCGGAAGAAGACTGTAGGATCCCAAAATACTGTTGTTTTTGTAACGGAGTGTAGCCCTGGCTGTTCGAAGAGTGGGCTCCGCAGAGCCAATGTATAGGTGTTTGGTGTTATGGGGGACGAGCCGCATGCCGGACATTCATTCGGCACGTAGGGGTTCAGTCTGAATAAAAAAAAAAAAAAAAAAAAAAACAATTCAACAGGTACTGCTTTTTTTAGCATGGAGTGTCCAGTAGTGCTTGGGTCCCAGCCGGACGTTTCCCTTGGCTTTGTCAGCCAAGTTCAGGCGCACGCCATTCAGTTTTGGTAGGTTTAACGGTGGTATCTTATACCGGTTGGTGAAAAGGACAAGTTCGACTTTTCCCGGGTTGATGCTCAGCCCGCAGTGCGAGCACCATGAGGAAACCTCTCGCAGTGCTACTTGCATCAAGTCGCACAGGGTTGTTTGAATTTGCTCCTATATAATTTAATTAATTGTGTAATGTCAAACGAGTAGGACGTGTTTTCGCGCGCTCTCTAATTAATTGCTTTTTACCATTCCTTGAGTGTTTTGATATACAAAATATTTTGCATTGCCGGTGTCCGAGTGTTTGCTGATTGCTGGTGGCGGCAATAAATCAAATAAAATAAATCAAATAAAATAAATTTTGAATTTGCTTGTCATATAGCAATCTATATAAATACACAATACCCACTGACATACATCTACTACCATCTGATTTAAAACAACAACAAAGTCGCGCAAAAACCCTCCAAGAGGCTTGCCTTCGCCCTACAACCCCGTTACACCTACACCGACTGCTCTCACTAGTCTTGCGAAGCTGGAGAAAAAAATTGATGATCAGAGAGATGCGATTGTAAAGGAATTAACCGCAGCATTTTCCACATCAATAGCTACCGCGCTGCGTGAGTGTGAAGAGCGAATTATGAAAAACTCTCTGAGTTAGTTGCCGAAACGACAAATCTGAAAATGAAAATCACCGCAATCGACAGAAGATTTACTGCAGTAGAGAATGCTTGCTCCGACTTTCTCAATCCACGTGGAGATTTGTTAGCAGCCCAAGCGCAGGTCAATGCTCTTGAAAGCAGCGCCATTTCTACTGACATTATCATAACCGGCGTCTCACAAACACCCCAAGAGAGTTTACCCGATCTATTTGCCAACATCTGCAGAGTAGCTGAACACACACCTCCACCATTGCGTGATGCTTTCCGTGTGCAGAGTGCAAAAGCTAAACTAAGGGGTAGTTCGAATAGTGCTATTGTAGTTAAACTCTTTTCTGCACGTGAAAGTAATCTTCTTTTACAAGCTGTTGCTGGATATCGCAAATCTAAGCAAAGGTCAATTATTCTCTCTGGCATTAATCTGCCTGGGTATGGTTCCATTTATCTGCAAGAGTCTACCTATAAAATTAAGAGAAGTGATGACATATGCTGCAGAACTTAAGGTGATGACCCAATGCAGGCTTGATTTGCTTGCCTTGCTTACCTAGGCTTACCTTGCTTTGCTTTGAAAGCTTCTATGGCGAAATAGAAGCTTCAAAAGCTGTCAGAAATACAGGATGAGACAAACAAGACAACAACAAGACAAATAGTAAAGCGTGTAAAGCGCTGTCAAATAAATATTTGGGCTGTTCGACGCTTTGAAGCGCTTCAAGCAAGCAAAGCAAGGCTGCCTCTCGGCCAACTTTCATACATTTCAGTAGAGTTCAAAAGAATTTTGACATTTCTCGGAGCAAAGCCAGCAAGGCAAGCGTGCATTGGGCCATCACCTTTAGGCGGCAGAAGCGGTTATCATCGGCATACTCTTTTCGCGGCAAAGTATTCGTGCGAATTAAACCTGATGATGAGCCAAAGCTGATAAGTTGCAGAGCTGAGCTGAAGGCATTAATTGGATAGAGAGCGCAGATTTAAACATACATACATACATATTCTATTATACATAACTATGTTAGTAATAGAGTTTAGGTTTTCATGTTCTTTCTACCCACATGCTATACAATTTTTGCCTTTCTTTTCTTAGTTAGTACTCTTAACTCTATCTTTATTTACTTTGCTATTTCTCGCTGTAATGGTCCGTTTAAGACTTTGTTTTTTTCTTTTTGTCTTATGGTTGCTTTAGTTTACATTCATTATGATGACTCTTATGGGTCAGTTACATAAAGCTTTATTTTGGCTTTACCTCAAACTTTGACTTTGACAGAAAAGTTCAGTGTAGGTATTTTAACGAAGCATGGCAAATTGGAGACCTCAAAGTTGAAGCGAGGTTGAAATTTGGCAAACTCTCAAACTTTGCTTCAATTAAAGAATAAAATGTTGGAGAAAATAATAATTAATTAATTTGTTCTCTATTAAATAAATAAATTAACTAAAACACTACGAATGCAAAGAAAAAAATAACGAAAACAAGAAAAAAATAACGAGCATAATGAAATGCTAAACAAGCAGTACCTACTGAATTGCTGTAAACCACAGCACCCCGGTAGACAACTGCTTGAACTCATTCCGCCTCCTAGGACCATAAGATCGCATTTACGTAAACATTTTGATGAGATCCGGCACTATATAACAACGCCGTTTGATCTACAGGTGCATAAACAGGCCTTGGGGCATATCTATACAACGTCTGTTGGCCATTACTCTGCGCTCTGTCCGCTAAACAATGTCTTACATGCCGCAACACCTGGCATTTCTGAAGAGGAGCGTCATCTTCCTCGAGAGACAAGGGTCACTCTGGCTCAATTACGCTCTGGATATTGTAGCAGGTTAAACTCCTACATATCTAGACTGAACCCTGATGTGCCGAATGTATGTCCGGCATGCGGCTCGTCCCCCCACAATACCAATCACTTATTTTCTTGCTCATTTGAGCCCACTCTTCTAACACCCATCTCTCTTTGGTCCAACCCTATTGAAACTGCTAGTTTCCTTGGTCTCCCGTTAGAAGACTACACCTCGTTACAACAACAACAACGAAAACAAATGTATAAAAGAGAAGCGTCAAGGCGTTCATTGTAGCATACCTCTGAAGTTCGACGCAAAGTTTTGAGGTAGCAAATGTCAGGCGAGGTTAACAAAGCTTTATGTATTCGACCCTTTAGTAGCAGGTTGCGTGGTGCTGGCGATAACAGTCTTGCTATGTTAAATATCTTATGTCTGCGTGCCATGGGTTTCAGTGTTGTGCACTTTAATGCCAGAAGTTTAAATGCCGAGAAAATGGACTTTCTTAGATATGTATTTGAAAACTCTAGTGTTGATGTTATATGTGTCTCGGAGACATGGTTTTTGGAAGATGTTGATGATTTACACTTCAACATAAATAGCTACAATTGGTTTCGTAATGACAGGGTGGGTAAAAAAGGGGGAGGTGTTGCTATTTATTGTAAAAAATATATTGGTGTGAAACCTATTTGCAAGTCTGTGAGTAATGGCACGGAGTATATGTTTGTTGAATTGCATGATTTTTCCAAAAAAGTTCTCTTGTCATGTGTTTATAGTCCCCATAAAACTGATAGTCTTGACTTGTTTTTTGATACTCTCTCTTCTTACGTTGTGGATTTCGATACTATAATTGTTTGTGGCGACTTCAATGTTATTTGACTTGTTCGTGACTCGTTTAGTGTTAGTCTATTAAATCATACATCCTGTGCTGGTCTAAGTGTTGTTAATACTGATGTACCGACTAGATTTGGTATAAATTGTTGTCCTAGTCTGCTTGATTACTTTATTGTCTCGGACCTACCTAGTGTTTTAAAATTTGACCAAATTCCATTTCTATCTGACCATGATCTTATCTTTTGTACATTTGATTTTAAACTTGACCACTGTGATACCAATAGTACTTTTACCTTTAGAGATTATCGCATACTTGACTACAATGCTCTGTTTTCTGACCTTTCCTTTGTTGATTTTAGTGAATGTTGCCGGCTTGTTACTGTTAATGAAAAAATAGAGTTCCTTAATAAAATAGTTCTGGATGTTTTTAATAAGCATGTACCCATTGGCTCTAGCAAGCCTACCATTAATTCCTGCCCCTGGTATAATGGTCAAGTTATTACTGCGATTAATTTTCGGAATAAAGCTTATAAAAAGTGGAGGAGAGTGAAAAGCAATGAAGCTTGACAGGCTTATAAAACCGCTAGAGATATGGCTACTAGGGTCGTAAGACGGGAGAAGTGCAACTTTTTTACCTCGAAGTTAAATACTTCACTACCTCCAAAATGTCTTTGGCGTAACCAGAAGAGTTTGCGTGTTTATGGGAGCAGCAAGCCTGAATGCACTGTAAATGTAGACTCCCTTAATGATACCTTTGTGCAGAGTTCTTTATGTGGTGTAAATTCCAGTGTATTTGTAGCAAATGTTAATGAATGTTACTCTGGATATCCGTTTGAATTCTCGGCGGTGTCCGAATGTGATGTGGTGTAGTATATTCTCAAAATTAATTCCAATGCAATCGGAAGTGATGGTGTGCCGATAATATTTATAAAAATAATTTTACCTTTTATCCTAAGCACTCTTACCCACATTTTTAATCATTGCATTACTACATCCTGCTTTCCTGAGTTGTGGAAGTGTGCAATAGTAAGGCCCGTCCCCAAGAAAAGGTCAGCAAGTACGGCTGCTGACTATAGATAGACCTATAAGTATTTTACCTGCCCTATCTAAAGTTTTTGAACGGCTTTTAGCAGAGCAAAACAATTTGCATTTAACTAGAAATAATCTACTTTCACCTCTTCAGTCTGGATTTAGAGCTAATCACAGCTGTGCAACTGCTATGCTAAAAGTAATGGATGACATTCGGGCACCCTTTGATGAAAACCAAGTCACTTTGCTCTGCCTACTAGATTTCTCTAAAACTTTTGACTCCGTCGACCATATGTTGCTTTGTTGTAAGCTTCAGGCCTACTTTGGATTTAGTAGAAGTGCCTTGACTATTATGGAGAGTTATTTAGCTGGAAGGAGTCAGTTTGTTAGCATTGGAAATGAAAAATCAAGTACGAAAATCTTAGGCCGAGGAGTTCCACAGGGTTCGATTCTTGGGCCCTTATTATTTAGTATTTTTATAAATGACATTTTCTCAGTTAGTAAGCACATGAGCATGCATGCGTACGCAGATGATATCCAAATGTATTTATCTGGTAGTTTTACGCACTTAAGTGGTCTCTGCTTCAAGGTAAACTCTGACCTTTCAAATGTCGAGTCCTGGGCTTGTAATAATGGCCTTTGTCTTAATGCCAAGAAGTCTTTTGTTTTACTCATCTCCAAGAAAATAGTCGTCGATGTCTTAACTCCGCCTATATACATTGGCAATACTGCTTTACTGTCTGTCTGTTTGAACGCAAACTAGTCCCTCAGTTTTTGAGATATTTGGCTGAAATTTTGTATGCGGCCACCATTTTCCAATATAGGAATCATTTGTCGGAACCAGCAAGATCGGACCGATATTACATATAGCTCCCGTACAACCGATTATTCCGATACACGGATTTTGGGCTATAACTCCTGTAATTAAACACGTAGAAACGTGAAATTTTGGAAGTCTCACTATTTTTATATGTGAAATATCGATGCTGAAAATCATCGAGATGGGATAAATATTTCACATAGCCCACATACAATCGATTGTACCGATAAACTGATTTTGGGCTATAACTCCTGTAATTAAAGAGGAAGGAACGTGAAATTTTGTAAGTATTGCTATTTTTATATTTGAAATATCGATGTTGAAAATCATTGAGATGCGATATATATTTCACATAGCTCCCATACAATCGATTATTCCGATAAACGGATTTTGGCCTATAACTCCTGTAATTAAACACGTAGGAACGTGAAATTTTGGAAGTATCCCTATTTTTATATGTGAAATATCGATGCTGAAAATCATCGAGATGGGATAAATATTTCACATAGCCCCCATACAATCGATTGTTCCGATAAACGGATTTTGGTAGATAACTCCTGTAATTATATAGGTAGGATCGTGAAATTTCGTAGCTATTGCTATTTTAGAATGTGGAATGTCGATGTTAAAAATCAATGAGATTGGACCAATATAACACATCCCCCCATATAATCGATAGTTCCGATAATTTCGGTATGAGCGGAAGTTAAATTCACACAGGCTGTACTGGGACCAAACAGTGAAAATCGTTACGCTTATTCATGAAAGGTATTTAGCCTTCGGCACAGCCGAAGACAGCTTTCCTTACTTGTTTTGTTTCAGTTAATTTCATTAAAGTCCCCATCATATCTTTATGAAAAACTCCAATTTGCTAGATCTCTTCGCTCATGTACCTTAGTTGTACCTAGGTTTAACTACGTAGCATCTGCAAGGCTTTTTTTTCGTCAATGCCGTTCGTCTATGGAACTCAATCCCTGCTGCTATAAGGAACAATGTAAACCTAAGCAACTATAAGCGCATACTATTCAGTTATTTCTCTACGCACTAGTCGTAAACACTCAATTAATTTTCTAAACTGACCATTCCTTTCATTATATATTTCAAATTCTATGATTTAACTATTATTATATCTTATCTTTACAAATTTCTTATCTTTGTGTGTTTTTATGGATTTTTTCCTTTTCTTCTCTTCCGTTACCTAATATCATATATAAATTAATCTTCCAATATTATTAAGTTATATTTTTTATTTATTTTTTTATTTATTAAATATGGTCTGAATGTAATCTTGTAACTATTTATTTTTATTCTTAGTTTATAATTGATTTTTAATTAACTTTTGATTTTGTAATTCCACCGATTGATGTACTATAAGAGACTTGAAGTCTTAAATGTACACCCTTATCTGTTTTAATAATAATAATTATAATAATAATAATATACAATAACTAAATCGTCTGCATATACCACTACCTTCCCGCTCCCCAGCTTGTGTCTCGCAGCAACGAGTTGACAGTGAGGTTCCATAGAAGCGGGGAGAGAACACCACCCTGAGGCGTTCCTCTTGTGACATAGCGTGATTAATCAACCCAACCCAGTGATGAAACTATTCTTCTACCCTTTAGTAGTTGATCAATAAGTCCAAAAAGAGACCTGCTTATGCCCAGATTTGTTAAAGCGGTGTTAACAGCATCCGGGCTTATGTTGTTGAAGGCTCCTTCAATGTCTATGAAGGCCACGAGACAGTAATCCCTGACATACAATGATCTTTCAATAACAGAAACTAGGCTGTGAAGCGCAGTTTCCGTAGATTTCCCTTTGGTGTATGTATGTTGATAGCTATATATAATGTGGCGAATGTTATTAAGAATCGCTCATCTTTCAACACTAGTGTATTTCCACCACTAGCGTCACTACCACAACTACAGCTGTTTAGATACATGACGTGAGAGCGGGAGAGGGAGAGGCAGCTCGCGTGTTTGCGAATGTGGCACAAAGAGGAGATGATGATAGATAAACGCTTCGAGAACTGTTGCGCGAATAACCCAGAAATGTGTAGACATTTCTAGGTGATGAAGCCGCAGTCTACTAGGGTATATAAAAGCGCAGAGACAACGCACGTCAATCAGTTTATTTTCAAGTGTTGTACAGTGAAGTACTGAACAGTGAGTTAGCCCGCGATATTGTACTACGATTTTAAGTAGTAAATAAAGCGTACTATTTATTAAGCAGAATCTGAGTGTTTTATTTAACGTACAGTGATCGAACTCAGGGAAAATAGTCGACGAATCATCGAATTCGTCACAATTGGTGTCAGAAGCGGTATTGTTGAATAAAACGAGGACATTGCAAGGATAATAAGGACGTTGCAAGGATAACAAGGACATGGCAAAGTTGAATGAATTGAAGATCCAGCAACTCCAAAACGAGTTGGAACGGCGTGGACTGACAACAACTGGCAATAAGTTAGAGCTACAATCACGTTTACGAGAGGTTATGGAAGCAGAAGGAATTAACCTTGAGGATTATGAGTTCCATATATCGGAAGAGGTAACGTCTAGAATGAAAGAGAAGGAGGATGCCCCAAATCCAGGAACAATCATGGACACAAACATGATATTGGCGGTATTGAATCAGATCTGCACCCAACTGGAAGAATACAAGGTTTATATATCATCTCAGCTGGAAGCGCAAGATGCAAAAATTGCACAGCTACAGGATAAAATGGACGCTGAAGTAAATGCGCTGAGAAGTCGTATCCAGGAGTTGCAGCTAAGTCGTCCAACTGCTTCAAAGGGGATTCCGAAGGAAAAAGCCCCATCCTTTGACGGTTCTGTTCCTTTTCAGGTGTTCAAGCTACAATTTGAGAAGACTGCATCGGTGAATAGCTGGTGCGCTGAGGATAAAGTCGCTGCGCTCTTCTTAGCATTGAAAGGACCGGCAGCGGAAATCCTTCAAATTATTCCAGAAGGTGAAAGGAACAGCTATGAGGCATTGATGGGTGCAGTTGAGAGGCGTTACGGTAGCGACCATAGGAGGCAGATATTTCAAATGGAGCTTCAGAATCGCTTCCAGAAGGCTAATGAGACATTACAGGAATTTGCTTGGGACATTGAGAGGTTAGCTCATTTGGCGAACGCAGACGCACCCGTGGAATACATCTAGAAGGTAAAGATCCAAAGATTCATAAATGGAATAATAGATGTAGACACGAAGCGAGCCGCATATGCAAACCCCAAAAGGACATTCGCTGAGACGGTATCACACGCTTTATTACAAGAGACAGCCTCGCTTTTATGTAAACCAGATAACAAGGTTCACCATGTGGAAAAGGAGACACCAGACTTGGTCGAAAAAATCAACAAAGTTCTGGAAGCCTTGAATGGAGCACAAAAGAAAAGCGATGGTGCGATTAAATGTTTCAAGTGCGGAAAGTCTGGCCATATTGCGCGTTATTGCAACATCGTTTCCAGAGACTTCGGCAATGCAGGTGGACGTAAGGGTAACGCTGGAGGAGATGAGCAAGGTGAATGCCCCATAGTTTCTGTCTCGCAGGTCGGAGGGAAAGCAAGTAATGTTACTGTTAGAGGTTTCTTGGACGGAAAAGAGCGGTTACTCACTGTGGATACTGGCGCATCTCATTCCATCATTAGAAGTGACTTGGTCAATAAGAGAGTAAGACCATTGCAGGATGCAAAGTTGCGGACAGTGACCGGTGAAAGTAAGCAAGTCCAGGGAGAAGTGCGGTGCAAAGTTGTGATTGGGAATGTGACTACATACCACAACTTTGGACACAACATTGGGTGTTGCACCAAAGGAGTTTCATTGGAGGTCAAGCACAGGGACACTCGGAAAGCAAAGGTACCTCCTCGACCAATGGCTTCGATAAACAAATGCCTACTTAAGAATATTTGGAGAAGTCAACAGAAAGATTCAGATCTGGCATGAGTGATCCGAGGGCTTGAGCGAAACAAGCGACCAGCAAGAAAGGAAATGTCAGCGGCGAGTTCAGTTGCCAAGTCATATTGGGCACAATGGAACAGTTTACGAATGGTTTCCGGTTGTTTGCATCGAATATGGGAGAGTGAGGATGGTCAATGCGCTCGGAAGCTTATAGGGTTTCCAAGGAAGAAACCGAAAAATCATTACCCAAACTAGAAGCCAAATCTGAATTGGATCGCATGCTGGAACCATCATTTGTGGATCATATTAAAAATATGCTCAAACGTGATGTTACGCAACCTATACTCTCTGTTGATAAGACAAGTACACCAACACTACAAGAATCTTATGAATTACTCACACAAACCATTGAGGTGCTGCGCACACAATATTTGAAACGACACGAACAGGTGCGTGCTGAGATCACTAAACTTATTAATACAATAAAGCTGCGTAAAGAGCAACAAGAGCGCGAAATGCTGATTTAGAGAAAGAGCGCGAAAATATACGCGAGACCGCACATCGTTTAGCCGAACGTTTTGAGGAGATTAGCGAACAGCAAGAAGTCATAACGAAGAAGTGAGTGAAACATCCTTTAAAAATAAAATATTTAATTAAACTTTTTTATAGATGCCAACTGCTTGTACGTCAAGCTCATACCCGTCTCCCCACTAATCCGATTGCTGATAAAGAATTTGCTCAAGAGGTGGAACGCATTAATAGGGAGACTAAAGATTTGTCAAATTTTATGACACAGGCTCGTGATGCCATCAATAAGCAGAGTTATCATGTAAGGCCCGCTTGCATAAAAGCTGATAACGACTAACCGGAGTTTAATTGACGTATTTTGTATGGTTAGCTGTCAAGTTAATCACCGATTAGGCTTAATCGGCTTTTATGCAAGTGGCCCTAAGTGTTGTTAGCTCATGTGGAATTTTATGTAAAAAAATTCTAATTTAATTTTTGTCTTGCAGATCTCGAAATATAACCAAACAGCCAAGAAGAAGTCTTTCCATTTACCGGAACAACAGGAGAAAAATATTAAAGATATTTTAATGCAGATGTAAGTTTGAGTTTATAGCGAGTAATGTAGGTATTTGATGCCCCTATATTGGATCTCAGTGTAAAGAAAGGTCTGAAACCGATTAAAATAACGTTCCGGTTTCTGTTTCGGTTTTGCAACCTTGCTCGACAATGTTCTATGAAAGTTTTCGTTTGA
Organism: Campiglossa producta; assembly: GCA_964058755.1. Taxonomy (NCBI): domain Eukaryota; kingdom Metazoa; phylum Arthropoda; class Insecta; order Diptera; family Tephritidae; genus Campiglossa; species Campiglossa producta. Next base: position 20,842,775 of record CAXKVI010000005.1, read on the forward strand.
AACCGGGTCCGGCTTTTGAAACAGTTTCGGTTTCGTTCTTTTTCAGATCAAAATAACGGTTACGGTTTCGGTTTTGAAAAATGAATCGGTTTTAATCGGCTACGGTGACGGTTTCGGTTTCAGTCCTTGGTGAAAAGTAATGGCCATTGTCCATTAAAGTGTAACCAGCTCCCAGTCAATGCTGTCTCAGTTGTTGTTATTTTAGCACTACATACTTAGTGCTCTTTACTAGGCGTATCATTTCATGGAACACGGGATTATACTTATATCGTCACTTCTTTAGAGAAAGTGAACCAAATCTTCTTTAATCAGATCGAAATTTTACCCTGACACACAAAATGGAACATTAACAATCGGCGCCATCTAGGGCTTTGGTTGTATTATTTGCTTTTTAAAACTAGTTGTTGTTGTTGTTGTTGTTGTTGTTAACAATGCATTGCCCTGTCTAGAGTGTATGATCATTCCGAAGATCTTCATCAAGCTCTTCTAAGGGGAGTCCAAGGAAACGTGCAGTTTCAACAGGGTTTGTCCAGAGGGACAGAGGGGTTAGAAGAGTAGGTTCAAATGAACAATTGAAGAGATGTAGAGTATCATGGGGGGTCCTACCACATGCAGGGCATGTGTTTGAGATTGTGTCATTAAGTCTGGACAAGTAGGAGTTTAACCTTACACTATATCCAGACCTAAGCTGTGCCAGGGTAACTCTTGTCTCCCTTGGTAAGGTGCGTTCTTCTTCAGCAATATCCGGTGGAGGACTGTTCAGAACGGGGTTCACAGGTAGAGATCCGACAAAAGTATCTACCGACTCGGTGTGGATGTCGGTTAGAGCCCGCTTATGATTCTGCAGATCAAACGGCAAGGTAATATGATGCCGGATCTCATCATAATGTTTACGGAGATGTTTCCTTATGTCTCTCGGGGGCGGATCTATGTCCAAAAGATGACGGTTTGGATGTGCTGGCTTGTGGCAGTTCAGAAGGAATTGCTTGCTCAGCATTTCCGCATGCTCTTTTACATTGAGCAGTTTTGCCTCCTGATGGAGGTGAGACTCGGAAGACATGAGGAGACATCCCGTAGCAGTTCTGATGGCAGTATTTTGGCAGACTTGTAACTTCGTCCAGTTGGTGTTATGTACATTAGGCGACCATATGGGTGCAGCATAGTCAAAGACTGGTCGGCCAATGGCCTTATATGTAGTCAACAACGTTTCTTTGTCTTTTCCCCAAGTACTGCCGGCAAGTGACTTGAGGATCTTGTTGCGACCACGTACCTTTGAGACCATTGCAGACACATGACCAGCAAATGAGAAAGTATTATCCAATGTCATCCCTAATAACTTTGGGTGGCTGACAGTTGGTAGCTTAGTGCCGTCAACGAAAATGTCTAATTCATTTCTCATCTGGTGCGTCCACGTCGTAAAAAGCGTCGCCGTTGCTTTAGTCGGAGATATCGTCAGATCTCGCTCTGTGAAAAACCTGGAAAGGTCGCAGAGGTAACCGTTGATTTTATTACAGAGTTCATCAGTATAGGGGCCCTTCCCCGTCGCCATTATTGTACAGTCGTCAGCATAAGAAACGACGGAGACACCCTCTGGTGGTGGGGGCATCTTCGATAGATAGAAATTAAACAGTGTCGGGGATAGGACACCACCCTGTGGCACCCCCTGTCTAATTCGTCTTGGTTTTGATGTTGCGTTTCTAAAGTTGACCGACGCCTGCCGCCCATTCAAGTAATTAGCAGTCCATCTCTTTAACCCATCAGGTATTTGTGTTTCTAATAGATCTTGTATGAGAGTGGCATGGTTGACTGTGTCAAAAGCTTTCGACAAGTCAAGTGCCACTAACACAGTCCTGTGATTTGGTTGGTTTTGATTTAGACCGCTATTTATTTGCGTTGTAATGGCATTGAGTGCGGTGGTGGTGCTGTGCAGCTTACGGAAGCCATGTTGATGATTAGCCAGGTGCAGATTTGCGGTGTAATACGGGAGCAAAATGGACTCTAGCGTCTTCACTACCGGCGACAAAAGTGATATAGGGCGATATGAATCGCCTATGTTTGCCGGCTTTCTAGGTTTTAATAATGGAACCACTCTCGCCTTTTTCCATATTTCAGGAATGACGAAAGTGTTCAGTGAAAGATTGAATAGAGCCGCTAAGTATTTGTGTCCCTCCTGGCCTAGATGTTTCAGCATCTTCATGGCAATGCCGTCGGGGCCGATGGATTTTGAGGTCTTAGCCTGTCTGATGGCTTCCTTGACCTCTGAGGCAGTGATGACAATGGGCGTGTTTTGGTTTTTGTAACCCCTGTTTTTTATTTTATTACAAAATAAAACTAGTTGTCGCTGAGGATTGTTTATTTTTGGCGACTCTAGTGTCCAGTAGCGGTAAAATCGTAATTTTGGTAGTTGTCCTTGCTATTTTTTTTTTTTTTATCGATGATAGTAGCGGGCAAATCGTTAGCTCGTTTTCTGAAATCGGCCCAAATCTTCTTCATTTTTGGGAGTTTATAATGAAAATTATGCACAAGTTAACTCCTAAAAGCGGAGTTAATTCGAAATTTACGCTAATGTATCAGCCGTATTATATGTGCTTTGGATTTTGTAATGCTTGAAAAGCAGCATATTTGCTTATGCTTCTGCTTAAAAAAATGAAGCAGAAGCATGAGGAATGCTTCTATGGAAACGACCGATTGCTGTGCCGTTTGCGTAACCTTGTGGTTCATCTGACAAGTTCTTTGACCCCAGATTCTCGTCGGTGGGGCTTTAGTCGCCTCTTAAGACAGGCATACCTACTACGGTAATATTTTAGGCCTCTTTAACTACTGGGTTGATTCTATATACATATAGTATCGAATATATTGCAGTGTACTTAACTGCTTAGTCAGTTCTATTGGTGTGACTCATCCTACTATTGTAGACTAAATTACAGTTTCATGTAAATATAACATTGCGTTACAAAAACGAACTTTTTCTTATGAACCATATACATTTTCGGAAAGAATGGAAAAAATAAAAAAACGTGTATCGGCGATTTTCATGTTACGTCAGAATTTTTTTATGTACAGTGGTGGCCATATCATTTGCAATCGATTATAACGGCGAGCTTCGACCTTCTGCTATGGATACATACACGGAGATTATCTCCAATAATTCTTTAATCAGATCCAAATTTTACCCTGATACACATATTTGAAGATTAAAATCGGCGCCATCTAGTGCTTTGTTTGTATTACTTGCGATTTAACACTAGATGTCGCTGACCATTGTTTATTTTTTGATGACTCTAGTGTCCTGTAGCAGTAAACTCGTAATTTCGATAGTTGTCCTTGCTATTTTTGTTTATTTATCGATGACAGTAGCGGTCAAATCGTTAGCTCGTTTTCTGAAATGTGCTCAAATCTTCTTCATTTTTGGGAGTTTATAATAAAAATTATGCTTAAGTAAACTCCCAAAAGCGGAGTTAATTCGGCATTTGCGGTAATGTATCATCCGTATTAGTGTCTTTCAAATTCTTTTTTCCTAATTTTGTTTGCGAATTCAACTTATATTGTAATGAATGCCATTTAATCAAGCTTTACGCATAATTCAAAAAACTCTGGACAAATTGGCCTAAATTATAATCTTTTGACCTGGGCTCTCTATAAAAATCTGAATGTGCAGTTTTTTGAAACTCGCCTTTATAATCGGTTGCAAATGATATGGCCACCACTGCAAGATTTATAAATAAAGGTTCAGTTACATAAAGCTTTATTTTGACTTTACCTCAAACTCTGACTTTGACAGAAAAGTTCAGTATACGTATTTAAACGAAGCATGGCAAATTGGAGACCTCAAAGTTGAAGCAAGGTTAAAATTTGGCAAACCCTCAAAATTTGCTTGCTTTGACAATCAGATGTTGATGACTTTGCTTTAATTAAAGAAAAAAAGTTGGAGGAAATAATAATTAATTCATTTTTTCTATATTAAATTAACAAATTAACCAAAACACTCTGAATGCAAAGAAAAAAATAGCGAAAACAAATGTATAAAAGAGAAGCGTCAAGGCGTTCATTGTAGCATACCTCTGAAGTTGGACGCAAAGTTTTGAGGTAGCAAATGTCAGGCGAGGTTAACAAAGCTTTATGTATTCGACCCTTTAAAGCTTTGTTAACCTCGCCTGACATTTGCTACCTCAAAACTTTGCGTCCAACTTTAGAGGTATGTTACAACGAACGCCTTGACTCTTCTCTTTTATACATTTGTTTTCGTTATTTATTTCTTTGCATTCATAGTGTTTTGGTTAATTTATTAATTTAATAGAGAAAAAATTAATTAATTATTATTTCCTCCAACTTTTTATTCTTTAATTAAAGCAAATTCATCAACATCTGATTGTCAAAGCAAGCAAAGCAAGCAAAATTTGAGAGTTTGCCAAATTTCAACCTCGCTTCAACTTTGAGGTCTCCAATTTGCCATGCTTCGTTTAAATACGTATACTGAACTTTTCTGTCAAAGCTTTGTTAACCTCGCCTAACATTTGCTACCTCAAAACTTTTCGTCCAACTTCAGAGGTATGCTACAATGAACGCCTTGACGCTTCTCTTTTATACATTTGTTTTCGTTATTTATTTCCTTGCATTCAGAGTGTTTTGGTTAATTTATTAATTTAATAGAGAAAAAATGAATTAATTATTATTTTCTCCAACTTTTTATTCTTTAATTAAAGCAAAGTCATCAACATCTGATTGTCAAAGCAAGCGAAGCAAGCAAAATTTGAGAGTTTGCCAAATTTTAACCTTGCTTCAACTTTGAGGTCTCCAATTTGCCATGCTTCGTTTAAATACGTATACTGAACTTTTCTGTCAAAGTCAAAGTTTGAGGTAAAGCCAAAATAAAGCTTTATGTAACTGCCCCATTAGAGTTTGCCAAATTTCAACCTCGCTTCAACTTTGAGGTCTCCAATTTGCCATTCTTGGTTTAAATACGTATACGGAACTTTTCTGTCAAAGTCAAAGTTTGTGGTAAAGCCAAAATAAAGCTTTATGTAACTGACCCTTTAGAGTATCGTGACCGTGTGCCAATTGGTTTAAAAAAACAAATTTTGACAGAGTGATGGTAAATTCTGACAGTTATCGTGGTGAATATGAACGTCAGAGTTTACCCTAGCCAAGGAGACTAGGTCAAATTTTGACAATCAATGTGAGCACAGGGATGTATGTGCTGTTGACATTCATATTACTTCACATAAATTTATGTTCACACGTGTTATTAAACACGGCCGCCGTGGTGTAGCGGTTAAGTGTTCGGCCTTCTACACCAAGTCGTGGCGGTTCGATGCCCGGCAAAAGTAACATCAAAAATTATTTAGAAAAAGAATTTTTATAAACGGGGTCGCCACTCGGCAGTAGTTTGGCAAACTCTCCGGGTATATCTCTGCCATGAGAAGCTTCTCAGCAAAAAATTCATTTGCTTTGCAAGTGCCGTTCGGAGTTGGCAAAAAACTGTAGGTCCCGCCAACTTGTAGGAAAACTGGAAAGCAACACACCACAAGTTGGAAAGAGAGGCTCGGCTAAAAATCTCGTTAGAGGTTATGATAACCTGTTGGTATATCGCCGCCATTAGTTTTTTTTTTTTTTTTTGTTATTAAACACTAAAATATAAGAGAATGCCAAAAAAAAAAAAAAACAATATAAAGGCTGAAAACCATGTAAATTGCAATTTATTCACAGAATATTTGCTTTTGCACGTGCTTTTTCCATACGTCCAAATGTATTTGTACACCATAGGAAATTTGTTCACCTAATTTTACGCTGGCAGAAAATGTTTACAATTGACACAGCCTTTGCCATTTTTGTAAATTCACCATACTTTTCACCGACTGGCAACGCTGCGAAAAGCCAGTAGTCAGTCTGACAGCTGATTTTTATACACACGTACAACAAATAAATAATCAAAAGTTGCTAAAACAAAATTTTTCTTGGCCTAAAAAATCTGCACAAAAACCACGCCTACAAACCGTTAGCAAATGGAATTATAAAATAAATGCTAACAACAAAAACGTTAAAGTTTTGCGCATTGAAAAACTCTAAAAGAGTTATCAACTGGCATGCAAGCTGTTTATGGAAAGCATACATAATTGCCTGCGTGGAACTCCATAGGCAGAGATAAACAAAAAGAAATCAAGAAAAAAATTGTTTTTTTTTTGGGCATATTGTGTTAGAGTAACCTGATTAACGACGAATCATCAACAAAAGCAACGATGAGTAACAGCGGAGGCGGACGCCCTAACGGCGGCGGACGTCGGCAAGTTGATTGGAATCGCTTTGGTTTGGACGATGATGGACCAGGCGATGTGGTGATAGCAAATTTTCGGCAAAGAGGCAACTCTGGAGGCTTTGTCGATTTAGGTAATGAATACACATATGCGGCGGGTGGACATCAAGCATCTGGACGTAATGAAATATTTGCAGATGAACAAGGTGATAAGCCTTGGTAAGTTAGTTGGTAGAGCAACAACAAAAACAACAGCACATGCTAATAAACAACTTCTTACAGGTGGCGTTCCAATTTCTTTATATCACAACCAGTGCTATTTGGTACATGGGATGGCGTATTCACCTCTTGTCTTATAAATGTGTTTGGCGTAATAGTTTTCTTACGTTCTGGTTGGATTGTAGCACAAGCGGGCATTTTAGATGGCGTAGGCGTTGTGCTATGCACCGTAGCAATTGCTTTGGTATCCGTACTCTCCGCGGTGGGCATCTGCGAGCGTTGTCGCGTTGAAAGTGGTGGCGTATACTTTCTTATTGCACATACGCTTGGTTCGCGATTTGGTGGCTCGCTGGGTTTGTTGTATTGCTTTGGACAAGCAGTTGGTTGCGCCTTAAATGTTATGGGTTTTGGTGAGAGTATGGCTGGTTTGGTAGGACTCGAAGGCAATAAGTGGGCGATACGTGGCTTTGCTACAGCTGCTGTTTTGTTGCTTGGTTGCATTAATGTGGCTGGCGTGAAATGGGTCATTAAATTGCAGTTTGTTTTACTTATGATCATCTTGGTATCGGCGTTGGACTTTATGGTGGGCAGTTTTGTGGGAAGTGACCCAGGTAAGCATTACTCTTGAATACTCTCTTGTACAAAAACACTAATTCGCTGCATTTTTTTACAGCGAGCGGTTTTGATGGCTGGGATGGCAGCAATTTCTTTGATAATTTATTACCAAAATATGAGAATGGTTATGATTTCTTCTCTGTTTTTGGCGTATTCTTTCCCACCGTGACTGGCGTGCTGTCGGGCATTAATATGAGCGGTGACTTGCGCGCCCCGTCTACAGATATACCAAATGGCACATTGGCAGCATTTGCCACATCGTAAGTAGAGCTAAAAAGGACGTTATGTCAAGTTCTCGATAGAAAGGCATTGAATCGGGAAGCCTTTTCACAATCCCGGGATTTCGGGATTGGAAAATGACAATCCTGGGCGCTGGATTTTTTGTGTGTATCTTAAATACAAAAAGGTCGAAAGCGAAGACATGATATTTTATTTCTTACGACTCAAAGCATACCATTTTAGATATTCTTTTTCTTCCAGCACCTTCCTCTACTTGGTATTCATGCTGTTTCTAGGCGCTACCTGCACGCGTCCCACGCTACTTACGGATTACATGATATCTGTGAAGGTGTCTGCTATACCATTCCTGCTACTCGCAGGAATTTACGTATCGAGCATGTCATCGTGTTTGGGCGCTATGTATGGCACACCACGCGTCTTACAAAGTATTGCCAATGAGAATGTAATACCAGGACTTGATATGCTTGGCAAAGGTGTAAGTATAGACAGCTCGCAATCATTTAATTCTATCAGTAATAAATACGCAAATCACAGCGCGGTCCCAACAAGGTACCACTCTATGCTATGGGCGTTGTAGCCGTCGTCACCGTTTCATTCATCATTGTCGGCGATATTAACTTCCTTGCTCCCATAGTTACTATGCCGTTTTTATTGACTTACGCTTCTATTGATTATTGCTATTTTGCATTGGCTCAAACTTTCGATATACAAGAACAGCGTGAGGAACGTTTTCGCATACAAGCGTCCAGCCCATCATATGAGACGCGTCGCTATGGTACGGCGGCTGGGCAAGATAGCAATGATTTGGATTTATTATTTCCCGATCGTGTACGTCATAAAAACTTACAACAAACGCCACAAAACTCACCACATCATGTGCCTTCAAATAATATATCATCTCTCGCTGCAGCAGCGGCAGCAGCAGCTACTCATGAGACTGAACATAATCACAGACAAATGCAATTAAATGGCGATGCTCATAACAGCATAAATGCGCAGGACAATGGCTTGGGAGAGCAGGTTGTAAATGCGGATGAAGAACCAATAGCGCCAATACGGTTACCCATACACTCAAAGACGAAGAACTGGTATTCAGCGTTTTGTAATCGTTGGGCGTCGCTTGTGGGTGTAAGTTAAAATGAGAATAGATATTCATGCCAATTCTAAATAATTTTTCACTGTGAACCCTGCGGGTTAGGGGTTTAGAATATGCCCGAGGTAGGCATACCGGTCGTAAGAGGCGACTAATATGCACATAGGTAATTGACGTGCTAACTCGATGGTTGATCTACGGATATGATGCCTCTCACCTCTCATTACCCATCTTCTCCTTCCTCATGGATGGAGGGATGCCATGACCTAGAAGGTACCACTGGTCATACCAAATCGCTACCACGACAGTCGGGCAGTACCGCAAGGGAGCACCGCAGCGTACCGGGGTCATATCCGGCCAAGGACTGTCAACTTCGGCATCACTCCCCAAAACCTTCGGGGAGTGTTTTGTTGTTAACAACAACAACAACAACAACTCTTTTCATAAATTTTTGCTCACAAATTATATGATAGTGAGAAAACCCGCAAAGTCAAAAATTATTTAGAATCGGCCTGATTAAAAATTTAAAAAATATTTATTTAATTAAATTCAAAATTTTCTTTATAGTCATTTGTTAAGCTCGCCATGATGCTGTTTGTTAATTGGTATTATGCGCTTACGTGCTATGTGGTTGTGTTTATCGTTTGGTTTTATGTTGGCACAGCTAATCCAGCCGTAAAGCCTGGCTTAACAGCGGAATTCAATTTTTTTGCTTGGCTGAAGAGTGTCATATTCAGATGTTTTGGGTAAGTGGGATTAGTATAGCCCTGGGTAAATTGTCCCATTAATATTAGCATCCGTCAATATTTTTGAAACTTTATATCGCACTCTAAATCAAAAATCGCCACAACTCAAATTTTTTTAGGTTGTTGTTGTTGTAACGATGTGTAGTCCTGCCCAAAGCGTATTTTTCCTTAACCTAATTGTCATCAATATCTTCTAACGGGAGTCCAAGGAAACTAGCAGTTTCAATAGGATTGGACCAAAGAGAGATGGGTGTTAGAAGAGTGGGCTCAAATGAGCAAGAAAATAAGTGATTGGTATTGTGGGGGGATGAGCCGCATGCCGGACATACATTCGGCACATCAGGGTTCAGTCTAGATATGTAGGAGTTTAACCTACTACAATATCCAGAGCGTAATTGAGCCAGAGTGACCCTTGTCTCTCGAGGAAGATGACGCTCCTCTTCAGAAATGCCAGGTGTTGCGGCATGTAAGACATTGTTTAGCGGACAGAGCGCAGAGTAATGGCCAACAGACGTTGTATGGATATGCCCCAAAGCCTGTTTGTGCACCTGTAGATCAAACGGCGTTGTTATATAGTGACGGATCTCATCAAAATGTTTACGTAGATGCGACCTTATGGTCCTAGGAGGCGGAATGAGTTCAAGCAGTTGTCTACCGGGATGCTGTGGTTTACAGCAGTTCAGTAGGTACTGCTTGTTTAGCATTTCATTATGCTCCCTAACTGGAAGCATTTCCACCTCATTATGTATATGAGATATAGGTGACATAAGGACGCACCCCGTAGCGGTTCTGAGCGCGGTGTTTTGACAGGCCTGAAGCTGATTCCAGTGAACGTCTGCAAGCCCCGGCGACCATATCGGCGACGCATAGTTCAGGATCGGCCGACCAATTGCCTTGTACGTTACCAACAACGTTTCTTTGTCTTTACCCCAAGTACTGCCGGCTAGTGACTTGAGGATTTTGTTGCGGCTCTGTAATTTTGAGACAATTGCGGCTGAATGGGCAGCGAAAGTGTGCATGGTGTCAAAAGTCACTCCTAAAATTTTTGGGTGAGCGACAGTAGGTATTTTATGATCACCTACATAGATTTCTAATTCCATGCCAACCTGCGCCGTCCACGTCGTGAATAAGGTCGCCGAAGACTTTGTTGGCGACAATGTCAAGGTTCGGGCAGTAAAGAACTCGACTAGAGAGGGGAGATAACCATTTATTTTGGAGCACAGCTCATCAACGGAAGTACCAGTTGCCAATATCGTGCAATCGTCTGCGTAAGAAACAATCGTAACTTCTTCTGGTGGAGGAGGAAGCTTCGAAATATAGAAGTTAAACAATAACGGGGAGAGGACACCACCCTGTGGTACCCCTTGTTTTATCTTCCTGGTTTTAGATTTTTTGTTTCTAAATACAACAGACGTCCGACGACCACTGAGATAATTGGCGGTCCAACGCTTTAGACAGGGGGGGAGTGACGAGTCTTCCAAATCAGCTACAAGTTGCCCATGATTTACTGTGTCAAAAGCTTGACTCAAATCAAGTGCAACTAGAACCGTCCTGTCATTAGGCCTATTTTGATTAAGACCGTCAGTTATCTGAGTGTTTATGACATTTAGAGCAGATGTTGTGCTCCTACCCTTCCTGAAGCCATGTTGGTGCTCGGCTAACATCAAGTGTGATGTGTAGAGCGGGAGTAGGACCGCCTCAAGTGTCTTTACTACTGGCGAGAGGAGTGATATCGGGCGATATGACTCCCCAACGTTAGCTGGCTTGCCAGGCTTTAGTAGTGGGATCACAGTTGCCTGCTTCCATTTGTCTGGTATGACAGCTGTGATCAGAGACAAATTGAAGACGGCCGTTAAATATTTGACTCCCGCTAGGCCGATGTGTTTTAGATGCACCATGGCTATGCCATCAGGGCCGATGGCTTTGGAGTTTTTGGCCTTCCGGATGGCCTCTTGAACCTCTGTAGCGGTGATGGGAACGGGGGCATAGTTTTTGTGTTTATGCGCACGCCTGAAGATTCCACGTCTAGCCCTGTCTTGCGCAGGGTGTGGGACAAATTGTCGACAAAAAGCCTGTGCACATTTCCTGGGGTCATTTATTGTCTTGTCACCAAAGGTAATGTCGACATTTTTTGGTGGACCCGAGGGATTCGACAAGGACTTGACGGTGGACCATAATTTCCCAACACCGGTAGAGAGGTTACAAGACCTGAGGTGCTCCTCCCATTTGGTTTGTTTGTGTTCGTTAACCAGCCTTCTGATTTCCACGTTGAGATCACCGATCTGTGGGTCAGATGGATCGATGTTGCGTATGAGGTCACGTTCGTTGGCCAAGGCTGCGGCCTCAGCTGGGAAGTTAGGCCTGATATCTTTTATCCTACCAGCTGGTATGAAACGGGCTGTAGCCTTTTTAATGACCTCACGTATGTTGCGCTCGCCAACGTGTACGTCAGTGGGAATGGGAAGATCACCAAAGGAGCTCTCCGTGAATTCCAAAAAGCCGACCCAATTGGCCTTTTTGAAATTCACGTAAGTACGTTTCTCCGACGTGATAAAATCCGTGGCACGATCGACAGACAGGATGATAGGCAGGTGGTCGGATGACAGGGCCACCATAGGTTGCCAGTTGATGCTGTTAATTAACCCCGGGCTAACAATAGTTAGGTCCGGGGAGCTACTGCAGTTAACAGCCATCCTAGTTGAGGAGTCTCCGTTCACAGTACAGAAAGAGGAGTTATCAATTTGCTCTGCTAATTCCCGTCCTCTGCCGTCCACCGAAAGGTGTGAATGCCACATATCATGATGGGCATTAAAATCGCCCATGATGATACGGTTATCGCCACAAAGAAACGCCCTAAGGTCAGGACGATAACTTCTGGGGCAGCAGGTGACGGGAGGAATGTATATATTGATTAGCTCGAGATCAACGCCACCAGCTTGTATAACTATACCTTGACACTCTAAAGGTAAGTCACTTTGGTCAGTGTTGATATCAAATTCCCTATACTGCACCGTATGGTGTACAAGGAACGCGAGACCACCTCCGCCGTCTGTACGATCATGCCGGAGTACGTGGTAGCCTCCACTCGCTCGGAGATTCGAGTGGGGGCCAAGTTTTGTCTCCTGGATTGCAGCAATTTTGATTTTATGTAGCTGCATAAATGTGGTTATCTCCGCTATCTTGCCGGTCAAGCCGTTGCAGTTAAATTGCAACAATTTAAATTGCGAAGGAGAGGCAATGGCCACTCTGGGAGTTAAAGACTGATGTGTTCGCCTAGATGGTGGTAGGTTATGTCGCGATATTGATCTCCGTTGCAGTCCTGAAGCCGGCGGAATTCGTTCACTATTAGATGAGTGTACTTCCGTCGGCGTTGAGGGCTGCACAACTCGACAGCAAGGCGCGACAAACGCATTAGTCCAAAGATTTCTGTGTGCGAGCCCAGAACATATGCGTAGGTGACACAGGCCTAGGCAGGAGTTGCACTTGACCGATGCCACAGACGCATATATCCTGTGCCGACATACAGTGCACGAAGAGTGAGGGACCAGAAGTTGATGGACTTGACTTTCATTCGTGCTAGTGCCGGAAGAAGTTATTAAAGAGTTTAGAGACGGGGGCTGAAGCTCAGTAGTGCTACAAGCATCAACCGATGTGCTACGAAGAAAGTAGCCATGAGTGGGTGCTTGTGCTGTTGATGCACTAGGAAGTAAGCTACAGCCGGGAACACATATATTCTGCTGGGCAATATAATTATTGCAGGTCGTGGAGACTTGATTATTATTAGAGGGCGATAAAGCAACATATGAGCGTCGCTTGCCTCGGGACGTCCTACGACGTGAACAGCAGGGCGCCACAAAATTTTTATAGAAACTAGTGGGCCGATGTGCTTTCGGATCTAGTCCGGAGCAACTTGATTTGTGCAACCAACCTTTGCATGATGCACACTGTACTGAGTGTGATCGTCTTGTATATATTTTCTTCCGACAAACGCAGCAGAACCATTCTCTTGGGCCAGGATTTGGCTCAATGCCAGCCCGGATCAAGAGAATAAGGAGCAGCCGTGCTGCAAGGGGCTGTTCCGGGGATGACAATAGGTGAGGGAATCGTGACGCGTTAGACAGGGTCACTTCGAAATGTATTGCTCTTGGCCGAGTCATTATAAAAAAAAAACAACCCGGGTCGTTTCGGTACGAAGGGTATTGTACAGGTACAAATACCGTTCTCGCAGAACCGGCAATACGTGAAACGATTTCTTTACATCGATTTCTTTACATAGATTGCCTAATAAAAAGTAGTACAGCCAGTACATAAAATTTATTTTCTTTTTGACTATTATCTTTACTCTTTAAAGAGCACAGTGATGCCAAGTTTTTAAAAATCAAATTACTTTTGTGCGATCCAGAAGCGTTTAACTGAGAGTTACTCCGATTTTGAGTTGCGACTCTTTTTGATTTAGTGTGCGATATGTTTACTAGAGCACCTGGTAGACGTTGTCCTGCCCAAAAATTCAGTTTCCTGTAAATATACCATCCCTATGTTGTTGTTGTTGTAACGAGGTGTAGTCCTGCCTAAATGGCAGACAGGGTCACCCCGAGTGTATTGCTCTTGGCCGGGTCGATATAAGAAAATGGCCCGGGTCGTTTTGGGTACAGCACAAGTACTGGTATCGTTCTCGTAGAACTGGAAATACAAGAAACTAGCCGTGTAGGCCATGTAGGTCATTTAGCGTTAACCAGGGGGCACCAACGGGGAGGCGACCGTTTCTACGTACTGCCGGTTCTGCGAGAAAGGTACATGTGCTTGCGCAGTACCCTTCGTACCGAAACGACCCAGGCTGTATTTTTTTTTATTACAGCCTGGCCAAGAGCAGTACACCCGAAGTGACCCTGTCTAACGTGTCACGATTCCTCCCCTTTAAATTGTAATCCCTGGAGCAGTTCCTTGCAGCAGGGCTGCTCCCTATTCTGTTGTTCCGGTCTGGCGTTGAGCTAAACCCTGGTCCAACAGAATGGTTCTGCTGCGTGTGCCGGAAGAAAATTTATACCAGATGTTCGCATTCGGTGCAATGCACATCTTGTAAAGGTTGGCTACATAAGTCTAGTTGTTCCGGACTAGATCCAAAAACACACCGGCCTCTTAGTTTTTTCAAAACCTTCGTGGCACCTTGCTGTTCACGTCTTAGAACGTCCCGTGGCTCGCGACGCTCCGGCGTAGCGCTATCGCCTCCCCTTCGCAATATATCTATTGCTCAGCAAACATTGTGTGTTCCCAGTTGTAGCTCGCGCCCTAGCGCGCTAACACCTCACACAGCAGCTCATAGCTACTCCCTACGTAGCACATCTATCGATGTTGTGAGCACTGCTGAGCTACAACTCCCGCCCCAAAATATTCTCCTCCCCTCTACTTCTTCCGGTACCGGCACAAGTGTGAATCAAGGCCATCAGCTCCTGGTCCCTCACACTATGTGCACTGTTTGTCGGCACAGAATATATGCGTCCAGAGTGCCATCGGTCAAGTGCAATATCTGCCTTGGCCAATGTCACCTGCGCATATGCTCAGGGCTCGCAAACAGAAATCTATGGACTGATGCGTATGTTGCGCCGTGTTGTCGAGCTGTGCAGACCACATTGCCGACAAATTCTACCTCGTTTCCCAACGAGCGGAATTTGTCGCCTTCAGGACTGCGACGACGATCACGGACTAGCATATTACCTCCACGGCGAGCGCACCAGTCCCTGACTCCCAGAGTGACCATTGCCTCTCCCCCGCATTTCAAAATAATGCAATTAAACTGCAATGGTATAACTGGCAAGATTGTGGAGATCACCAAGTTTATGCAGCAAAACTCCATCAAAATTGCTGCAATCCAGGAGACTAAACTTGGCACCCACTCGTTCATCATCCACCAAACCGTGCGGTATAGGGAATTTGCATTCAACACCGACCAAGAGGACATACCCTTAGAGCGACAGGGTATTGTCATTTCAGCTGGAGGTGTTGATATCGAGCTGATAAACATCTACATACCTCCCGTCACCTGTTGTCCCAGAAGTTATCGCCCTGATTTAAGCGATTTCCTACGGGGCGATAACCGTGTCATTATGGGCGATTTTAATGCACACCATGACATGTGGCATTCACGCCATTCTGGTGACGGCAGAGGACGGGAAATAGCCGAGCAAATTGACGCTTCCACATTCTGCGCGGTGAACACGGACGCCCCCACGAGGATGGCAGTAAATTGCAGTAGCTCCCCGGACATAACAATTGTTAGTCCAGGTCTAATAAACTGCATAAACTGGCGCCCAATGGTGGCTTTGGCATCAGATCACCTGCCAATCATCCTGTCCGTTGATCGTGCCCCGGATTTCACCACCTCTGAGAAGAGATCCTACGTAAACTTCAGGAGGGCTGACTGGGTTGGCTTTACTGAGTTTACTGAGAGCTCCTTTGGTGCTCTTCCCATACCGACTGACGTACGCCAAGGTGAAAAGGAAATACGTAAGGTCATAAATAGAGCTGCAGCCCTTTTTATACCAGCTGGGAGAATACAGAATATACGGCCAAACTTCCCAACTGAAGCTGCAGCCCTGGCCAATGAACGTGACCATATACGTAGCATCGATCCCGCAGACCCACAGATCAGTGGTCTCAACGCGGAAATCAGACGGTTGGTAGATGAACACAAACATGCCAAATGGGAGGAGCATCTGAGGTCTTGTAACCTCTCTACCGGTGTTGGAAAATTATGGTCCACAGTCAAATCCCTGTCAAATTCGACGGGCCCACCAAAAAACGTAGACATCACCTTCGGTGATAAGACGTTTAGTGACCCGAAGAAAAGTGCAACGGCCTTTTGCCGACAGTTTGTACCACACCCTGCACAGGACAGGGACAGACGTAGGATCTTCAGGTGTGCGCATAAACACAAAAACAATGCCCCCGTTTCCATCACCGCTACAGAGGTTCGAGTGGCCATCAGGAAAGCCAAAAACTCTAAAGCTATGGGCCCTGACGACATAGCCATGGTGCATTTAAAACACATCGGCGAAGAGGGAGTAAAATACCTCACTACCGTCTTCAATTTGTCCCTGGCCACTTCTGTCATACCTGAAAAATGGAAACAGGCAGTCGTGGTCCCACTACTAAAGCCTGGCAAGCCAGCTAACGTAGGGGAGTCTTATCGTCCGATATCGCTCCTCTCGCCAGTAGTGAAGACATTGGAGGCGGTATTACTTCCTCTTTACACATCAAAGTTGAGGTTAGCCGAGCACCAACATGGCTTTAGAAAAATACGGAGCACAACATCTGCTCTAAATGCCATTAACACTCAGATAACTGACGGACTCAACCAGAAAAGCCCTCATCACAGGACGGTTCTAGTTGCTCTTGACCTGTCTCAAGCTTTTGACACAGTAAATCATGGACAACTGGTATCCGATTTGGAAGATTCATCGCTCCCCCCCTGTCTTAAGCGTTGGTCCGCCAATTATCTGAGTGGTCGTCAATCGCCTGTAGTTTTCAGAAACAAAAAATCAAAACCGAGAAAGATTAAACAAGGGGTACCGCAGGGTGGTGTCCTTTCCCCGCTTCTGTTTAATCTTTATATTTCGAGGCTTCCTTCCCCACCAGATGGAGTCTCGATTGTCTCTTACGCAGACGATTGTACGATCCTGGCTTCTGGCACTTCCGTAGATGAGCTATGCTCCAGGATCAATGGTTATCTCCCCTCTCTTGTTGAGTTTTTCACTGCCCGGAGCCTGACATTGTCGCCAACGAAGTCCTCGGCGACACTATTCACGACCTGGACGGCGCAAGTTGGCATGGAGTTAGAAATCTACGTAGGCGATCAAAAATTACCTACTGTCTGTCACCCCAAAATCTTAGGGGTAACTTTCGACCCCATGCACAAATTCGCTGCTCATTCAACCGCAATTGTCTCTAAGCTACAAAGCCGCAACAAAATTCTCAAGTCGCTAGCCGGCAGCACTTGGGGTAAAGACAAAGAAACGTTGCTGGCAACCTATAAAGCAATTGGTCGGCCGATCCTGAATTACGCGTCGCCGATATGGTCGCCGGGGCTTGCTGAGGTTCATTGGAAAAGACTGCAGGCCTGCCAAAATACCGCACTCAGAACCGCCACGGGATGCGTCCTTATGTCTCCAAAACATCATTTACATCATGAGGTGGAAATGCTCCCAGTTTTGGAGCACAATGAAATGCTAAACAAGCAGTACCTGTTGAACTGTTGCAAACCACAACATCCCAACAGACTACTGCTTGAGTATGAGACACCTCCTAGGACCGTAAGGGCACATCTACGTGAGCATTTTGATGAGATCCGGCACCTCACACTTTCGCCGTTTGATCCAAAGGTACATACGCAGGCCCTGAAGCACATCCATGACACGTCCGTTGCGTCTTATGTCTCGCTCTGTCCACTGAACGCCGTTTTGCACGCCAAACCACCTCGCGTCGCGGCTGAGGAGCGTCATCTTCCTCGAGAGACAAGGGTCACTCTGGCTCAATTACGCTCTGGATACTGTAGCAGGTTAAACTCCTACTTATCCAGACTAGACCTTGACGTGCCGAATGAATGTCCGGCATGCGGCTCGTCACCCCATAATACCAACCATTTATTTATCTGCTCTTCGGAGCCCACTCTTCTAACACCCATCTCCCTCTGGTCCAACCCTGTTGAAACTGCAAGTTTCCTAGGACTCCCGTTAGAAGAAATTGATGACAGTTTAGGTTAAGGAAAAGTACACGCTGGGCAGGGCTACGCTTCGTTACAACAACAACAACAACGGGGAGGCGACCTATTCTTACACCCCTGATATAGGGTGTTCTTGAACCAAAATCCTAAAGTCCACATAATTAATTAACTTTTTCATTTCCTCTTTGCAGCAAACGCCTACACGAATACGAGCAAGTTGTGGTGACACCCACCTGCCCTGGTGTCGGTTTTGCGCCAACGCAATTGAACGAAGACAATGAAGACTTTTCACAACGCAGTCGGTATCATCACTCCGCTGTGGTGGAGGGTCATCTTATTGATGATGTCTGAAGTCAATAAGAAGAAAATAAAAAGCAACGGAGCGTACAATAATTTTTTTTTAAAACATCAAAATTAAAACAATAACATGCACTTATATACCCTCCAAAAGCAACAATTGGTAACAACAATTGAACTTCAAAGAAAACCGTAAATGTATTTTTGAAGCAATATTTTCAAGAAAAAAGATTTAACCGAAAATAATAGCAACAACATTTCTGTAAAAACAAAATGCAAGAATTAGTAAATAGATAAAATAAGCAAAAATTTAGCAAGCAAAGCAGACAAAAACTTTGTTTGCACTACAACCCAAACCACTTAGATATCAGGACATAGTTTATATTGCATTTGAGTCGATCAGAGTTGTTAAGTAATGAATTCCCCCCGGAATGCATTCCATGCATTCCCACTTCCGGAATAGCAATTTTGGACTGCACTCTTTCATTAATTTTTCATTCATTTTTGTTATTCCGGACTCATTATTCCGTTTTGCATTCCTATGGACTGCAAATTTAAAAGCATTCCGTTATTCCATGTTAATAAAAACGTATTTTTGGAGTCATTCCTTAAAGTAAATGAAAGATTAGTTATTCAAATTTACATAGAAATGTCTTTTATTAATAAAAGAGTTGGTGCGTTAAAAAAATATGTAGCTTTTTTCAGCAACATTTTTAAAATGGTTTAAATCATTTACTGTTAGTGTAGCAAAAACTGCGTACTTAGAAATTTGCCAAGTTTGATTAACTCCGCTCACTTTGAAAAAAATGAAAATGATCAAGAGCAGAATATGTAATTTAATTCCATCACTATTATTGTTACCGCAGATCTTTTTGCACTATTTTGTGACTAACTTGCTGGTACTTTGGGCTAACTTCAACGTTCCCAGATAATCACTGAATAATTTCAATAAAATTGTATACTTTCGAAGATTCATACATACATAAACTTCAGGGAACGAAATATAGCATTTTCAGGTCGAGTGAGACCTTTTTCAAATGACTTGAAAAAGGTTTCATTTGATTTGAAAAAGGTTTCATTCGACCTGAAAATGCCATATAGTATGCCTTCGATTTTACTGGATTATCAAAAGCTCAATTGGACAAGAAACACCTATTTATATTTAATACATAGTTTACAAAGAAATGCATTCCATGGAATGAAAAGGAGGAATAATTATTCCGGAACAAGGAGAAGGAATGAAAGGCTGCATTCCGAAACCCTACAATCCATGGAATAATTATTCCGAAAATAATGCCTTATTTGACAACTCTGGAGTCGATATATATCAAAGTCGCTTAAGGCCCGGTTTTTGAGTGCAAATTTAAGCCACAGACAAAGTTGCCTAGAGTTTATCTCATACAAATTGGCCGTTTAAACAAATTTGAAACTCGCACTAATTTTAGAATCTGAAGTTATTTGTTTTCTTATTTTCTATGATATAGGGACTTAGCCACTTGGATATGTATCGACTTATTTAAAAGCTATTATCAAATTTGCTTAGCTAGTTAACAATTTTTATTGCATTTTACTCTTGCGAAATATCCACAGCCTTTTTGCAACTTATGATTGAATTATGTTATTGGTTGTTTAGAGGCTTTTGTTTTTATTCGAGGGCTGAACTTAATGCTGCGCTCCCATAACTCACTCTTTAATAAAACGCAATTTGCTTGAAAGCATTTAAGTATTTATATTTAATTATGCAAAAAAATAGTTATATTCAGAGCAGCTTTTTACACTACATTTAAAAGTTAATAATTAAGGTTTTTTATGTGCAGACAACACTTAACCGTTGAAATTCATATGTATGTTTCCTTTGCGTTGCATTTAGTAGCCTAAGCGTAAATCGAATGCATCCAAAAGGAAGCATAAGTGATACTGAGATAATAAGTAATGTATCAAAAAAAAAAAAAAAAATTGTATGCTAAATAATGTTTAAAACGCAAAAGGGAAATTTTAGTTCAAAATGGTGATAAGCTCAGTATAATCAAACGCATGATGATGAAAAAAAGTGTAAAGTAACATAAAGTTATGTAATTTACTATGCAAATTGCTATTTATTTTTTTAATCTTGTTATGACCTATTTTTGAATACCTACGTTAATAAGTAAAGAAAGAAAATTGTTTTTAATTTATTACATAAAAAGTCTTGAAGTAAAAGAAATTATAATTACTCAACAAAACCATTTTCGAAATCCGAAAGCCTTAAAAACTATAGTTAGGTACTGTTTTCAACTCCTTTTCAATTGTGTTCGAACTACAGTAGGGGTCTACTCTCTATTTTTTTTTTCATAAAAAACACAAGAAATTAAGACACTATTGTCAAAACCTTTTTCCAAACAACATCATCATCATCATCATCATCATCATCATCATCATCATCATCATCATCATCATCATCATCATCATCATCATCATCATCATCATCATTATCATCATCATCATCAGCATGTTGTTGTTGTTGTTAACAACAAAACACTCCCCGAAGGTTTTGGGGAGTGATGCCGAAGTTGACAGTCCTTGGCCGGATATGACCCCGGTACGCTGCGGTACTCCCTTGCGGTACTGCCCGACTGTCGTGGTAGCGATTTGATATGACCAGTGGAACCTTCTAGGTCATGGCATCCCTCCATCCATGAGGAAGGAGAAGATGGGTAATGAGAGGTGAGAGGCATCATACCGTAGATCAACCATCGAGTAGCACGTCAATTACCTATGTGCATATTAGTCGCCTCTTACGACCGGTATGCCTACCTCGGGCATATTCTAAACCCCTAACCCTAGTTCGGCCGACGAGTCACCCGGGTGACTATTTCACATTTGAGGCACGAAAAGACTAATTTTTAATCAACTGAGTTAGCTTATTTTCCCTGACATCTAAGAATAATGAATTTCAAGTAGAAAAAATACAAAACAAAGTTTAAAGAATTTATTTATAGCCAAATATTAGAAGTTGAAAATTTTTTTTCTTGTTCTGGCCGACGTAGTCACCTGGGTGACCAAATCAGAGCTATACAGATATGAATATATATATGCGTATATATAAAAGCTGATAAGGTTACCAGATGCTGATAATGTTACAATATACTCAACTGCACTATTTATTTATAGCCAAATATTAGAAGTTGAAAATTTTTTTTCTTGTTCTGACCGACGTAGTCACCTGGGTGACCAAATCAGAAGCTATAGAGATATGAATATATATATGCGAATATATAACAGCTGATAAGGTTACCAGATGCTGATAATGTTACAATATACTCAACTGCACTATTTCCGCATACTTGTTTTTACCTGTTGTTCATTTACATCTGACTTTGCATTTTATTAAATACAGTCACCCGGGTGACTGCGTTGGCCCAAATGAGTTATAAAAATCGTCGGCCGAACTAGGGTTAATTGCTTATCTCCTATTGGAGCATAGGGCCTCGACCACCGACATGAATCGTATACTATTTGGTGCTGTTCTCGCGACGTCATTCCAGGTGTATCCTGCGTCACCGAGTTCTTTATCCACAGTTCTGCGCCAAGTTTTCGCTGGTGCACCAGATCGTCGACTTCCCAGTGGATTCCACGCAATGCTTGTCTGTCTATATCAGGACCCGGCAGATGAATTTCTACTGTGAATTGTTATTTGTTTTTTCTCCGTCGCTCACTCGCAAGCACCAAAGCAACATCGTATGTTGTTGAGTCTTTGCTTGTCAGTGAGCGACTAGGCATAACCAACGACGTCCATTGATTGCTCAGTGCGATCATAGCGCTCTCACAAGCGCACCATCAATTTCATTGGTTCTCAGATTTACGGACAATTGTCCCACTATATGCCGGGGCTTGGTCTATATTTACTGACGGTCTTCTGATTGGCCACACTATTCACGACCATTTGCGTTTGGTTATTTCTGTGGCAGCCTCAGGTTGATTTGTTCGAGACCATAAGTCGTCATTTGATATTATTTCTGGCCAGCGAATTTTTAGGATTCGGCGCAGACATTTATTTATATAAACTTGTATGCGTTTCTGAATTAGGGTTGAGCTTTTCCGCGTCTCGCAGCACTGATTTAACTTTTGAATTAAACAATTGTAGTTTCGTTTTTAAAGATATTTGGTTGGACCTCCACACGTTTGTCAATTGCCCAAAAGCCATTCTTGCTTTATGCGGGACTGAACGTCCTCATCTGCGCCGCTTTTATTTGAGACAACTCTACCAAGATAAACAACGGACTCTACTCCTTCAATTTCTTTGCACGGTCTAAATTATGTTGCAGGTCAGTGTCTGCATATTCTAAATCCTCCAACTGACTGAAAGGCGTTCACTGTATACCGTATCCACCATTTGCTGCGTTCCTCATAATATCATCTAGTGCCAAGATGAACAAGAGCGGTGATAGTATGCAGCCCTGTCGTACACCGCTTTGAACTTCGAAGGGTTATGAGAGGCACCCATCGTGGCTGACCCTGCACTTAAATTCGGCACACACTGCCTTTATAATAAAACAAAAAAACCCGTACTTTGATGTGCCCTGAAAAAAATTGCGACAATAGTCTAACAATTTCTTGTGTTATTTTTGAAAAAAAAAATTAGAGAGAAGAGCCCCAATATAAAAAAAAATAATAGATATTTATACTAAAAACTTGGTAAGCTTAATCTTCTGCTGAAAGTATAATAACATTTCAAAAAACTTTGTATGTTATGTGTATTTATTGAATTTTTATATACATATATAACTATATACAATACATACAAAACAACAACAACAATATATACATTTACAATATATATAACATAATAATATACCCGTTTACCAATTATTAATATAAAAAAATATATTAATATAAAAAAATTAATATATAAAAAAGTTGTGTATCACTAAATTGAAAAAAAAAAAAAAAAAATTAACTTATGAAGCATACCTAAAAAGTTAATGAAAAATCAATAACAAAATAAAATAAGTATATATACATAGAATACATTTAACGAAAATTATTTAGTAAATGAAGTGCATATATTGTAAAGTGTAGTTAAACTAATTGTGAGGCATAAAATGTAACTTTAATTTGTAAGAATAATAAAAAAATATATGCTATTGATGAAATTGAGAAGATTTTATCGGCAATTCGGTGTTAGATTAGTGCAATAAATGAAGCTGGAGAAAGGGGAATTTGCAGAAAGCTGCTCACAGATGATGCGATTTTTAAGGTAAGTTGTTATTATTATTTATTTTATAATTTATCACATGCATAACTTGTGTTAATTCTAGCAACTAAAATTTTGAAGACATCACACCAAACATGGCTCAACTTTTTCTCCAGCCTTTGAAAAACTGTATAGTTCTCAAGTTGATATCCAACACAATTATCCAAGTATTATCCAAACTTAGAGATATTTTTATAATTTTGGGGTTCTCAAGTTGATATCCATATTCTCCAATCTCCAGCTAATATTCAAATTAAATTTGACGAGCCCAAAATAAAAATTGTTGTCAACTAATTTATGCCGTTTTAACTTAGAAAAATCATGGTTTATTTTTTTCGGTATTTATTTTCAGAGTCGCATTCATACCCTTGAGTCTAATCAGAGAATCTCATTGGAGTACAAGTTGAGAACTGTCGCTTTCTCAACTTAAAAAACAGCGTTTTTTCATTTAAAAAAATCGCTTTTGCTTGAGAACGCCATCGTTCTTAAGTGGTTTTCCGTTTGAGAAACAAGGCTTGAGGTTTGAGAAGACCCTTAAGGGTCGAATACATAAAGCTTTGTTAACCTCGCCTGACACTTGCTACCTCAAAACTTTGCGTCGAACTTCAGAGGTATGCTACAATGAACGCCTTGACGCTTCTCTTTTATACATTTGTTTTCGTTATTTATATATTTGCATTCAGAATTTTTTGGTTAATTTATTAATTTAATAGCGAAAAAATGAATTAATTATTATTTCCTGCAACTTTTTATTCTTTAATTAAAGCAAAGTCATCAACATCTGATTGTCAAAGCAAGCAAAGCAAGCAAATTTTGAGAGTTTGCCAAATTTCAACCTTGCTTCAACCTTAAGGTCTCCAATTTGCCATGCTTCGTTTAAATACGTATACTGAACTTTTCTGTCAAAGTTAAAGTTTGAGGTAAAGCCAAAATAAAGCTTTATGTAACTGACCCATTAGTTCTCAAATTGAGATCTAACGTAATTCAAACCCAAATGTTTGCTGGGATCTGATTGTAGGAAAGTTTACTGTGTTTCAAAAATCTTCGTATAAAATAACTCACCCGTGGGTTGGAGTCTAGAATATGCCCGCGGTAGCCTGGATAAATGGCACTAAATTAGTGTGTCTTATAACGGTGGTCTTCAGATATCTACCGCCCTCTGGTTGTAATCAGTCTTACTGGGATATCGGGGGCTATGTCCCAGCTGACCATGAACCAAGCAAAGAAGATTGTACCAAAAGCGATACCGTTAGAATGAATTTACTTAAGCTGCCGGCAGGGCGGGGACGAGCATATCCTCAGAAATATTTCTGTCCGAAACCCGGCTCTAGACACCAGATACTGCAGAATAATTAATCGGCGTCAGCGGAAACAATCCGCCACCACAATAATAATATCTATTTTGGGAATGTCAAAATGAAACTGAGGCTTAAAACCAAACCGTCTCTTCCCCGAATACCTGATGAAGAAAACGGTAGTGACGAAAAGGCTGAAGAACAAACAGCAAGGATTGGATGTATAATCCAATCTCGAGCTGAAATCAACAGAAAAGGCTATGGTGGGCACTTCGTTAGAAACTGCATCACAAGCTATTCACACGCCCTCTCAAAACCGGCAAACGAAAAGTGGTGAGAACCTCAGATCTCAAATCGGAAAAGATGAAGGCCAACGTCAAGCATCTGGCTGAACAGCAGGCGGCTAGAAACGATGGCGGACTCGGGCCGCGAAAACTCTTTATAATGTCTCCCCTCCAAAAAAACACTCAGTTCGAGGCGTTTTAAATGCCTCAGGGTGTTTCAAAAATGTTCGTATAAAATAACTCTTTAGAAGTTTTGTTTAAATTAAAGTATTGTAATCGATTTACAAAGGCCGGGCCAAAGTGGGACATCCATCAAAATTGACGACAAACACACTTTGTCTGACTCGATAACTGGTGTGAGGGTACGATTATACTTACCTAATCAGAAAATTATAATCCGAGATAGAGCTGCACTCAATAACATAAACAACTTCTGGAATGGTTTACCTACAGGTTATCATCATTAACCTCTAAAGGGATTTTTGCGCCAGGCTCGCTTCCAACTTGCTTAAAAACCACTGCCACGTTAGACAGGGTCACTTCGAAGTTTATTGTTCTTGGCCCATTCGATGAAAAAAAACAACTCGGGTCGTTTCGGTACGAAGGGTACTGTACAGTTACAGGTACCGTTCTCGCAGAGCCGGCAATACGTAGAAACGTATGCCGTGGAACGACCCCGTTTTGTCAACCTGGAGTATTGGTGTAGTAAGCCGATTAATGCCGCTACACCACAGCGACCGGACACTCCTCAAAATCGATGGAAAACAAACGTGCCTGTTCCTGTCTTGCATAATTAATACGACTCGAAAGCTGATGCGAAGCGAAGATCATACTTCCTTGGTCAGAAAATTATGCTCGACTTAAGTCCGAGATAGAGCTGCATCTGATAACATCTAATCTAATCTTGGCTTGCGTCATAATGACGCTTAACCGCCTAGGCGATTTTGGCCGTTTCGTATCAAAGCATGTCAGTCATTCCTTTTTAGCGATAACTGACGCCAATTGGAAACCCCAAGGAGTTGAAGTCATCCTCCACCTGTTGTTTCCATCTCAGTCGAGGTCTCCCCCTTTCTCTGCTGCTGAATTCGGGTGTCGATAGGAAAACTTTCTGTGCTGGTGCTTCTTTGTCCACTCGCATAACATGACCCAGCCAGCGGGGCCTTTGGGCTTTAATCCGCTGAACTTTGGTCAGGTCTGCATAAAGCTCGTACAGCTTATCGTTAAATTTCCTTCGATACTCGCCGTTGGCATCACGGGAAGGACCATAAATCTTCCAGAGAACTTTTCTCTCAAATACTCCAAGGGCCATCTCATCTTCTCTTGACACTGTCCATGATTCCGAGCCGTACATCAGGACTGGTATGATGAGAGACTTAGAGCGTGATCTTTGTTTGTCGAGAGAGGACTTTACTTCTCAATTGCCTACTTAGTCCAAAGTAACACTTGTTGGCAAGGGTGATTCTCCGTTGGATTTCTACACTGATATTATTTTCGGTGTTAATGCTGGCTCCCAATTAGACGAAGTTTCTCATCGTTTCAAACTTGTAGCTATCAACGGTGACTTGGCTGATAACATGATAACATGTATTCGTTAACAAGCTATAACTTATACGTCCTTATGTACAAATAAAATGAAAATTAAAACTTGGATGGGATATTCGCTCACTGTAGTGGTAACTGTTTATGTCCACTATTGATAACTGGCTCATACATCGCTACGATGCAGTTATCAATAAGTAGACCTAAACCAATATACAGTAACTATATAGCTTTGCGTGATGATTGATTACCCTCACGCTATCGTTCCCTGAGTGACACTAGGGGGTTACGTTTGCTAAAGCCATAACTTTGTCAACTGATTTCAATGATGTCCGGGCAACATTGTGCAGGAATCATCCTAATTCTCGGTGAAGTTCTGGCGGCCATCTCAACGAATCGTCTAAAATACCAAACTAGTTTTTTTCACGAGTGAATAAGGCGATCAGCAAAATCAGTTCGTCAATACGTTGGAACAACTGACAAGAAGTAGACTGCGGGTGTTTGTATGCGTAACAACAGATACGACGGATATAGCAAAATAGAATTTCTTCTAAAATCGACGTACGTCACGTAACTGACGTATTGGCGGACTGATTCTGTTTGAGATATAGGCAGGAGCTCCGTCATTTTCCTTTAAGACATCAATAAGGGAAAGGTGGAAAGCATTTTCTGTTGTGCTACGATCTACGCGTGGACGAGTATGTAATCCATTTCACTGAGTAGATGTGCCTACTAAACAGAAAAAAAGCTGGAGCGTTAGTAAAACTTTTTAAAATAATTGCAAAACATATCTTTTCAGCGTAATCATTCGCTCATCTTTAACCATCTTCAATTGCCCTACGAAAGACTTAAGCAACGAACTCGATATGCTACATAATTACAACTCAACACCCTGCTGTGCAAATGCTGTTGAATTCTCTGAATTTGTACATACAAAAAGATTATACAGAATAAAAAAAAAAAACAATTAAGTACAGCCGTCGAAGATGCACTTTGATATAAACATTTGGTGCTTTTAACTGTAACATAAAAAATAATGGCGATAAAATTAAGCTATATTTATAAGCTTTTTTACTGCAAGCTTTCCGCGAATCTTCTTTAACAAAAAATTGCATAATTCGAAACAAAAGCATCTCAAAATTGATTAACATAATAAAAGTGCTCAGATATTTAAGTGTAATTGACATTTGAACCAGATGCGTGCTTCCTCGATTGCCGTGGTCGCTTCAATTTATTTTTAACCTTCATGTGGGATATAAAACTAGCGAACCCGGTCGGATTACTAAATTTGTAGTAACTACGTAACTGGCATGCAAAACGATTTTAATGTTAAGAAAAAAAGACTTCTATTGTAATTATTTGACATATACGTGCGTAATAACGTTTTTATTTTAAAAATATTACATCCTATTGCTATCTGTGGTCCATATTTAGGTTGATATCTCGAAAAGGGGGTGAAATATTCACATAAAAGCCATTGTCTGCTAATACCCTTATAGGCACGTTAAATATGATGCCAATATCAAATAAATATTTTTCTATGATCACACTTAGTTCAAGTTTTATCAGAAACGGGTTTGCATACAAACATCTTCTAGGTCCACAAATGGTCCAAATTTTGGTGGACATCTCGAAAACAGGGTATTAAATGGACTTACTTATTAAAACATCCATTAAAATTTTTAAATTTACAGCCATATTTTAGGAAAACCTTCTATGACCGCACCTGTTCCATATTTTGATCAATACCTCGAAAACGGGGTTTCGTATGCGACCAATAACTACACCATGTTAAAGCACTCGTCCACACCAAAAACATCTTCTAGGTCTACACATGGTCCACATTTTAGTGTTTATCTCGAAAATAAGAGTTCACATGGGACTGAGAACTATAACTTGTTAAAACTCCAATCAAAATCTTTCAATTTACACCCATTTTGTAGAAACATCGTCCAGGGCCGCACCTGGTCCATATTTTGGTCAATATCTCGAAAACGGGTCTCGTATGGGACTAATACCTACATCATGTTAAATCACTCGTCAACACCTTTCATTTGATACCCATATTGTATGAACCCGTTATAAGGTTACCCTGGTCCACATTTTGCAGGATATCTCCAAAACCTTCCCGGATTATTACATTTTGCCTATAACCTTGTCGGGATCCAGCAATAACTACGTGCAAACTTGCATGTTACGACAAGCTGTAGTCAACTATATAATACTATTTGGCATACATTTTCTATGGTGACTACAAATGTAGTAAGCCGGCCGCAAGATGATGTTTTTTTCAAGTAGGGTCTAGGGTCAGGCAAATAATAGTTCTAGTAATATTATACTCTTAATTGACTATGATTTGATAATCAGGAAGCTACTGAAAAACTCAGCATTGTTGTTTCGGAATTTTTTTTTTTTATCTCACTTTTTTTCACAAATTACCACAAATGTAGTAAGCCCGGCACATGAAGGTTAAGCGCGTTTAGTTTTTGTTTTGTTTTTGCACTAAAGTGAGTTTAGCTATTTGTTGTTGATGGATATCTTGCTGCGTGTACGCCATGAAAAATCTTGGCAGAATTGAATCCAATCGAAGCACCAGACAAATAAAGCAGAAATAAATGTGGAAGCGTAAATGGAAACGAATATGGAATAAAATAAATAAAAAACTATCAAAAACTGTGTTTACACCACTTGGACTTTCTCTTGTCTTGATGATGCGTCGGAATACAAGCTGTTAATAGCACAGTTGTGTATCATGACGAACATATGTATATGGGATAAATTCCAGAGTAATCGACTATTTTCATATTATTTCCAACAATTTATTAAATAGATTAAACTTTCAGCTTTGGGTTTTTAATGCCTGTTGAAGCACACCATAATTTCAGCCGTTCAGTGCACACAGTGACTAACTCCACTTTCTTTCAGAAGCCATTCTGATTAACGTCACGCTTTATTGCTATGCTGTTCTCTTATTGTTTTTGTGCTGCATTATAGAATAGTTTAATACAAATATAAAACCACAGCAACAATAAGTTAATCGCATAGCAATAGAGCGTAGCGTTAATCAGAATGGCTTCTGAAAGAAAATGGAGTTAGTCACTGTGTGCACTGAACGGCTCATTTGATGCTCCGTTTGGCCGCCGTGGTGTAAGGGTAGGGAGCTGAGCCTATCACACCAAAGATTCGCATAGCCCGATTAAAGTAACATCTAATAGGGCTGATACATTAGCGCGAATTCCGAATTAACTCCGATTTTGGGAGTTAACTTGAGCATAATCTTCATTATAAACTCCCAAAAACTGAAAAAGATTTGAGCAGATTTCTGGAGACGAAATAACGATTTGACCGCAGGGACAACTACCAAAATTACGATTTTACCGCTACTGGACACTAAAGTCACCAAACAATAAATAATACTCAGCGACATCTAGTTTTAAACCGCAAGTAATACAACGAAAGCACTAGATGGCGCCGATTTTTTATTTTCAATTTTGTGTGTGTCAGGGTAAAATTTGGATCTGATTAAATAAGTTTTATTGAAGATAATCTCCGTATGTGTATCCATAGCATAATAGGGCTGATACATTAGCGCAAATTCCGAATTAACTTCGTTTTTGGGAATTAACTTGAGCATTATCTTCATTATAAATTCCCAAAAATTTAGAAGATTTGAGAAATTTCGTTTGACCGCTACTGTCACCGATAAATAAACATAAATAGCAACAAATACTACCAAAATTACGGACTGATGGCGACATCTAGCTATAAACCGAAAGAAATACGTTAGAAATACGATAGATGTCGCCAAAAAAATAAACAATTCTCAGCGACATCTGGCTTTTAACCGTAAGAAATACAACCAAAACTCTAGATGGCGCCGAGAGTCGAGTGGACTGAGTCGTAAAACGTAATAGGGCTTTAGGATTATCGCTACGGCTACGGTGATGGTTATGGTTAAGGTAAGGTTTCAGTTAAGGTTGCTGTTATTTTTCAGGGATATTTAAACCATTTAAGGTTAAGGTTACCGTTACTGCTAGTTACGGTTTCGCCTACGGCTATTATGCCAGTTCTTATCCAAGCCTATTTTGAAAGGTGTTGTATGTATGTATCTCTTAAAACTTACATGCAATTTTCTTCATTTACATCTTTCCCTTAAAGTTTAAGATTTAAATCTTAAACTGGAAGTAGCAATTTCACACCCTTCTTCGTGGAATGTCACGCTTGAGCATGCGTGTTTGCATAATTGTTTTTGTACTTTTTTGTGCTTACCTGGAGCTTACCTATCATATATGTGATTATTTATTTCCCTTTTGCTTTTTAATGACTACTAAACCCATTTTATGCTTCACTAATTTTTGCATGTCTCCAAATTTGTACTTTTAAATTTTTTTTTTCATTTAGCAATATATTTTGTTTCGCATTCATTTTGGAAACATTTTTAATGTTTTTTGCTTGTTTTTCTGCTTTTTCTATATCCATGAAAATTGAAAGTAAAAAAATTATTTGTTGTAAAAAACAGCGAATAGTTTGTTTGATAACAATTTACTTATGCAAAAATTTGGTATTAGATAATAAACCCTTACCATAACTACATAATATTTGCATGTTGATTACATGGCTATACGCATAAACATACATATAAATGTTTGCGAAAAAAATATTTTTAGTGAAATTAGTTAACTTAAATATTGTTGCAAGTAGCATGCATTCAACCGTATAAAGGTTTTAATTGGTGGGTGATTTTTAAAGTGTTCGAGGAGAGAAATGAAAATTTACCCAACCTTTGTATTGCTGACACCGTTTATGTTCTTTTATGTACTTATAGCTGTAACGATTTCACAGTACTCCAATTTTCTAAATCATATTTCGTCGCTCCCAACGAAGACTAGCACGGTTCAGTTAGCGTGGAAGACTAACACACTTCGTTATCTGCGCGGAAGACCAAAACAGTTCAGTTCTATGCGGAGTGTGCCAGTTTTCCACGCAGAGAACTGAAGGGTGCTAGTTTTCCACGCAGAGAACTGAATCGTGTTAGTCTTCCACACAGAGGACGAAGTGTGTTAGTCTTCCACGCAAACAACGAACCGTGCTAGTCTTCGTTGGGAGCGACGATTTGTGCTAAGCAAACAAGCATGGAGTGTAATGGGGTGTGGTTGT
The DNA here is from genome assembly GCA_964058755.1 of Campiglossa producta. Lineage (NCBI taxonomy): Eukaryota > Metazoa > Arthropoda > Insecta > Diptera > Tephritidae > Campiglossa > Campiglossa producta. Next base: position 20,874,459 of record CAXKVI010000005.1, read on the forward strand.
ATAGTTGGCCAAGTAGCTCCAGCTGTGCGACCTTACTCAATCCCGACTCTTGAGTCCCCGTTCGTACACTCTGGGCAACGTGACCTATTTATGCTCGCGGCAGAGATAGAAGGAGCCCCGGTAGGGCCACTCTTGCATATCTGGTTTAAGGGCTCAGCGAGGTCTCTTTTTAGCAGCGCCTGTTCACCCCGCGGCTGCAAGCGGGCGTCTGTCTTGGAGCAAGCGACTCGCTATATAAATGGTTGTGCGCTGGGTTTGGGACCCACCACGTAAAAATCAAATTCCAATGAAAAAACAATCAAAGCCTCGGATAAGAACCCCCTTTAATGTTGAAGACCCGGCAAAACGAACACAGGAGATTGAGAAGGATATTAGGGCATGTACCTGGAATGTCCGGACCCTTTCAAGGGATGGTACCGCTGCCCGACTGGTTGATGTCCTCGTTAACGCAATGGCTGACATCACCGCCCTGCAGGAAATGCGATGGACGACCATTGGTCCTTGTGACTTATACTACAGTGGCCAGACACGCGGCAAAGCGCGTGGTGTAGGATTCGTGGTGGGAAAGAGACTTCGCCGCCAAGTACCAGCGTTCATCCCCTGGTTCCCTATGTACAGTCACTTCTCAGAGCAGAAAACCCAGGACATCGCCATGGATCTCTGCGCAGTGGAACTAACCGGGGTTTTACCTCGGCCAAGGACTGTCACTTTCAATGTAACCCTGTTTAGTATGTTTTGTCCCATTCAGAAACTATCATCCTCCCCCCTTGCAGCAGGGCTGCAAGATATTCTGTTGTTATTGTGTTAAAAGAATGGATATGCAGTGTCTGTTGCAAAAAGATATATATTAAACGGTCGCATTCTGTGCAATGCTTCTCGTGTAAGAGATGGCTCCATAAATCTGGATGTTCAGGGCTTAACCTTAACATAAACAGACCCCGTACTTTCTTTAGTACTTCCGTGGCCCCTTGTTGTTTGCGCCCTCGGGCGTCCCGCGGTAAGCGCCGTTCAAGCGCACCGCCACTTTCTAGTAGCAATACTAATAATAATAATAATAATGTCTTAACGACTAGCAGCACTTCTGCTATACCCGCCACACAAACACCAGACTGTTGCTCGTGCCTTATGGCGTCAACATCACGCGGAGCAGCTCAACACTCTCGCTCCCACCGGAGCAGTTTAGACATGAGCAACTCCGAGCACCAGTCTCTCTCTGTTTCTACATCACACCGCCCCCTCCTGTTTAAATTCTCACGTGAGTCAGGATCAACATCTTCTCGCACCTGTCTCTACGTATACTGTCGCGTCATCGGTCAAATGCAATAACTGCTTAGGCCAATGCCACGTACATCTATGCTCTGGGCTCGCTAACAGGAACCTCTGGACGGATGCGTTCATCGCACCATGCTGTAACACACCTCAACCTACGACGCCAGCCAACCCGGTTACACCAGGTCCACAGCTAACTAGGCTGAGGCACAGCCTTGGTCTTAGCCTACCAACACTTGGGCGAACACATCCGTCTCTCACGCCTATGGTTAACTCGACATCGACCCCACCGGCGCACTTCCAAATCTTACAGCACAACTGTAACGGATTAACTGGTAAGATCGCAGAGATAACTAATTTGATGACGCAATATGACATAAAACTTGCCGCAGTCCAAGAAACCAAGCTCAGTCCTAGGTCGGACCTCATTACCTATCGCGGATATAACATCCACCGGAAAGACCGTCATAGAGTAACAGGAGGTCTGGGAGGTGGTCTAGCGTTCATAACGCACAACTCTGTACAGTATCATCTATTTGATACCGACATCGAAGGAACGGATGATATCTTAGAAAGCCAAGGTATTACCATCCGTACAGGAGATGCCGATCTGCAAATCATTAACATATACATACCCCCTGTCTCAAGTTGTCCCACCGGTTATCACCCCGACATTAGCTATCTACTACGAGGAGATAACCGCGTGACTGCTATAGTTCGCCAGATATTTCTATCGTAAGTGCAGGACTATTGAACAACACCAATTGGCGACCCATACTCACGTTGGCGTCTGACCATCTCCCAATAGTCATTACCATCGAACGACCGACGGACTTTATTACACCTGAGCATGGTACATATATTAACTTTACCAAGGCGGACTGGGACAGTTTTCAGACATATGCGGACGAATCCTTGGCTGCTATATCCATTCCTACGGACGTACGCAAAGGCGAACGAGACTTCCGCAACATCATTGACTTGGCCTCTAAACGCTTCATTCCTGCGGGTCGAATATCCCAAATAAAACCAAATTTCCCCGCGGAGGCAGCAGCCATGGCTAGAGAAAGAGATGAAGTGCGAAGTCTCAATCCCGCAGACCCTCGTATAAGGGAACTCAACGCGGAAATTCGTAGGTTGGTCGATAAACATAAACTGGCCAAATGGAAACAACACCTAGAGCAATGCAACCTCTCTGATGGTGTTGGCAAATTATGGACTACGGTCAAAGCTCTATCTAATCCAACGCAACACAAGGATAAAGTAGATATTACTTTCGGTGACAGGGTGAAGAAGGACCCTAGGGGATGTGCGAACTCCTTCTGTAGACAATTTGTACTACATTCCCCGCCCGATAGAGCTAAACGTAGAACCATGCGACAGACGCGTAAATACAAAAACCAAAACACGCCCATTGTCATCACTGCCTCAGAGGTCAAGGAAGCCATCAGACAGGCTAAGCCCTCAAAATCCATCGGCCCCGACGGCATTGCCATGAAGATGCTGAAACATCTAGGCCAGGAGGGACACAAATACTTAGCGGCTCTATTCAGTCTTTCACTGAACACTTTCGTCATTCCTGAAATATGGAAAAAGGCGAGAGTAGTTCCATTACTAAAACCTTGAAAGCCGGCAAACATAGGCAATTCATATCGCCCTATATCACTTTTGTCGCCGGTAGTGAATACGCTAGAGTCCATTTTGCTCCCGTATTATACTGCAAATCTGCACCTGGCCAGTCATCAACATGGCTTCCGTAAGCTGCACAGCACCCCCACCGCACTCAATGCCATTACAACACAAATAAATAGCGGCCTAAATCAAAACCAACCAAATCACAGGACTGTGTTAGTGGCACTTGACCTGTCGAAAGCTTTTGACACAGTCAACAACATTTTTGTTGATGGCACTGAGCTACCAACTGTCAGCCCCCAAAGTTATTAGGGGTGACACTGATAATACTTTCTCATCTGCTGGTCATGTGTCTGCAATGGTCTCAAAAGTACGTGGTCGCAACAAGATCCTCAAGTCACTTGCCGGCAGTACTTGGGGAAAAGACAAAGAAGCGTTGCTGACTACATATAAGGCCATTGGCCGACCATTCTTTGACTATGCTGCACCCATATGGTCGCCTAATGTGCATAACACCAACTGGACGAAGTTACAAGTCTGCCAAAATACTGCCATCAGAACTGCTACGGGATTTCTCCTTATGTCTTCCGAGTCTCACCTCCATCAGGAGGCAAAACTGCTCAATGTAAAAGAGCATGCGGAAATGCTGAGCAGGCAATTCCTTATGAACTGCCACAAGCCAGCACATCCAAACCGTCATCTTTTGTTCATAGAATCTGAACCTACTCTTCTAACCCCTCTGTCCCTCTGGACAAACCCTGTTGAAACTGCACGTTTCCTTGGACTCCCCTTAGAAGAGTTTGATGAAGATCTTCGGAATGATCATACACTCTAGACAGGGCAATGCATTGTTAACAACAACAACAGCGTTCATCCCCGTGGACGAGCGTCTCGCTGCGATCCGCGTCAAGGCTAACATTTATTTTCGCCTATGCGCCGACTTAGCAGACGGATGACGCAGAGAAAGCCTCCTTCTACGATAAACTTGAACAAACTTATGATCGCTGCCCCCAACATGATATCAAAATAGTGCTCGGCTACTTTAATGACAACGTGGGCAAGGAAGGAGTCTTTGGTCTTACGGTTGGAAAATTAAGTCTCCACGATATAACATCACCCAACGGCACTAGATTGATTGACTTCGCCGCTGCTCGCAATATGGTCATCAGTAGTACCAGGTTCCAGCACAAACGAATGAACCAAGGCACCTGGCTGATTGATCATGTCATGATCGACGGCAGACACATCTCCATCGTTCTGGACGTGCGTACCCTACTAAAAAAAGATCTAATGACGGCGATATATCAAGAGGTTATCATAACCTCTAACGAGATTTTTGCCGAGCTTCTCTTTCCAACTTGTGGTGGGTTACTTTTGTGTTTTTTCCTACAAGTTGGCAGCACCTGCAGTTTAGAAAAATTATTTTTCTAAATAATTTTTGATGTTACTTTTGCCGGGCAATGGTCCGCCATGACTTGGTGTAAAAGGCCGAACACTTAACCGCTACACCACGGCGCCCGCGTACCCTACGTGGTCCCAATATCGACTCGGACCATTATCTTGTTGCAGCCAAGATACGTATACGCCTCTGTGCAGAGAAGAAAGTACGGTGACAGGTAATAGTGTCACTGGTAATAGTGTCAATTGACACTATTTACAGGGTAACTTGGAATCTTAGGCGGCGATATGATGTTTTGATTGAGAGCAAAATTTGAGAAAATGGCTGATGATGAAACGGAAATTTTGCAACGGAAATAGAAATTGTAGCCGACTTTCAGGCGCATGTTGCAGACTATCAGGCGTAGGCGATTTTCACCACGATGTTTAGCTGTGCAAATCAAATAGGAGGTGAAATTCTAGGATCTAGCTAACAGTGCACAAATTGTAATAGTTAGGCCGAGCAGAATTCATGCCACTTAGGGCCGTTTACAAGGTTGCCACCTATCCCATTTTTTTTTAAATCCAGAGCGAAAGGAATTTTCGATCATATTCCAAATAAGATAATTTCAAGCAGGGTTGCCACTTATGTAGGTTTCCACCTAACCGTAATTTATATATTTTTTCGTATATCTCGGGAATTGGTTGGCCGATTTGGATAAATTTGGTTTATTCTAAGATTACGTAAATGGGTGTTGCCACTTAGGGTGGTTTACAGGGTTGCTACCTATCCCCATTTTTTTAATATAGAGCTAGATATGCCAATATGGGCATCATGTAAGGTATTTTCGAACGTATTCCAAATATAACAATTTCAAGCAGGGTTGCCACTTAGGGTTGCCACCTAACCGCAATTTATTTATTTTTTGTATATATCGGGAACTGCTTGACTGATTTGGATAAACTATTTTATTCATTCTGGGATTATATTCATTCTAGGATTATATTCATGTCAGGTATTGAGAATTATCTATTGTGAATTATGTATGTTTCGTTTCAGTAAAGAGAATGAAATTATGCTTTTGTACTTTATACGTTTAAGCATTATTACAATAAAGTCAGTCAACAGCGAATGGTTGAATACATCACACTGGCGACGAGGTGAAAATTATAAATTATAAATGTGTACTTACACAAAAGAAATATATATATGGTGCCACTAGTAAAAGCAGTGCATACATAAAATCAAAGTGTAAATACACTACAAACACAAAAAAAAAAAACTGAACTAAAGCTGTGCATATACATATATCGTGGCGTTAATAACGTCGGTGCTCAAAATCATTTGTAAATACAAAAATAAAATCTTAAACTGAATTTAATAAGCGTATAGACAGAAAATTTATAAAAAAATCAAACGTACAATACGTATTGATACGTAAAATATTGACCTAAAGCGTTTACGTAAGTGAAGTAATACTTGCATATATTCATATATGTACATACATATAAACTAGTGAAAATAAAAGAAAGAGTTGAATCAAGAAAATAACTGTCGCAATACAAAAAAAAAAAAAAAGATGAACCAAGGTCAAAATAATGTCGAAAATGGCACAGTGAGAGTGTACCATTCCAGCAATATTCCGCAATTTCTTCCAGCAAACGAGTCGTGGACTCTCTGGAAAGAAAAGCTCGAAATACATTTCGTAGAAATAAATTGCACTGAAGAAAACGCAAAAAAGGTAACTCTATTAAAATCAATTGGACCGGCACCGTATGAAGCTTTGCACAATTTGTGCAGCCCAGACTCACCTGTATCAAAAACTTACAAGGAGCTTTGTGAACTTCTCAAAACTCACTATACTCCACCAACAATAATCTTTCGAGAACGTAAAAGCTTTCATTCCGCTGTACAAGGTGAAAATGAAACTGTCTCAGAATGGCATGCGAGAGTCAAAAAGCTCGCACTCTCATGTAAGTTTGGCGAAAATCTGTCAGCTTTTATTTTGGATCGCTTCATAATGGGAATAAACAATAAAATATTTGAGCGGTTATGTGAGGAAGACAGCAACTTGACTATTGAACAAGCTTTACGCAAAGCACTTATCATGGAGATGAAAATATCGTCCACAAAGATAGAAAGTAATACTCAAGTAAATTATGTCAAAGGCAACAATGCAAAAAAGGGCAAAAGCGTCATCAACAACAGCAACAGGTACAATAGCACTAAAAGCAAAGGGCAGAAAAGCAGCAATTCGAGTCACTCGCAAAATAGTTCGACTGCTAACGAAAAACACAACGAGTCGAAAGAAGTTTGCTCGCACTGTGGTTGGAGAAATCACTCATCAAAAGATTGTCGTTACAAAAACAGCAAATGCCATCATTGTGGAAAGCTCGGACATTTAGCATCCGTTTGTAGAGGAAAGAAAAATAACGTAAATTATGTATCTAATTCATGTAATGAACAATTTGACGAATATAATTTTAATGAGTTCTCTATTTTCAGCGTTAATCATGATTGTGATGACCCAATTGAGCTATATAAAGTAACAATCAAAATAGATGGAAAAACTTTTAATGTAATATGTGACTCGGGTGCACCATGCTGCTTGGTATCAAAATCATTTTTACAAAATTTTAATAAAAAGGTAAATCTGTCTCCTTGCAATGATCCGTATGTCGATTATAATGGTAATAAAATTAAAGCGTTAGGTCAATACTATGAATCCATTGAATATAATGGTACAAAAGAAAGGGTTAGACTCGTAGTTACGAACAACAACAACAGCCCTTTGTTTGGTAGAAATTTTTTAAGAGCATTCAAATTTCAGCTTGTTCAAGTAAATTCAGTTAGTATGTCCAATCAATTTTCCATATTAGTTGAGCAACTAAAGAGTGAGTTCTCTGATGTTTTTGATGGTGGATTAGGAAGTTATAAACTCGCAAAGGTATCACTTTCAATAAATGACGAATCAAAACCAATATTTTGTAAACCGCGGCCGGTACCACTCGCATGGAAAACCAAGATAGAAAAAAATCTTAGGGACTCAATTGAAAAAGATGTTTTGGAGCCGGTAGATCATTCAGAGTGGGGGACACCACTAGTTCCAATTTTAAAACCTAATGGTGAGCTTAGGATTTGTGGCGACTACAAAGTCACCATCAATAAATTTCTTTCCGACTTCAAATATCCATTGCCGTTAATAGATGAAATATTCGCGTCACTTCAGGGTGGAGAACAATTTTCGAAACTCGACTTATCTAATGCGTACAACCAACTTATTCTTGATGAAAAATCTCAACTTCTGTGCACATGGTCGACACACATTGGCACGTTAAAGATGAAGCGTTTACCATTTGGTGTAAAACCAGCTGCAGCAATTTTCCAAAAAACAATGGAAAATTTACTGCGAAATATTCCGTATGTAGTCGTGTATCAAGACGACATAACCGTGTCTGGAAAGGACACCTCACAACACATTATTAATTTAAAGTTGGTGCTGAATAAATTACAGCAAGCTGGCCTAAAGTTGAATTTATCAAAATGCGAATTTTTTAAAGATAAAATTTCATACCTTGGGTTTACCATTGATAAAAATGGTTTGTACAAAAATAAAGACAGAATAGATTCTATTTTGAAAGCGCCTGTTCCAAAGAATATATCAGAGTTACGTGCATTCTTGGGAATGGTTAATTATTACGCTAAGTTCATTAATAAGTTCGCGGACAAATTGATTCCTTTATACAAACTTTTACAAAAAAATGTACGCTTTCAGTGGTCAGCAAATTGCCAAACAGCATATGATCAAATAAAGAAAGAAATCACATCAGATAAAGTATTGGTGCATTTCAACCCAAAACTTCCCATATATTTAACTACGGACGCATCAAACAACGCCATTGCAGGTGTACTATCGCATGAGTTTCCGAACAAAGAACTCAAACCAGTCGCGTTCGTTTCCCGATCTCTATCCAATGCAGAACAAAAGTATAGTACGCATGAAAAAGAGGCGCTTGCAATAATATTTAGTGTACAAAAATTAAAGCAATATTTAACCGGTAATATGTTCATACTTAAAACAGATCATAAACCCTTGTTGTCAATTTTTGGCGAAAATAAAGGTATTCCGGTCATGGCAGCTGCGCGCTTGCAAAGATGGGCGTTTATCTTATCTGGCTTCAATTACAAAATTGAATATGTTAAAGGTTTATCAAACCAAGCAGATGCTCTCTCTCGAATACCACACATACAAACAAATGAAAGCGCCGTAGATAGTACATTTGTAAATTTCGTAAAAGAAAATAATATTTTGAGTCTTGATTTTAAAGACGTCGCTCGTGAAACACGACGCGATTCAGTTTTATCAAAAGTATGTGAGGCGGTTAGGCAGGGCAACATAGCAAACTTGAAAGGTAAAGAATTTGAAGCATACACATCCAAAGATATCGAGCTTTCTGTAGATCAAGGTTGCTTACTATGGGGATACAGGACCATAATACCTGTCAAACTTCGAAGATGCATACTCGAGTTGCTTCACGAGTCTCATTTAGGCATAGTCAAAACGAAGGCCTTGGCTCGATCATTTGTTTGGTGGCCCAAACTTGATAAAGATATCGAAACATTGATCAAGTCATGTGTACCATGCCAAGAACTTCTCTCTAGTCCAGAGAAGAGTCCGCTTATTCCATGGAAACCAACAAATTCGGTGTGGCATAGGATACATATTGACTTTGCAGGTCCCATAAGAAATTATTACTTTTTTGTTGTCGTGGATTCTTATTCCAAATGGGCAGAAGTCTTCAAAACGAAAGATATGACGTCGAATTTCGTCGTAACGAAACTAATGGAAACCTTTTCTCGCTTTGGCGTTCCACGCGTTATTGTAAGTGATAACGGAAGACAATTTGTGTCTGACGAGTTCAAAGCTTTTATAAAAAACAATAGAATAAATCATATTCTTACAGCCCCAGGTCATCCTGCCACCAATGGTCAGGCTGAGATTTTTGTAAAACTCTTCAAAAAGTCGATTCTCGCAAATATAAATTCAAACAAAAATGAAAATTTTGAAGTTATTTTAAATCGCTTTGTGATGGATTACAGAAATACAAAGCATTCCACAACTGATGAGAGCCCAGCTCAGATTTTTCTGGGAAGATCAATTAGAAACAGGCTTGATTTTATAAGACCTCCTCTAGTAAAAGAAAACATTTTAGAAAAACAAGAAAAAAATATTTCAAACTATAAGGGTAAACGGTCAGTGGAGTTTGAGGAAGGACAAAACGTGTTTGTGCGGGATTATTCAAATCCTAACAAACAATCTTGGACACCAGCTACTATAAGCGAGAAAATCGGCCCGCGATCGTACCATTGTTTACTATCAAGTCAAAGAACTATAAAACGGCATACTGATCAGATTAGGTCAGGTGCAGACAGCATTGAAATTAGTGATTGCCAAGCATCATTGGAAGTCACTCCCTCACAATCAAACAAAAGCAACACAATTGCATCATCACAATCAGGGAGGTTAGATAAAGATGAAGAATTGAATGAAATAAGTACAGATGAATCTGAAAATAGATTGAATACAACTAATGAAAATTATATTAATCGTTTAAGACCTAGAAATAAGAAAAATTAATAGAAAATGTACAATAAAAGCAATTGAAAAATGTAATAATAATACATGCATATGTACGATATGTTTAAGTCTGTGTATATATAGATATATATATATATAGGCATTTATATAAGATGTGAGTGTAGAGTCACATACACATTTATATATATGTATATGCCAATATATATGTACATACATATGGACTTCAATATATATTTATGCATCTGCACATGAGCATATCATAAAGATACAATTATATACAATTAAATATAAAGGGGGGATTGTCAGGTATTGAGAATTATCTATTGTGAATTATGTATGTTTCGTTTCAGTAAAGAGAATGAAATTATGCTTTTGTACTTTATACGTTTAAGCATTATTACAATAAAGTCAGTCAACAGCGAATGGTTGAATACATCACAATATACATGGGCGTTTCCACTTAAGGCGGCTTAGAGGGTTGCCAGCTATCCAAATTTGTTTTAAATATAGAGCTATATATTCCAATATGAGTATCAAATGAAAGGTATTTTCGGCCGTATTCCAAATATGACAATTTCATGCAGGGTTGTCACTTAGTATTGCCAACTAACCGCAATTCCTTTTACAACTCTCCTTCCTATCTTTATTCGCCTTCACACTATCTCCCTCCCTTTTCTGTGCATTCCCCTCTTTCCTTCTACCACGCCCCTCTTCCTCTATATCCTATTCGTATTGGCCCCTGTTATTTAGGCATAATTCTACCCACGTTCCGAATTTGAAGGAAATCGCACCATGTATAAGATATTTTCGAATTGATCGGTTCCATGGTCCACTTCCCGGATGTAAGAAATTGTGAATCTAAACCATTCTCCAATACACCTTATTCATATTTCGTTATTTCTGAATTTAAGAAGTTAACTTCTTTCACGTGTACTGGGGTTACACACGGTTTTTTTTTCGTTTCCACCGTTTCAACTACATTTTGCCCAAAAACTGATCATGAAGACAATCTTATTAATTTTATTAGGAATTTTCGGCTCTGTGCTTGCTAAACAAATCTGCATCATTTAAAATTTAATACTTAAGCCACTTTTATAATTATTGTTATTTAAAAAGTGAAAAGTAAGTGACGCCAAGGAAACTAGTCTAGCTTTTTTTTGATGATTGTATGAAAAAGTATTTCTGCAGCTCTAACGAACACATACAGAGAAAGCATAATGCTGGGTAGTGAACGTGAGAAGATCTACAAATCAAAAAACAGAAAATACCCAATATGATACAGAAACAGTAACAGTGACACTGATCACCTCCAATATAATTAAAAAAAAATTTGGCAGGCTGAGAAAAGATTTTTTTTTGGGTCATTATATTAATTAATTAAATAGCCTTTTGGAAAAACATAATTTTGTTCAAATGTTGATACTCAATTCGCAGAGTCTGTTGAAAACTACCACTAAAAAATTCACTTTTATATCGAATCGTCAAACGTAATTGACGCTGGATTTGTCCTTATAATAAATTATAATAACAGGGAAAAAGCGCAGAAAATAGTGTTCAGTGATAAATTGTCTGCTGGCAATGAAGAATGCAACCAATTTAGTGGATGATGACTATGAATTCAACACAGTCATACGTTAACTGTCAAACAATATAGAACTGTTTCACTTCAAGTTCGTTTCCTAAGTCTTTCGTTCATAATCTCCCTTTCAAATATTTAGCATTGACTGAAACAATAAAATTTGATGGCTGAAATATGTTATACAATCTTTATTTAGTATCAAAAAATATATTTTATTTGCACAATAAAAAAATTAATCAGATAAGGTGGCTAAAAAGCAAAAACTGCCCAATAAATTTAATAAAATGCCGATAAAAAGACCAAAATCATACGACACGCGCACAACAGCAGCCTTAACACTGTTAATGGAGTCAGCAAGCAAAGTTTAAGATATAAATCAAATTTCTAATTGAAATTTTGAACAAAAAAAAACAGGCACAAACAATAAATTGAAAAATAAGCAAAAAAAAATGATATAACAACAAATAAAAAAATTAATTGATTGTCGCTTCTTCACCGCAGTTGCGTATGTGTGGCAATGATTGTGATTGCCGGCAATAAGTGGAGGCTGTGGTGGGAATATTAAGTGTATGTGGCACGCAACTAATACCGTTATCTAGCGCAGTTGCAGTGGATAGATGAATATATACACTGGCGGGGTGAAAAACTAGAAAATAAAATAAAACTAAAATAATATAAAACAAAATAAAAAAAAAAACTAAAATTGAATAAAAAAAAAATATATAAAAAATAAAATAAATTTAAATAAAACAAAATTAAATTAAATAAAAATAAAAAGTTGAGTAAAATAAAAAATATAACAAAATAAAATAAAGTTAAAAAAAATAAGTAGGATAAAATGAAATAAATATAAATTAATTAGGCAATTCATAAGGTCTCTTATTTCAATATGAACTCTTGTGAATTGGCCAAATATGATAAGAAAAAAATTAACATAACAGAAAAACTGAAATCGAAATATCGACGATTAAATATAATTTTAAAAGAAAATCTCAAAACTTCTTTTAATTATATGTGGCCTTGGGCTCGAAATAGGAAAATAATAACAGAAAAACAATAAAATAAAAAAGTAAAAATAAATATAATGATGATAGTGTGAAATGTTTTTCTCAACACTGTGAATTTGATACATATTTTCAATGCGGAAGTAATAAATTAATAATGGAGCCAATAGCTGGCAATAACAGCAAAAGCTTGAGAATTGATAAAAATTTATGATTTAAAATCACTCTGACTTAACTATTGGCTTATAATAAAACCGAACAATTAATAGAGTAATAACTGGAGTAACTTTAAATGATTCTTATGTAATAGCTATAGCTATACACATTTAAAAGGTATGGCCACTAATATCTTATGCATATTTTACAACAATATTCATAACGAGGTAATATATATTACTTGCAACTTTATATGCAAATCTCTACCATCTTGATATCGAAATAAATTCCTGCGGCACATGCAAATTTAGATGGATTTATATTGCTTGGAGCCTTTGTTCGCTACAACAGGACAATCTGCAATAATAACTGGTAATATTAGTTGCCATTAGTATGTGTATATGTGTATATATTTATGTCGGAATGTTGCTGGAGATCTTCTTTGCTGCCATCAAAAAATACCTTTCACTTGGATAATTTAAGTGAAATGTTAAAAGCAAGGGCTGAAACGGAAACCGTAACCGTAACCGATTAAAACCGATTCATTTCTCAAACCGAAACCGAAACCATAACCGTTATTTTGATCTAAAAAGAACGAAACCGAAACCGTTTCAAAAACCGGAACCGGTTCCAACCGGTTTTGAATTTTTTTAATGTTCCACTTCTTTTAGTGCCCAAAAAATGTTTTTTTGTCCACAAAAAACTTCAAATGAATTTATTTTCTTACAATTGATATGCTGTAATATGTTTTTAACATATGCATTAGACCTCTGCATGACATGACTCCATCGAAAACGGCAAATGAATCATTCATATTGAATTTGAATTGAATTGAATTGGCTTTGCTTTGCTTTGAATTTGAATATCTGGCTGTTTGAAATAAATGTCTACTTTGAACATTCAAAAAATTTCAAACGAAATTGAATTCATATTTTGTAATATTTTTTTTTAAATGCATGAAGATATCCCAACAATCATTTCTGTGAAAGTTTGTAGAATTGAATGTTGGATTGTAAATTTGAACGCTACATGGGCATTTCATACATATATCTTCAAAATGGACTTAAGTCCAGTCTGTACAAAAGTTGTTAATTTTTCTGTTAAAAAAACTCGGTGATTCTGCAAAGCGACGTAACGGGCATTTTCAAAACGGTGTATGCGTTGGCGGCCGCCGTGGTGTAGCGGTTAAGTGTTCGGCCTTCTACACCAAGTCGTAGCGGTTCGATGCCCGGCAAAAGTAACATCAAAAGTTATTTAGAAAAATAATTTTTCTACACGGGGTCGCCTCTCGGCAGTAGTTTGGCAAACTATCCGGGTGTATTTCTGCCATGAGAAGCTTCTCAGCAAAAAATTCATTTGCTTTGCAAGTGCCGTTCGGAGTCGGCAAAAAATTGTAGGTCCCGCCAACTTGTAGGAAAACTCAAAAAGCAACACACCATTAGTAGTATGTGATATTTAAGTTTGTTGAGAATAAAGGAACAAGTCTTAATTGCAAGGGCTATAAAAGTGTTTATCACAAACGTCGTTTACGCGGTCTCTTAGATGCCCGATGAGTGGTTGTGCATAATCACCGACGATATCCATATTTGTATATTCCCATATTTGTATACATATTATAATAAATACTTTTACTAGGGTTTTTTCAAGATTTTTTCTGAAATATTTCAGGATTGAAAACCAAAAGCAGTGGTATTTACTGCAGCCAACTTAACCAAGAACTTTTAGCCAAATGTATTTCTAACCCTCACAAAACTAAAAACTCTACAATTACAAATAAAATACACCCATTTATGTTCTATAAAGCCAATTTTACTAATACTCTACACCTTTATAAAAAAAATATGTGAAATTGTAAGCTGTGTAGCCAATATATTTGTTTTGAATCAGAATGAGGAAAAATTATTTTCATTCATTCATTCATATTCTTTTTTTTAATTTTGAAAATTTTAGGCTAAGTGAATATTCAAAATATAAAATATTCAAGGCTAAGTTTTTTGGTTCTTCAAATGGAAAATTCAAATTTACTGTATTCTATTGTACTCAAAGTTTGAATCCAATCATGCAGGAGTCTAATATGCATGAAGGTACATAAGTATTCCTATATAGATAAGTACATAATATATTATATTACATATAATATATTATATGAAAGTTCGACCTGTTTCATTAACATTAAAAAACTTTACACTGAACAGATGTAGCAACCCAACGAACCAACACTTCCGAAATAGTCGAAAGAATTTCGACTTTACTTAAATAAATCGTAATTATTTCGTAAAATAAGTGTATTAAAAATTTGTTTCTCACATAAAAAGAAAGTTATGAAATGAAAGCTATTGACTATTGCCCAAAGAATTTCATTGTACTCTGTAGCTGAGTGGATAGCACTTGAGTACAAGTATGCAGGCCAGTCGGTTCGAAACCTGCCAAAACCTTTTCAAATTTTAATTTTTTTTATTTTCAAATGCCGATTTTGTTCTGAAAAATTCGTAACGAAGACTCCCTCTCATACAAATTTCTTAGAAACTTCGAAAATAAATCGGATCCGATTCCAGAAAAATCTTTCGGGGCAACAAAAGTCGAAATTAATTGTTTAGTGGGGGTTTGTACATAGCTACTACATAAACAAAATGTGTCCGCTTACAAAACGGCCCAAAATTTCAATTAGGCGCCAACGGCCCAAAATAAATTTATCGGACCAGATTTGGTCCGGAATGCCCAATTTCGACAACTCTGGTGGGCACATAGGTATTTTGTTTTACAAACAGCTACCCTGAAAACTTTCATGGAAGATTGTCGAGCAATGTTATAAAATACACGTTTTGGCCTCAGTATAAAAATTCTGAAAGAGGAAGTTTGACTATCGTTGAATGAAGCGATCGAAAAAAATGTACGAGATCCGAAAAATAAATGTTCAGGTTTGTCTAAGAAAGCACCACTCATATTAATGTTTTTGACGATTTATACATTTGACTTAGCTTCCATTCTGATATTTTTCTAATGAAAAAGTATAGTTAATTTTTGGAATTTGTTTTGTGGAAATTTCATCTATGTATAGCGTTAATAAAATTTATCATTACATATATTGGATAAATTCCGTCATGGCCGCAGGAAAAAAGTTATGAAAATTCAGACCTATTTCGAAGCTACATACATATGTAAGTACTTGAGTATTTTAGTAGTAACGTTTTTTTTGTTCGTGTGTTTTACTTGGAAACCGTAACCGAAACTCAAATAAATGTTGAAGAACGAAACCAGAACCTAAACCGAAATACGTTGCAAAACCGAAACCGGAACGTTATTTTAATCGGTTTCAGACCTTGGTTAAAAGTACATAACAAAATTGTGAGAGATGATAAAATCGATGAAGGTTTAAAAAGACTTAATAAAGAGAGCAATATCTTTGAAAAGAAAAAGAAAATTAAATTAAAATAAGTTAAAATAATTAAGGTAAAATAAAAAAAAATGTAAATAAATTTAGTTGGAATTAAATTAAAGAATATTTTAAATGAAGTATTTTATATATTTTTTATTTAATTTAATTTAAATTTATTTAATTTTATTTTTTTCATTTAGTTTAATTTAATTTAATTTTGTTCTATTTTCTTTATTTTGTTGCATACAGGAAGAGTCATTTTAAACTTGTTACTCATTTTGCTTGGGCGTCAATTCACCTATCTACATTACTTTCCAACCTTTCTAAAGCTAATGGAAGGCAAAATAAAAGGTTCTCTGCCACTGTGGTTCGTATTATTATTTTTTCATCAATTTACCAATACCTATGTAAGTCCATGCCTACAATTACACACAACCATAACCAATCTATACCATTGAGTGCCCAACAGCTTTACAAAACTTTATTGAGTTTCCGGCAGACCTGTTAATAATGATTACTAATCGGTAATGTGTACCGGTTTCATTGATTATTTTCTTGGGAACCCACCTAATGTTTTATTACCAATTACTTTAATTTTCAATGATTATTTTTTCAATTGATTAAAGAAAAAGTAATAAAAAAATGTATGTATACATGCACACAAATATCCAAACCCCAACTATAATTTTTTCTCTTCGAAGTTCCTTTACATTTTTGAAAAGGTCTGCACTTGTGTCAGATTATTGTCCTCATATAATATTAAATGTTTAAAAAGTATGTAATAAATGAAAAATAAATTACACTGAAATTAATTTGTCTGTACTTTTGGACACATACATATGTAACTGCTCGGACTCTCACGTTACAAAAAAAAAAGACTGCAATTTGTGTTTAGATAAAAAGCGCATTTAGCATTAATTATAGCTTGGCTATGAATTTTATATAACATAAATTCAGTTGTATTAGGATCAGACATCCAGAAATTTGTAAAGGAAGAACATAGTCCAGGGATGGTAAACAAAATAATGGAAAAATATGCAGATTATACTTTTCTGCAGCCATTTAATTGCATTTTTGGGTTTCTTTTAATTATTTCGGTAATGGTAACATCTGTCAAACAATTTTGTTCTACAGTTTGCTAGTGAGGTGATGCTCCATCAAAAGTATATTATTAGTTTTTCATGTAAATACTATAGTTTTCTAGCTATAATCGCTTTTCCCACTGCATATTACAAAAACGACAATGCATTTTGTATGAGGCAAGCTTTTTTTCGCAAATTAAAATTGCTTTTTGCCGATTTCGGTAGAATGGTTAATGGATATTAATGTTTGTTCAAGCGTTTTTTTGTGAAACAAGATTAACCCTTGAAAAATCCGTGGGCAAAAGTTCGAATTAAAAAGACTGTTACCTTGCAAACCACTTTTGGCTCTGAACAAAGGCATAACTAGAAACTCTACTAATATTATAGTTTATTTGAAAAATAGACTGGGATTGTTCAAAGAAAATTGATTTTTTCTGGTTTGTTAACAACTATTTTGAATTTTGGACTGTTACGTTACATAAAAAATGTGATCAAAAATGCTCACAACATTCTTGTCCTCGAAATATTTTATCAAATTACTTTCAATTAACCTAAATTCGTTTGAAAAAGGTAAATAGAGCGTTAGAAATAATATTCCTGAAATGCATCGTACCTTTTCGATAGATAATGTTAATTTAAAAAAATTTGTTCATTAAGAAACACGGCATAAACTATGGTATACTTTCGAAGATAGTAAACGGTTGCGCGTTGTCTTCGAGCATAGGACTCTTTGGCATATGTGTAACCCCAAAACAATCGAAAGCACCTAAAATTTAAACAATTTTTTTTGTGGTTTCGTTATTGGCCATAGGTACACGTACATATATTTATATTAAAAAAAAGATAACAAAATAATATAAAAAAATTAAAAAAATCAGAAAAAATCAAAAACAATCAAAAATAATCAAAAGTAATCAAAAACGTTATCGTTAATTGTAATCAATTAGTAATTGCCTTTGTGGAAAACAAACTAAATAATCATTACCAAATAAAAAAAACCTTTTAATCTATTGATTACTAATTAATAATCAGATTTAACAGGTCTGGTTTCTGGCTATTAACTACTTTGTGTTTCATTTTTTGATTGTTAATATTTTACAACGCTCCATTAAAAAAATTATCGCCTCATTATTGGTGTTTTTGTTGCAGCTTATCTTATTCTTTACATTAAAACTGCATTCAAAAACGGCCCAATATAGAGCGAACCACAGAAAGGCCAATTACTTAAAGTTAGCCAATCTAAATTATGCGCTCAGAAGATGAATTAACACCGTTTACCATTTATCTTACGAAACTATAATTTTGTATTTGTCTAAGGGTTTCACTAAGTAGTTTAAAACTAGTCTTCAGTTGTTAGAAATAAAGTTAAATTTTAAAATATAAACAAGGTTGCTGAGTGTAAGTTTTTATAAAGCCACTGGAGTTTTATTGATTAACTTAATAACAGTCATCAATTTAAGATGGACTCTTCATGTTAAGTTTGATAAATTGAATCACATTTTTATATTAGCCTCTAACAGGAAGTACATAGGAAAGATTGAAGAGATGATGACTGACCTCTTACCATTAAATAAAATAAAATGAAGAAAAAAATATGAAATAAAATAAGATAAAATAAAATAAACTAAACTAAAGTAAAATGAAATAAAAAAATTAAATAAAATAAAAAAATAATAAAAAAATTAAAATAAAAAAGAAATAAAGTAAAGTTACATAAAATTAAATTAAAAAAAAGAGATAAAAAAGTAAAAAAAAAAAACAAAATAAAATAAATCAAATAAAAACATATAAGAGAATAAATTTAAACAAAAATATAATAAAAAATACAATAAAAAAATAAAATAAAATCAAGATAAAAAATGGGGAAAATATGAACTCAACCTTGAAAGAGCCATACACGTTCCCCATACCGTAAGCAAAGACGTTTACACTTAAAAACCCCTGCGGGTTAGGGGTTCGACTGCCATCTGTTCCCCAACATTTTAACATGAAGCGTATGGTTAGAATAACATGAAATATTTCTGCATTAGAATTACATTAGTGTGTATCCCTTACACTATATTCGGTTTGTTTTAACTTGAACAAGTGTTGTTTTCGAGCATCATCTGTTCCCCATCAAAGCTTGTGAACAGAATTGTTCTCAAAAGAACAGAATTTAAGTCAGTGTGTAGATACCGACTTGATGAAAAGTTGTAGATATTATAAATAATTAATATATTGTGAAATTTATAGTTTCTTAACTTGCGAATAAGTCGTGAAGTTTTGCAAAAATCTCGGGGTAGGTTAAAAACAACGCGCACTATACATAAATACCATGGAAACGCTTTAGGATTAGGGATACCGGGTAGAAAAGGCGTCGTTTGATACTTATCCCTACCACGTGTGCTACCAGTTCTACAATCGCTTGGATAATTTAAAGAGCTTTCAATGAAACAATTTTTATTTAATTTTCAGATTGGGGCTTGTTGTTGCTGTTTTCGATGCAGAAGTTGCCAATGATTGCATTAAAATAAGAATATGTATATGTATGTACATATGTGTACTTTTATTATTTAACATGCTGATCGTGTTAATTTAACATGATCATCATCATTTATTGGCGCTTAACCGCCTAAGCGATTTTGGCCGTTTCGTATCAAAGCACACCAGTCATTCCTTTTTAGCGATAACGGACGCCAATTGGAAACCCCAAGGGAGTTCAAGTCATCCTCCACCTGTTGTTTCCATCTCAGTCGAGGCCTCCCCCTTCCTCTGCTGCCAAATTCAGGCGACGATAGGAAAACCTTCTGTGCTGGAGCTTCTTTGTCCATTCGCATAACATGGCCCAGCCAGCGGAGTCTTTGGGCTTTAATTCGCTGGACTATGGTCAGATCTGCGTAGAGCTCGTACAGCTCATCGTTAAATTTCCTTCGATACTCGCCGTTGGCATCACGGGAAGGACCATAAATCTTCCGGAGAACTTTTCTCTCAAATACTCCAAGGGCCATCTCATCTTCTCTTGACATTGTCCATGAATCTGAGCCATACATCAGGACAGGCATGATGAGAGACTTATAGAGCGTGATCTTTGTTTTTCGAGAGAGGACTTTACTTCTCAATTGCCTACTCAGTCCAAAGTAGCACTTGTTGGCAAGAGTGATTCTCCGCTGGATTTCTAGACTGATATTATTTTCGGTGTTAATACTGGTTCCCAAATAGACGAAGTCTCTCACAGTTTCAAATTTGTAACTATCAACAGTGACATGGCTGCCAAGGCGCAGGTGCGCCGATTCTTTCTTTGATGACAGCAAATACTTCGTCTTGTCCTCGTTCACGGCAAGACCCACTTTTTTCGCCTCCTTATCCAGTCCAGAGAGTTTGTCTACGATGGGCTTCAGCCTATCACACAACACGCTAGAAAGAACCTTATATGCGATATTAAGAATACTAATTCCGCGGTAGTTGGTGCGGTTAGCGGGATCGCCTTTCTTGTGGATTGGACAAAGCACACTTTAATTCCAATCCGGAGGCATGCATTCGTCTGACCATATTCTGCATAAGAGCTGATGCATGCTTTTTACCAGCTCTTCGCCTCCGCGTTTGAACAGCTCGGCGGGTAGTCCGTCTTTTCCAGGCGCTTTGTTGTTTTTGAGCCGGGATATAGCTATCCTCACTTCATCATAGTCAGGTGGTGGGACGACTTTTCCATCGTCAGGGATTGGGGTATCGGGTTCGGCGTCTCCCTCGCAATTTAGTAGTGAGGAGAAGTGCTCCCTCCATAATTTAAGTACACTTTGTACGTCGGTTACCAGGTCGCCATTATTGTCCTTACAGGAGCTTGCCCCGGTCTTAAAACCTTCCGTCATCCGCCGGATCTTTTCATAGAATTTTCGGGCATCATTCCTGTCAGCCAGCATCTCAAGCTCCTCACACTCACGCCTTTCGGCCTCACTTTTCTTTTTTCTGAAAAGGCGTCTCTCTTCCTTCTTTGCCTCACGATATTGTTGCCATACACTGCGGGTTGCGCCCGTTCGCAACGTCTCCTTGTAGGCAACGTCCTTTTTTTTCGAGGCAGTTTTGCATTCCTCATCGTACCAGTTGTTCTTGCGGGCTCGCTGGAACCCTATAGTGGCCTCAGCGGCGGTACGCAATGAGTGAGAGATATGCTTCCATTGCTCGGTTACATCGTTAGGTCGAGGATTGCCCTCTGCTAGCAGGTGTGAGAGTCGAGTTGTGAAATTATCAGCTGTCTGTGTCATGCGCAGCTTCTCGACGTCAAACTTTCCTTCCGTTACTGTGCGCACTTTCTTCATTGCACAGAGGCGTGTGCGTATCTTGGCTGCGACAAGATAATGGCCAGAGTCAATATTGGGACCACGCAGTGTACGCACGTCCAGAACGGTGGAGCTATGTCTGCCGTCAATCAAGACATGATCAATCTGGTTTCTAGTTCTTTGATCAGGGGACAGCCATGTGGCTTGGTGTATTCGCTTATGCTGGAACCTGGTACTACTGATGACCATATTGCGAGCAGCGGCGAAGTCAATCAACCTAGTGCCGTTGGGGGATGTTATATCGTGGAGACTGAATTTTCCAACTGTGGGACCAAAGACTCCTTCCTTGCCCACCTTGGCATTAAAGTCGCCGAGCACGATTTTGATATCATGCTGTGGGCAGCGATCGTAAGTCTGTTCAAGTTTATCGTAGAAGGAGTCCTTCTCTGCGTCGTCCGTCTCCTCAGTCGGCGCATAGGCGCAGATAAATGTTATGTTGAAAAACCTCGCCTTGATGCGGATCGCAGCGAGACGCTCGTTCACAGGAGTGAACGCTAATACTTGGCGGCGAAGTCTCTTTCCCACCACGAATCCTACACCACGCGCTTTGCCGCGTGTCTGGCCACTGTAGTATACGTCACAAGGACCGATGGTCGTCTTTCCTTGCCCCGTCCATCGCATTTCCTGCAGGGCGGTGATGTCGGCCTTTGCGCCTACGAGGACATCAACCAGTCGGGCAGCGGTACCGTCCCTTGAAAGGGTCCGGACATTCCCGGTACATGCCCTAATATCCAAATCGTTATGCCTTATTCGTTTTGCCGGGTCGTCAACATTAAAGGGGGTTCTCATCCGAGGCTTTGCATTTTTTTTCATTGGAATTAAGTTTTTTACGTGGCGGGTCCCAAACCCAGCGCACAACCCGTTTCGGGGTCGCGTTAATTTAACATGATAGATCGTGTTGATTTAACAATAAAAACATGTTGAATTAACATGACAGATCGTGTTAATAAATTATACAAGCATTATATTCTTTCATACCTGAAAATATGTATGTTAAAGGTTTTCGATAAATGAATTAACTAAACAAAAATTATTAAAAAAATCAAAAACAAGGTGTTTTATTTTAAGGGTTAATTTAACAATAAAAACCTGTTAAATTAACATGATAGATCGTGTTAATTTAACAATAAAATCCTGTTAAATTAACATGATAGATAGTGTTGATTTAATATAACATATCGTGTCAATTTCACATGATAGATCGTGTAAATTTAACGGGACGAAAGTGTTATTTCAACATAGTATAGTGTTAATTTAACATGTCTGATCGTGTTGATTTAACAAGAAAAATAATGTTGTATCAACAGGAAATCATGTTGATTCAAACCTTTGTGATCATGTTAAATTCACACAGTTCCTTCATGTTGATTTAACATGTAGGAACAGTGAAACAATAGCTTCATGTTAGAACAACATGAGCGATAGTGTTGAAAAATAATAACCTGAAAAAGTGTTAAAAAAGTGTTGATTCAACATGAAAATTATTCTGTGTGTTGATACCTTTCATAAATATAAGTCACGTTATTTAAAACATGTACAACTAAAACAAGTAAGGAAAGCTGTCTTCGGCTATGCCGAAGGCTAAATACCTTTCATGAATAAGCGTCACGATTTTCACTGTTTGATCCCAGTACAGCCTGTGTGAATTTAACTTAAGCTCATACCGAAATTATCGGAACTATCGATTATATAGGGGCGATGTGTTATATTGGTCCAATCTCATTGAATTTTAACATCGACATTCCACATTCTAAAATAGCTATAGGTACGAAATTTCACGTTCCTACCTATATAATTACAGGAGTTATCTACCAAAATCCGTTTGTCGGAACAATCGATTGTATGGGGGCTATGTGAAATATTTATCCCATCTCAATGATTTTCAACATCGATATTTCACATATAAAAATAGCGATACCTCCACAACTTCACGTTCCTACCTCTTTAATTACAGGAGTTATAGCCCAAAATCCGTTTATCGGAATAATCGATTGTATGGGAGCTATGTGAAATATTTATCCTGTCTCAATGATTTTCAACATCGATATTTCACATATAAAAATAGCAATACTTACAAAATTTCACGTTCCTACCTATTTAATTACAAGAGTTATAGCCCAAAATCCGTTTATCGGATCAATCGATTGTATAGGGGCTATGTGAAATATTTATCCCATCTCGATGATTTTCAGCATCGATATTTCGCATATAAAAATGGCAATACCGCCCAAATTTCACGTTGCTACCTATATAATTACAGGAGTTATCTACCAAAATCCGTTTATCGGAATAATCGATTGTATGGGAGCTATGTAGTGTAATGGAGTGTGGTTGCGAAGTGACCTTGCTAAGTGACCTTGCTCAATCCCGACTCTTGCGTCCTCGTTCGTGCACTCTGGGCAACGGGAGCTACCTAGGCTCGCGGCAAAAAGCCCCGGTGGGGCCACTCTGACATACTTGGTTTAAGGGCTCACCGAGGTTTTTGCGTAGCGTCTGTTCACCATGAGGTGCGGCTGCAAGCGGGCGTCTGTCTTGAAGCAAGCGGATCGCTATATAAATGTGTAAATATTTTCCAAAACCCCGAAACGGGTTGTGCGCTGGGTTTGGGACCCGCCACGTAAAAAACTTAATTCCAATGAAAAAATATACAAAGCCTCGGATGAGAACCCCCTTTAATGTTGACGACCCGGCAAAACGAATAAGGCATAACGATTTGGATATTAGGGCATGTACCGGGAATGTCCGGACCCTTTCAAGGGACGGCACCGCTGCCCGACTGGTTGATGTCCTCGTAGGCGCAAAGGCCGACATCACCGCCCTGCAGGAAATGCGATGGACGGGGCAAGGAAAGACGACCATCGGTCCTTGTGACGTATACTACAGTGGCCAGACACGCGGCAAAGCGCGTGGTGTAGGGTTCGTGGTGGGAAAGAGACTTCGCAGCCAAGTATTAGCGTTCACTCCTGTGAACGAGCGTCTCGCTGCGATCCGCATCAAGGCGAGGTTTTTCAACATAACATTTATCTGCGCCTATGCGCCGACTGAGGAGACGGACGACGCAGAGAAGGACTCCTTCTACGATAAACTTGAACAGACTTATGATCGCTGCCCACAGCATGATATCAAAATCGTGCTCGGCGACTTTAATGCCAAGGTGGGCAAGGAAGGAGTCTTTGGTCCCACAGTTGGAAAATTCAGTCTCCACGATATAACATCCCCCAACGGCACTAGGTTGATTGACTTCGCCGCTGCTCGCAATATGGTCATCAGTAGTACCAGGTTCCAGCATAAGCGAATACACCAAGCCACATGGCTGTCCCCTGATCAAAGAACTAGAAACCAGATTGATCATGTCTTGATTGACGGCAGACATAGCTCCACCGTTCTGGACGTGCGTACACTGCGTGGTCCCAATATTGACTCTGACCATTATCTTGTCGCAGCCAAGATACGCACACGCCTCTGTGCAACGAAGAAAGTGCGCACAGTAACGGAAGGAAAGTTTGACGTCGAGAAGCTGCGCATGACACAGACAGCTGATAATTTCACAACTCGACTCTCACACCTGCTAGCAGAGGGCAATCCTCGACCTAACGATGTAACCGAGCAATGGAAGCATATCTCTCACTCATTGCGTACCGCCGCTGAGGCCACTATAGGGTTCCAGCGAGCCCGCAAGAACAACTGGTACGATGAGGAATGCAAAACTGCCTCGAAAAAAAAGGACGCTGCCTACAAGGAGACGTTGCGAACGGGTGCAACCCGCAGTGTATGGCAACAATATCGTGAGGCAAAGATGGAAGATAGACGCCTTTTCAGAAAAAAGAAAAGTGAGGCCGAAAGGCGTGAGTGTGAGGAGCTTGAGATGCTGGCTGGCAGGAATGATGCCCGAAAATTCTATGAAAAGATCCGGCGGATGACGGAAGGTTTTAAGACCGGGGCAAGCTCCTGTAAGGACAATAATGGCGACCTGGTAACCGACGTACAAAGTGTACTTAAATTATGGAGGGAGCACTTCTCCTCACTGCTAAATTGCGAGGGAGACGTCGAACCCGATACCCCAATCCCTGACGATGAAAAAGTCGTCCCACCACCTGACTATGATGAAGTGAGGATAGCTTTATCCCGGCTCAAAAACAACAAAGCGCCTGGAAAAGACGGACTACCCGTCGAGCTGTTCAAACGCGGAGGCGAAGAGCTGGTAAAAAGCATGCATCAGCTCTTATGCAGAATATGGTCAGACGAATGCATGCCTCCGGATTGGAATTTAAGTGTGCTTTGCCCAATCCACAAGAAAGGCGATCCCGCTAACCGCACCAACTACCGCGGAATTAGTCTTCTTAATATCGCATATAAGGTTCTTTCTAGCGTGTTGTGTGAAAGGCTGAAGCCCATCGTAGACAAACTGATTGGACCTTATCAGTGTGGCTTTAGACCTGGTAAGTCCACCATCGACCAGATTTTCACGATACGCCAAATCCTGGAGAAGACCCATGATAAGAGAATCGACACTCACCATCTCTTTGTCGATTTTAAAGCCGCTTTTGACAGCGTAAAAAGGAGTTGCCTGTATGCCGCCATGTCTGAATTTGACTTCCCTGCAAAGCTTATACGGCTTTGTCAAATGACGTTGAGCAATACCAACAGCTCCGTCAGAATCGGGAAGGACCTCTCTGAGCCATTTGAAACCAAACGAGGCTTCAGACAGGGCGACTCCCTTTCGTGCGATTTCTTCAATCTGATGCTGGAGAAGATAATTCGAGCAGCAGAGCTAAACCGCAATGGTACAATCTTTTACAAGAGCGTGCAATTGCTGGCGTATGCCGATGATATTGATATCATTGGCCTTAACAACCGCGCCGTAAGCGCTGCCTTCTCTGGACTGGATAAGGAAGCGAAAAAAGTGGGTCTTGCCGTGAACGAGGACAAGACGAAGTATTTGCTGTCATCAAAGAAAGAATCGGCGCACCTGCGCCTTGGCAGCCATGTCACTGTTGATAGTTACAAATTTGAAACTGTGAGGGACTTCGTCTATTTGGGAACCAGTATCAACACCGAAAATAATATCAGTCTAGAAATCCAGCGGAGAATCACTCTTGCCAACAAGTGCTACTTTGGACTGAGTAGGCGATTGAGAAGTAAAGTCCTCTCTCGAAGAACAAAGATCACGCTCTATAAGTCCCTCATCATACCTGTCCTGATGTATGGCTCAGATTCATGGACAATGTCAAGAGAAGATGAGATGGCCCTTGGAGTATTTGAGAGAAAAGTTCTCCGGAAGATTTATGGTCCTTCCCGTGATGCCAACGGCGAGTATAGACGGAAATTTAACGATGAGCTGTACGAGCTCTACGCAGATCTGACCATAGTCCAGCGAATTAAAGCCCAAAGACTCCGCTGGCTGGGCCATGTTATGCGAATGGACAAAGAAGCTCCACCACAGAAGGTTTTCCTATCGTCGCCTGAATTCGGCAGCAGAGGAAGGGGGAGGCCTCGACTGAGATGGAAACAACAGGTGGAGGATGACTTGAACTCCCTTGGGGTTTCCAATTGGCGTCCGTTATCGCTAAAAAGGAATGACTGGCGTGCTTTGATACGAAACGGCCAAAATCGCTTAGGCGGTTAAGCGGCAATAAATGATGATGATGATGGGAGCTATGTGAAATATTTATCCCATCTCAATGATTTTCAGCATCGATATTTCGCATATAAAAATGGCAATGCCGCCCAAATTTCACGTTCCTACCTCTTTAATTACAGGAGTTATAGCGCAAAATCTGTTTATCGGAACAATCGATTGTATGGGAGCTGTATGTAATATCGGTCCGATCTTGCTGGTTCCGACAAATGATTCCTGTATTGGAAAATGATGGCCGCATACAAAATTTCAGCCAAATATCTCAAAAACTGAGGGACTAGTTTGCGTTCAAACAGACAGACAGACAGACGGACAGACGAACATGGCTAAATCAACTCATCTCGTCATCCTGATCATTTCGGTATACTTATTGATGGGTCTATCTCTTCTTCTTCTCATACTTACAAACATCGGACCAAAGTTATAATACCATTTCATGTTCATGAAAGGTATAAAAATTCTTACGCAGATAAATAAAAGATATCGAGTCGTTTTCTCGATTATATCATAACAACGAAAAAGCTAATTTTATAGGAGGCGTTTTTTTTGTTTTTTTTCTTTAACCTCAATGTTTGGCTAAAACTTAAATACAGAACATAATATTTAATTGCTACTTTTATTAAGATTTAAAATGTTGCCTTAATTTCTTAGTTTTTAAGGGTATAATGGCGCTTGCGATACTTTTGCAATCATGTTGAGTGGCAATAGAAAAAAGTTTTGGCGCTTAAGATACTTTTTCTGAACATCATTATTATTATATAGATACTTTCCAAAGTTATGTGAATGAAACGCTGCAGTATTATAGGATTGACGCTGCTGGGCTTACATGCTAAAACCCCTGGGTTCGAATCCCACTCACGTAGCACTATAGCAAAAGCCCACATAACTGGTCATAATGTGGACCGGGGCAGCTCTTGAATTAATTTGTACGATATGGGTATCAAATGAAGAGAGTTGATGAGAGTTTTAACAGGGAGTCATTTTAAGTCCTCTATGAGAACCCGTTTCCTGTATATTAACCAAAATATGGACCAGATGTGGCCTGGAAAGTGTTTGTGCGATATGGGTATGAAATGAAATGTGTTAATGACAGTTTTAACAGGAAGCCAAATTTAGTCCTATATGAGAATCGATTTTCGAGATATTTACAAAAATTTGGACCAAATGAAATGTGTTCATGAGGGTTTTAACAGAGAGTCGTGTAGTCCTATATAAGGACCCGCTTTCGAGATATTGACCAAAATGTGAAGCAGGAGTGGCCCTAGAAAGTGTATTGAAGAGGGTTAGGGGATAGGGATAGGGATATAAAAGGAGTAGTAGGTATTCTAGCCTCAAACATAGGCATGTTTTTTGGATTTCCCGATTTTGGTTTGAAAATTTGCGAAACATGAAAAAATCAACATCGAATAAAGCTAAATACATATTCTTAAGGGAAATTAGTTGCTGAGTCCGAATTCGATATCAGAACTCAAAAACGGGCCCGAAGTTCGCCCTAACCTTGCAAAAAAGTCCATTATTATTTTGTGATGGTTTTGTTAGGTTGGAGAAGAGCTGCGACCTGTTATGCTAGTTCTGATCACGGATTTGGGTTTAGCTCGCCAAAATACATGCCCTTTCGTACCCTTTCTAGATCCGTCAACTTTTTTTGTTTCAAATTTGTTCCGATCTGTATGATTACTTTTTGTGTGTATCCTAAGCTGGTCAGATCTATCGACTTCAATGCAAATAAAACAAAGTTTTATTCCATCTTACATCCCGACGTTTCGCCAATTTTACTTGGCTTCTTCAGGGGAGTGGCACTTTTTTTATTTATTTAAAATAAAGAGACAACAAAAAGAAATTAAGAAGAATTAATAGATATTTTGCTTAACACTATGAAGATAACGTACAGTGAACATGGATTGCAATTGGTTACTCACATGATGTTAGTTAATAATTATAAAGGAACATGCTGTTTAACTTTAAAAGATAAAATAAAATTAAAATATAACGAAAAAATTAGTTAAAAGGAGTCAAGATACAAAATTTTCGATACCGCGTCTGTGCGGTAAACTTGTCAAACTAAAACTAAATTATAAACATAATAGATAAGCAGTGGCAATGTTGTCATAATCTTCTTTTTTGTTTATCGTGTTTTCTCTTTTTTTTAATATCCGTAGGCTCTCTAATGTGTACCGTGTTTTTTCCCTTCTTTTGTTGTCTATAATTTTTTTTTTGCGCCATTTGAAGACTGTAAAACTACACCTTCGCAGATTAAGCATATATTAAGCAAAAGTATGTTTGAACGTATATGACAAATGTATATTTTTGGTTATAATATTCACCATATAATGATAATTAACCATGTAGAATATCAATTAAAGAAAATTTAGTAAAAAATTGGATCAAAAACACAAAAAAAGACGGAAATATGAATGTTTTTAATTTAATCTCTACAAATAATAAAATTGTAACATTTTAAATTTTTTTGTGTGTCTGTCTGTCTGTCCGTATGTTTGTGGCCGTATCACTCTGAAAGTAATGAATGGAATTGAATGAAACCGTTTTCGTTGGATTGCTCGACGCTCAACTTAAAATTTAAGATATTCTTTTTTCGATATCTCAACCAGTTTTGGAGTTATCGCCCAATATGTGGACCATGTCTGTCTGTATGTTTGTGGTCGTAACACTCAAAAAGTACTGAATGGAATTGAATCGTTGGATTGCCAGCCGCTTAACTTAAAGTTTAAGATATTATTTTTTGCGATATCTCAACGGGTTTTGGGGTTATCGCCCAATATGTGGACCAGGGATGACCAAAAATGTCTTAGTACAATATGGGTGTCAAACGAAAGGTGTCAATGAGTGCTATAATATGCGATGTGATCCATTGAAATATCTGAAATGGTTTAGGAGATATCTTGAAATTTCGATACCTTGACTGGTTTCGGAGGTATCGACGAATATTTTCACAAAAATGTGTTAGTACATTATGTAATGGAAATAATGTGATAGAAGCGGAAATTCTAACGGGTTGTGGAGCAGGTGAAGTAGTTTTCATACCACGAATACCCATAATAACAAACAATTTTCCAACTCAATTCAAACGTGTTCAGTTTCCCGTCAGTGTATGTTTCGCTATGACAATAAATAAGTCACAGGGTCAGATACTCCGAGCAGCTGGTATCGACCTTAGGACTAATTGCTCTGCACACGGACAGCTTTATGTCCTCGAGTAACTTGCTAGGAAAATTTGTTTATAATTTGTAATTTGGGTAGAACTTCAAATATTGTGTACAAAGAAATTCTATAATTTATGTTCTTTATATTGGAAAAATAAATGGCTTTGGTCTTTTTTTTATTAAACTTTAAGCTTTATCAGTCCGACGAAAACATTTTTTGTGACCGAAATTTGGGTTTATCGAGCAGACAAACTTTAAATCTTACATGACAACACGACCCTTAAGTGCTGAACTCCAGTCTTTTTGTTGGATTTTATTCTTTTCTAACCCAGCTGCAAAAAAAACAGAAATTATACGCATACGAAGTCGCGGGCGCCAGCTAGTAGTTCAATACAGGGCTGCACAACGATATAAACTAAATATCTTTGTTTTGTTAATTATCAAAAAAATACTTCGTTTCAATAATTATCAGAAAAAAATTTTTTTCGTTGATGATCAAATCAAAAAATATCAAAAAATAACAAACATCTTTTTTTTCGTTAACGTCAATTCATTTTGCTTAGATATGTACACTAGGCTGGGTCGGAAAATAATAAGGAAGGAATACAAACAAAGTTTTTGGTAGTTACTAAGTACTAAACGGAATTGGAAGTCGGCACTCGATCGAGAATAAAAAAAAAAAAAAATTGTCACATCGTCGGTGACCCTGCAAAATCAAGTATCATAAAAGATATTCTTTACGTGGTTTTGCACTTTCTTCGACGATAAATGCGTCATTGTACAAGAAGTGCTATCGTAATTTTGATTTCTGCAAAATGTATTGTCATCGTGTCCTAAACTATTTATGTGCTAAGTTTCATGTCGCTAGGTTGCCAGAAAGTTAGTGGATTCCCGAATGCAAACGAATTTTTGAAATAGCACGATCCGAACTCCGCCGGAATTCCTTTGATGAGGAATTGCATTGTGACCGCTGCGGGAACCTGCCTTATGCTTATATCAGCAGCAAAGCATTATCGCACTATTTGGCCCTTTTTTTGCGACCCGAAATAATATTGAATTCATTCATTGTTTTTTATTTTTTTTTTTTTATTTTTTTTTTTTTGATAAATAACGAAAAGAAATTTGTTCTGATAATTTTATATTGTTTGCAAAAATTTTTTCGTTGAACAAATAACGTTAATTTTATTGATAAACGAAACGAAGTCAAAAGTTTTTTTTGTTTTTTGGTAAATTTAACGTTAATTTTCAGTCTTGGTTCAATACAAAACAAATCCAAAAGCTTAGTTCACTTTGAAAACTGCAAACTACATTTTTTGAAATTTACATCCAAAATGAAAAACAAAACTAAAAAAACATTTTGTTCTCTAAGAACATACATTCAAACACTAATATTTTTCTTCAATCATTTGAAACGTTTGTGTTTATAAATTGTTCTTTGTTGGAATTGTCACAAACAAAAAGCAAATGTTTCCAAAAGGTAATAAACTGTACAAAACTTAAATAACATCCTACTCGATGAGCAAATGAAATGTATTTTGTACAGTTTATTTTCGTACCCTTTCTGGATATGATAAAATTGCGATCACGCAAAAGTATAAGCAAACGAAACGATAAAATTTTTTTTTACTTTTTCTCAGAAATGGTACATAGTTGACCTCTATAAGTTGGTGAGTAGTTGTAACGAGTATTCACAAGATATTTGCAACAAAAAAATGTCGATAACTTGGCTGTTACGATACAATCGCAAATATAGCTCGATATATAGCCCAAATCCCATTCGATTGTATGAGGTTTAGGCCTCGATTGTGTGGGGCCTATGTGAAAAATTGGTTCACATGCATAAAGAGTTAGAGAGTTGGAGGTGTCCACGCAAGTGGGGAAAGTTTCTGATCGCCATTCAACTGGGAATGGCCAGAGCGATTCTTCTATGGTCCAAGCAGCTCACTACGTCCGGGAAAGCCCACGTATCCTCTGGATAGCCACTGAACAGCCGCTCAGTGGTGAACGAAAGTGAGAAGGCGACAACCTGAGAAGGCCACTCCGACATAATCGGTTTAAGGGCTTGCCAGGGGACTTCATCAGCAGCGTCTGTCACCATGAGGTGCGGCTGCAAGCGGGCGTCTGTCTTGAACCAAGCGGCTCGCTATATAAATGTGTAATTTAACTCCAACCCCCCCACAAACGGGTTATGCGTAGGGTTTGGGACCCATCACATAAAAACAAACTTCCAATGAGATCCAATATTCAGGCCTCGGATATGATAACTCACTTAATAACGACCACTGCAAACGAACTAGGAATATGATTAAGGAAATCAGGGCATGTTCTTGGAATGTCCGAACCCTTAGCAAGGAAGGTGACGATGCCCGCCTAGTTGGGGTCCTCAAACAGGCAAAAGCTGACATCACCGCTATACAAGAAATGCGATGGACGGGGCAAGGTTATAAGACCATCCAAACCTGCAATGTCTACTGGAGCGGCCACACTAATGAGCGCAGATTTGGCGTCGGTTTTATGGTGGGAAAGAGGCTTGTGAAACAGGTAGTGTCTTTTTCACCATATTGTTTATCTGTGCGCACGCACCGACTGAGGACAAGGGCGACGTGGAAAAAGATGCATTCCACGCGAAATTAGAAGAAACTTATGAGCGCTGTCCCCGTCATGATATCAAAGTCGTGCTTGGCGACTTTAACGCCAGGGTGGGCAAAGAGGGTGTATTTGGCCCCCCTGTGTCGGAAAGTTCAGCCTCCATGAAGATACTTCGCCGAATGGATACAGGTTCAAGCACTAGGTTCAAGCATAAAAAGATCCATCAAGCATCATGGCTATCGCCAGATCGGAAAACACGCAATCAGATCGATCACTTTGTGATAGTCGGACGGCATGCTTCCAGCGTTATGGACGTACGTACCATGCGGGCCCAAACATCGACTCCGATCACTACTTGGTAGCAGCCAAGATTCGTACTCGCCTAAGTACAACGAAAGAGGCACCACAAAAAACGCAAGGAAACCTGGACGTCGAAAAGCTGCAGTCACAACATACAGCCAATGATTTCGCAGAACGACTCGCGCACCTGCTCTCTGAGAGCACAATTCAATCCAGCGGAGTGCGCGAGCAGTGGGAGCATATCCCCGCATCACTTCGTACCGCAGCCGCAGAAGTAATTGGATTCCGGCAAATGCGAAAAAAGAGCTGGTACGATGATAGAGAGTGCAAAGACGCAATGAAAAGAAAGGACGACGCCTATAAGGCAACGTTAAAAGCGAATGCAACGAGGAGCGTGTGTGAACACTACCGCGAGATGAAGAGGAAGCGACACGGCTGTTCCGGGCGAAGAAAGGGAAGCGGAAAAGCGTGAAATCGAAGAGCTTGAAATGCTACCCAGCAGAAGCAACGCCCGAAAATTTTATCAAAGAATTCGACGAATGACGGAAGGTTTTAACCCCGGGCCAAACTCCTGTAAAAATGACAACGGCGATCTGGTGACAGATGTTCAGAGAGTACTAGGGTCACTTCTCTGCCCTTCTATACGGAGGAACAGAGCAACAATCCAGAGAAGAGGACGAACCCGACCCCACAATCGAAGACGATGGAATCGAAGTTCCACAACCCGACTATAACGAGGTGCGAATAGCTATATCACGGCTAAAAAACAATAAAGCGGCGGGTGGTGATGGCCTGCCCGCTGAGCTATTCAAATGCGGCGGCGAGGAGCTGGTAAGGTGCATGCAGCAGCTCTTTTGCAGAATATGATCGGATGAATGCATGTCTGAAGATTGGAATCTAAGTGTTCTCTGCCCAATCCATAAGAAGGGTGATCCCGCAAACTGCGCCAACTATAGTGGAATCAGCCTTTTGAGTATCGCATATAAGGTCCTATCAAGCGTAATGTGCGAAAGACTGAAGCCTAACGTAAACCGACTGATTGGACCTTATCAGTGTGGCTTCAGACCTGGTAAATCTACCATCGACCACATTTTTACAATACGCCATATCTTGGAAAAAACCCGTGAGAAAAGGATCGACACACACCATCTCTTTCTTGATTTTAAAGCCCCCTTCGACAGCACGAAAAGGAGTTGCCTATATGCCGCTATGTCTGATTTTGATTTCCCAGCAAAACTTATACGACTGTACAAAATGACGTTGAACAACACCACCAGCTCGGTCAGAATCGGGAAGGACCTCTCCGAGCCGTTCGAAACTAAACGAGGTTTCAGGCAGGGCAACCCCCTATCGTCGATTTCTTTAATTTGATGCTGGAGAAAATAATACAAGCTGCAGAACTTAACCGCGCTGGAACAATATATTACAAGAGCGTACAACTGTTGGCGTATGCCGACGACATCGACATCATTGGCCTCAACAACCGCGCCGTAACTTCTGCGTACTCCAAATTAGAAAAGGAAGCGGAAAAATGGGTTTGGCGGTGAACGAAGGTAAAACGAAGTACCTGCTAGCATCAAGCAAAGAGTCAGCGCATTCGCGCCTTGGCAACCACGCCACTGTTGGCAGCCATAATTTCGAGACAGTAAGGGACTTTGTATACCTGGGAAGCAGCATTACTACCAACAACAATGTAAGCCTGGAAATCCATAGAAGGATAACTCTTGCAAACAAATGCTACTTTGGGCTGAGTAGGCAATTTAGAAGTAAAGTCCTCTCTCGACGAACAAAAACAACACTCTATAACTCACTTATCGTACCCGTCCTGCTATATGGTGCAGAAGCACGGGCACTGACAGCATCTGATGAGGCGGCTTTGGGAGAATTCGAGAGAAAAACTCTTCGAAAGATTTATGGACCCCTAGAAGTTAGCGACGGTGAGTACCGAAGAAGATATAATGATGAGCTGTATGAGCTTTACGCAGACGTGGACATAGTTCAGCGAATTAAAACCCATCGGCTCCGCTGGCTAGGACACGTGGTGCGAATGAACGAAGACGCTCCGGCCCAGAAGGTATTTTTATCGGCACCCGCCGGCGGAAGTAGAGGAAGTGGGAGACCACCACTTCGATGGCAGGACCAAGTAGAGGCAGACCTGCGAGCACGCGGTGTCTCCAATTGGCGCCAGTTGGCTCAACAAAGAACCGACTGGCGTAACATGTTGGACGGCCAAAGTCGCCTAGGCGGTTAAAGGCTATTTTATGTAAGTAAGTAAGCATAAAGAGTTATAGTTACAAAATTTCACGTTCCTACGCTTTTATTTACAGGAGTTATTATCCAATATGCGTCAATAGGAACAATTGATTGTATGGGGGCTATGTGAAAAATTAATCGAATCTTAATAATTTTTAACATCGGTATTGTACATGAAAAAAGTAACGATAGTTAAAAAATTTAACTTTCCTACCTGTTTTATTACATGAGTTACAACCCAAAATCCGTTAATCGGAACAATCGATTGTATGAGCTATGAGAAAAGGCAATTGAACCTTAATGATTTTTGTCATGGGTATTGAACATGAAAAAGTAACGATACTTACAAAATTATACGTTCCTACCTATTTAATTACAAGAGTTATAGCCTAAAAACTGTTTATCGGAACAATTGGTTGTATTGGGGCTATAGCATATAGTGGTCCGATCTAGCCGGTTTCGATAAATGATTTCTTTAATACAAAATGGTGGCCACATACCAAATTTCAGCCAGATATCTCAAAAACTGAGGGACTAGTTTGCGTTCAATCAGACAGACTTGGCTATATCAACATAGCTCGAGATCCTGATCCTTTCGGTATACTTATTCGTGGGTCCATCACTTCGTCTTCTCATACTTACAAACAAAGGACCAAAGTTATAATACCATTTCATGTTCATGAAAGGTATAAAAATCGGAACTAAACTAAAATGTCCTACCATGGTTTGATGCTTCTCCGTCTGATCAGTTTTTCAGCTTTGATCATCTCCAAGTTCAATTTTGTGCATTAAAAGTAACAAAGAAACAAATCTACTACATGTATTTACATAATAACCAACTGACCGCAATTGCAATAAGCAATACTTTGCGTTAATGAGAGCTCACTAATGGCGCTCGGAGCTTATGTAGACATGAATGCATTTTAGATGCATTGTGCATACATATGAATGTATTACTGGCTTATACTTACACATACACAAAAATAGGCATAGAAAGCAACTAGTTTTAATTTCTTAGGCATCAAACTGCATTTGGGAATTGTTGCTTCCTTAATTTGTTCGCCGCATGGATGTACATCTAGCGATACGCTATCGCCATTTCCAGTAATCAAAAACATTTCAAAACTAGTCGCAAACCGCAAAGTGCATCATGTTTATTATCTCTTCCTTTTTTGCTGTTAATGCATTTTGGTCTAAGTGGAGTTGTTTGACAACAGTGTCAAATATCACACGAAACACTTAAGGCACGAACTTTATTTAATTTGGCAGCGGATGCTTTCATTGCATATTTTATTTGTTTTCATTTTTCTACGCGTTTTTGGTTATTTATGCCAACAGCTTTTATTTTATGTTATAGGAATGACAAGCTTAATGGAAATTAAAACGAAAATGTAAAGGAAAGCTGTTGATTGGCATTGAAATAAATATAATAAAAGTAATACTCGTAAATGCGGTTACATATGAAGACATGCATGGATGAAGGGGGTATCTCGCATTTTGAGTGAAACGAGAAAATCGGCTTTAAAGTTTTGCTTAAACATTTGAGGTTTTTTCGAATTTTTATGGAAAACTGACAAAAAAATTATGCAAAGCCATAAAACACGTTGCATAATATGCAATAAAAAGCATAAGTTTATATTTAGTGTTTTATATGAAAAAATAGGAACATACCCCCTTCTTCCACAATTCATATTGAAAAGTTGTGTACATACCCCCTTCATCCATGAATTATCTTCTACAATTTTCACGATAGGCAGATTCTGATAAGACAGAAATATAGATCTGCATAAAAACTATTCACCAATGCCAAAAACAGAAATTGAGTGAGAATGCGACATACCCCCTTCATCCATGCATGTCTTCATATATGAAAAAGGAAACGGGCTTCTCGATTTTAGTAAAGTGTGAAGTGTTAATTCGAAAATGAATGTGGGACAGTAAATGCTTCTCCGATATGATAAGATAAAATAAAAGGAATAAAAAATAAGTAAAAAAAAAAATAAAAAAAATAAAAAAAAATGAAAGTAAAAACCAAAATGAAATACAACAAAATAAAATAAAACAAAATAACATTAAACAAAATAGAAAAGAAATAAAACAAAACAATCAAAAAAAGTTGAGTTTAAAATAGAGTAAAAAAAAAAGTCATAATAAAAAAGGGAATAAAAAATGAATAAATTATAAACCTCTATGCTCAAGTCTACTGCTCCAAATCTTAAATATTTAGTTTCAAAAGAAACCCATCAATATAAAAATTACTCAACATAAATCATAAAGTGCAGATTAGTAAACATCAAATCTCAGCTATGCATCTAGAAACTAATTATGAGTTAGCTGGTTCAAAGATATAAGTTATTTTTAGTTCAACATGTGTCCACCTGCCTGTCGTGAAGTCTCAAAAATTGATTGATGTGTCAGATGGAAATTGTTAAGCAAACATGATGAGAGTCGTAAACTTTGTATGCTGCAGTTGAGTTGAGCTGTTTCTAAGCAACTTTCTTTACTCATTGCCACACTCTAACTTGCTACTCTTACTAGGATTAATATTTTAAGTTTTGAGTAAAAAGCTCCAACGCTCTTGATGTTGATCCACTCAAACGATCTTACAAGTGCATTGCACTCAATATAATATTGCAATCGCAGTTGTTTCAATGATGTCCAATCATGCTGCAAAGCTATGACATTGATGTCACATGCAAATATTAGTAGCTATGTAATATGAATTTCAAATAAAACTTGCTGCAGCTGATGACAGGTGTATGGTCAAGGTGGTCAGCTATAGTCATTACCATTACCATACCATACCATTACCATACCATTACCATACCATTACCATACCATTACCATACCATTACCATACCATTACCATACCATTACCATACCATTACCATACCATTACCATACCATTACCATACCATTACCATACCATTACCATACCATTACCATACCATTACCATACCATTACCATACCATTACCATACCATTACCATACCATTACCATACCATTACCATACCATTACCATACCATTACCATACCATTACCATACCATTACCATACCATTACCATACCATTACCATACCATTACCATACCATTACCATACCATTACCATACCATTACCATACCATTACCATACCATTACCATACCATTACCATACCATTACCATACCATTACCATACCATTACCATACCATTACCATACCATTACCATACCATTACCATACCATTACCATACCATTACCATACCATTACCATACCATTACCATACCATTACCATACCATTACCATACCATTACCATACCATTACCATACCATTACCATACCATTACCATACCATTACCATACCATTACCATACCATTACCATACCATTACCATACCATTACCATACCATTACCATACCATTACCATACCATTACCATACCATTACCATACCATTACCATACCATTACCATACCATTACCATACCATTACCATACCATTACCATACCATTACCATACCATTACCATACCATTACCATACCATTACCATACCATTACCATACCATTACCATACCATTACCATACCATTACCATACCATTACCATACCATTACCATACCATTACCATACCATTACCATACCATTACCATACCATTACCATACCATTACCATACCATTACCATACCATTACCATACCATTACCATACCATTACCATACCATTACCATACCATTACCATACCATTACCATACCATTACCATACCATTACCATACCATTACCATACCATTACCATACCATTACCATACCATTACCATACCATTACCATACCATTACCATACCATTACCATACCATTACCATACCATTACCATACCATTACCATACCATTACCATACCATTACCATACCATTACCATACCATTACCATACCATTACCATACCATTACCATACCATTACCATACCATTACCATACCATTACCATACCATTACCATACCATTACCATACCATTACCATACCATTACCATACCATTACCATACCATTACCATACCATTACCATACCATTACCATACCATTACCATACCATTACCATACCATTACCATACCATTACCATACCATTACCATACCATTACCATACCATTACCATACCATTACCATACCATTACCATACCATTACCATACCATTACCATACCATTACCATACCATTACCATACCATTACCATACCATTACCATACCATTACCATACCATTACCATACCATTACCATACCATTACCATACCATTACCATACCATTACCATACCATTACCATACCATTACCATACCATTACCATACCATTACCATACCATTACCATACCATTACCATACCATTACCATACCATTACCATACCATTACCATACCATTACCATACCATTACCATACCATTACCATACCATTACCATACCATTACCATACCATTACCATACCATTACCATACCATTACCATACCATTACCATACCATTACCATACCATTACCATACCATTACCATACCATTACCATACCATTACCATACCATTACCATACCATTACCATACCATTACCATACCATTACCATACCATTACCATACCATTACCATACCATTACCATACCATTACCATACCATTACCATACCATTACCATACCATTACCATACCATTACCATACCATTACCATACCATTACCATACCATTACCATACCATTACCATACCATTACCATACCATTACCATACCATTACCATACCATTACCATACCATTACCATACCATTACCATACCATTACCATACCATTACCATACCATTACCATACCATTACCATACCATTACCATACCATTACCATACCATTACCATACCATTACCATACCATTACCATACCATTACCATACCATTACCATACCATTACCATACCATTACCATACCATTACCATACCATTACCATACCATTACCATACCATTACCATACCATTACCATACCATTACCATACCATTACCATACCATTACCATACCATTACCATACCATTACCATACCATTACCATACCATTACCATACCATTACCATACCATTACCATACCATTACCATACCATTACCATACCATTACCATACCATTACCATACCATTACCATACCATTACCATACCATTACCATACCATTACCATACCATTACCATACCATTACCATACCATTACCATACCATTACCATACCATTACCATACCATTACCATACCATTACCATACCATTACCATACCATTACCATACCATTACCATACCATTACCATACCATTACCATACCATTACCATACCATTACCATACCATTACCATACCATTACCATACCATTACCATACCATTACCATACCATTACCATACCATTACCATACCATTACCATACCATTACCATACCATTACCATACCATTACCATACCATTACCATACCATTACCATACCATTACCATACCATTACCATACCATTACCATACCATTACCATACCATTACCATACCATTACCATACCATTACCATACCATTACCATACCATTACCATACCATTACCATACCATTACCATACCATTACCATACCATTACCATACCATTACCATACCATTACCATACCATTACCATACCATTACCATACCATTACCATACCATTACCATACCATTACCATACCATTACCATACCATTACCATACCATTACCATACCATTACCATACCATTACCATACCATTACCATACCATTACCATACCATTACCATACCATTACCATACCATTACCATACCATTACCATACCATTACCATACCATTACCATACCATTACCATACCATTACCATACCATTACCATACCATTACCATACCATTACCATACCATTACCATACCATTACCATACCATTACCATACCATTACCATACCATTACCATACCATTACCATACCATTACCATACCATTACCATACCATTACCATACCATTACCATACCATTACCATACCATTACCATACCATTACCATACCATTACCATACCATTACCATACCATTACCATACCATTACCATACCATTACCATACCATTACCATACCATTACCATACCATTACCATACCATTACCATACCATTACCATACCATTACCATACCATTACCATACCATTACCATACCATTACCATACCATTACCATACCATTACCATACCATTACCATACCATTACCATACCATTACCATACCATTACCATACCATGGAATGCACTCAAATGACGTTGCGCTCCAAAAATCTCTCCGTTCCCACTCAAAGCATAAAAATATTATTATTAAGGGGATTCATCAAACCTTATAAACACCTTATAAAGCGTGTAAACGTAAAAAACTTAGCAAGTGTGTAAATGAACTCTCAAAATTTGTATGAACCGAAGTTTACACAAATTTCGCGCCTTTACTGCCGAATTGGTGTAAGGGTCAAATAACAGGGGGAGGTTTTTTTTAATTATCTTTGTTAATAAGCAAAGAATTTGAACTAAATTTTGTACACGGCCCTAGTTGTGCTCTACGTACATAACGCAATCAATTTCAGTAGCTAAAAATCACTCGTAGATGTGTTTTTTGTTACTTACATCAATTTCGCTGGCACACTCACCACCTGCTGCTGAAATGTTATGTTGCTTACATCAAAATTGTTTCTGCTATAATTTTATAACGGTAAAACATAGAACTATGAAATTTTCGGAGATGACAGATCAGGACAAACATTATCGATTTCGATAATAAAAAAAATCGATATTTTGCCTTACACCAATTCGGCGGTTAAGGCTCGATTTGGTAAACTTCCCCGAAGATTTCGGTATGTAAAAAGTGCGTAAATTTATGCAGTTCAATGGCGCTGTTCGACATGTAATTATACCCAGCTGTACTTGTACACAGGGTATTATAACTTTGTTAGGATAACGGTTGGTTGTACAGGTATAAAGGAATCGAGATAGATATAGACTTCCATATATCAATATGATCAGGATCGAAAAAAAATTTGATTGAGCCATGTCCGTCCGTCTGTCCGTCCGTCCGTCTGTCCGTTAACACGATAACTTGAGCAAATAATGAGATATCTTCACCAAATTTGGCATGCGTACTTATTTGGGTTCAGAATAGATTGCTATTGAAAATGGGTAAAATCGGACCATAACCACGCCCCTTTTTCGATATCGAAAATTTCGAAAAACGTATAAAATGGGTTAATTCAATATTAGAAGCAGCTACAATGATAAAATTTGCAATATGTATTAATTTAGATGTTCTAAGGCCGATTTTATAAAAATTTTTGAAAAGGGGGCGTGGTACCGCCCACGTATATTTGAAGAAATTTAAAATTTTGACTCTTAATAACTTCAGAACAGTTTATGCTAGTATAACGAAATTTCGTAGAGGACATACTATTGTTGTGGTAAATTCAGCTATAGAAAATAAACGAAATCGCTTCGCGACCACGCCTACTTTTTCATAAAAGTTATATTGAAAGGAGGTGGAAATATTGAAAAGTTCATATCTAATTAACTGATTTCGCTATAATAATATAATTTGGTACATACATCAACTTTCATATTCTTTACATAATTTTTTCAAAATTTTGGAAAGTGGGCGTGGCACCGCCCACTTATGAGTCAAGCAATTTTTAAATTCGACTGCTAACAACTTCAGAACGGTGTGAGATAGATTTACGAAACTAGGTACCAGGCATGTTATGTTTATGTAGAGTACTACCACAGAAAATAAGAAAAATCGGTGAACGATCACGCCCACTTTATGTGCACAGCTGGGTATGTAATGTTCGGTTTCACCCGAACTTAGACTTCCTTATTTGATTTTTTAATGCATTTTTTGCACACAAGACAAAAATAGAAATAGCAAAGTATTTGTTTGACATTAATTACACATAAATTTATCTAAGGCTTTCATCCAATTGAACTGGTAAATTTATAAATTTACGCATTTCGTAAACTTATATGGTTTGATGAATCCCCCCTATTATTTTATCAAACTTGAAGCTCAGCACCACGCACTACAAAATCACTAAAATCAGTTGAGTACTTGACGGCGTAGTGAACGAAATCAGTTGAGTACTTGACGGCGTAGTGAACGGTTTGCATGGAACCGAATAGCGGTTAAAAGCGAGATCGGCCGAAAACGCATACAAGCTTGGGGTGAAGTAAATATTGACAAAGCTAAGTTGCTAAAGTGAGTTTTTTTTGGTAGTTAAGTATAACGGCCAAGACCCAGAAAGTGCAGAGAAAAAACAAAGCTAATAAAGCCAATAATTTTATGTGATATAAATAACAACAACAACGAAGTTAAATTATAGCAACAAAGAATAACAATCAAGTTTCAAACGGGGCAGAGCGTCGCATAAACGAAAGCAATAAAACCGTTAATAAAGTGCGTATAAGTGGCAACAAGTGTGTGTGTGTGTGTTGTTTCAACATTTAAAAATCAAATGCTACATATTAAATTATGCATTTTTTTCTTGAATTTTTTTTAACAATTTGTGACAGAAACTATTTATTTATTTGTTGGCATGCCAATCGGAGCGACATAATGAAAGCGAGCTATATAATCTATATACTTGGTTGTATTGTTTGTTGATTTTGTTTGAGGGAGCATAAGTCAATTGTTGCTTGAATGACGACGGCAGGTGGCGTAGTTGAGATCGGCATATCAAACGTCAGTGGGTTTGTTGCTGGTCGATTGCATTGCTGTTAACGGTTGAATGGTTGTCGATCTCGAAACGGCTTGCAATGCTTGACTTGATCAGCAGTTCAGTGAGCAAATAATGTAAATGAATGATAATTAATATAATTGTGGTGAGCAGCGAGGGATGTGAATGCAAAAATATGTAAAAAAATAACAAGAACACAAAATTTTTTTGCACTAATAACTCGTTGAATTGAAAAAAAAAAAAAAAAAAAAAAAAAAAAAAAAAAATATATATTTTAGTGAATAAGCAAATTTTTTAGACTAGTGGGCCACTAGTGAAAGTAACAGCAAAATTTATTGTTGTATTTCATAAAAAAGTCCAAAATTTATGAAACAAATGAGCCCCTCAAAGCACAAGTGGTGTAAGTCCACCTTTTCTCGAACTGAGATATTCAAGGTTTTGTGTTGTCAACAAATACATGCCTAAATAAAAAAAAAACGAAAACTCTACTTATACCACTTGTGCTTTAAACAGCTCCAATGTATGAGTTTTTCTGTGTTTGTCCTTCTTAGTTCTGGTTTTTCAGTGCAAGTTTAAACCATAGACAAAGTTGACTAGAGTTTATCCCATACAAAGTGAGCGTTTTAACTAATTTTAAACTCGGAGTTTTTAAACCTGCAGTGAAAACCGCGCCTGAAACGTCTAAAGTCCTTAATCAGCATGTAATGTTCATAGTAGGCATAGGTATTCTATATGTATATGGCATTGGAATAAT
Organism: Campiglossa producta; assembly: GCA_964058755.1. Classification (NCBI taxonomy): domain Eukaryota; kingdom Metazoa; phylum Arthropoda; class Insecta; order Diptera; family Tephritidae; genus Campiglossa; species Campiglossa producta. Next base: position 20,919,234 of record CAXKVI010000005.1, read on the forward strand.
GCGCGTTAACACGCCCCTAGGCAACATCTTAATGTTTCGATTCTTCCCAACTTCGAAATTGACTCGAGGATATTTGGCTATACATCTTACTTAACTAGGGCTTAATCAGGGGGTTTGACCATTCAAATCTAATTCCTCAAAGGGACCTCAAAATTGGGGGTTACAATTGTTGTTGTTGTAGCAAAATTGACATCACGGATCTAATGTGCTTCATTAGACTTTCCGGATGATTAAATGAGGGGAGCTTAACCCGAATTTTGTGGTACCACAACAAGCCTTATAGCTTGGCCTAAGTGCGTCCGGCTAAGTGTGTCGCTTATGGGCAGCTACTCCTTCCTACCTACCCAAGTACCGGCATGACTCGGGGTTTACTTCTTTAATCCACATCCATGAGTGAGCATGACATGTTTTTAATTGGCACCTCTTTTCTCGGTAAAAATGGGTGTCAGCATGTTTTGGTAGTATCCCCACTGTAATAGTTAGTGTAGAGACAGTCAGTGAAACTTTCTAGGTCATCTCACTTCCCCCTTCTACAATTAAAACTAAGGTGAGTAATGAGAGGAGAGAGGCGCTTAATCTGTAGATGTACCATCAAGTTGCACGTCATTACTTTTGTCGCCCCTTACGACAAGCATACCTACCTCGGACATACCTATTCTAAATCCCTAGCACACAGGGCAGTCAATTCCCAATTTTATTTCGCTTGCGCTTGACGAAGTTATGTGTATCAACTCTTCTTCCACGGGTCTAATTCCATCATTTGGAGTCGGTGCGCGACAAATTGAGCCTTAAAAAAATGCTCTTAATAAGACCTTATACGTGATTGTGTTGGATATAGTTGGATGAGTTTTTAGGGCTTTCTTCCTTTCTTGTCCGACCGTAGCCCCAGTAGAATATTTGGCTACCCCAGATAAGATATGCTTGCGATAAATATTCAATATACTCCTCAGATGACAATGTGGACCTATTCTGATACATGCACATTACCAGCTCTTCGAAAGCATACTTCAAAAAAATCAGCATGCGGTCCGTAATCTGCATTTCTTCTTCGTACCTCGGCAAAGTCTGGTACGCGAACATTAATTCAATCCATCATCTTCAATAGTGGACTCGGTCTCCTCATCCGTCCAAAGGGGTTCCTTCCTTTCTGACCTTAAGAGAACAGATTAGTGCTTCCTGCATAATATTACTACTCCCTGTATATAGGTCACCCTTTATTTTTGTATTTTTGACTCTAACAAGAATAAGAATATGAATAGAAATAGAAATCGGAAACCGAATATGAATGTAAGTCGAAAGAGGTGTACGAATAGAAATTGGACTTCGACTATGAATAGAAATAGAAATTCGAATACGGAATTTGGAAAAAAAATATTAAATAGTATGAATGAGGATAGAAATACGAAAACGAATATTAATAGAAATCCAAATATGAGTTCGATTAGGATTGGTAATAGGAATTGGAATACGGAATGGAATGGAATACGAAGAGAAGTCGACACATGGCTTAATAGGAATTGGCATAGAGTAGAACAGAATGTAAAAGAGTATAATAAAAAAAAAAAATAAAAAAAAAAACAAGTAAGGAAAGCTGTCTTCGCTGTGCCGAAGGCTATATACCTTTCATGAATAAGCGTCACGATTTTCACTGTTCGATCCCCAGTACAGCCTGTGGAATTTAACTTTAGCTCATACCGAAATTATCGGAACTATCGATTATATGGGGGCGATGTGTTTAGTTGGCCCAATCTCATTGATTTTTAACATCGACATTCCACTTTCGAACAGAGCAATAGTTACGAAATTTCACGACACTACCTATATAATTATAGGAGTTATAGCCCAAAATCCGTTTATCGGAACAATCGATTGTATGGGGGCTACGTGAAATATTTATCTCATCTCAATCATTTTCAACATCGATATTTCACATATAAAAACATCAATACCTACAAAATTTCACGTCACTAGCTCTTTAATTACAGAAGTTATAGCCCAAAATCCGTTTATCGGAACAATCGATTGTATGGGAGCTATATGAAATATTTATCCCATCTCAATGATTTTCAACATCGATATTTCACATATAAAAACATTAATACCTACAAAAGTTCACGTTACTAGCTCTTTAATTACAGAAGTTATAGCCCGAAATCCGTTTATCGGAACAATCGATTGTATGGGAGCTATGAGTAGTTTTGGTCCGATCTTGCTGGTTCCGACGAATGATTATTCTCATATAAAATAACGGCTCCATACCAAATTTCATCGAGATATCTCTAAAATTGAGGGACTAGTTTGCGTACAAACAGACGGACAGACGGACGGACGGACAGACGGACATGGCTAAATCGAATCAACTCATCGTCCTGATCATAACGGTATACTTATTAGTGGGTCTATCTCTTCTTTTTCTCATACTTACAAACATCGGACCAAAGTTATATCTAATACCATTTCATGTTCATGAAAGGTAAAAAAAATTCAGGTGCAGGACAAAGAATTTAAATAATATTAAGAAATAAAAGAAGTTTTAAACAAAAAGCGGTACACAGAATGTACGACAATACGACAATTGTGACTAATCTCATCACTGGAGTTTTTAACGAGCTTGGCCCAAATTTAACTTCAACTGCACAACTCTCCAATACATTACTCATACCCCGGCGGTTATTCAACGTCATTTGGAAATATTTAAATTGTTGTTTTTAAAAACCGAAAAATTTGAAAGGCCGGCCAAAATTGAATGTGTAAATGTGTAAATAAAAAACCCAAAATGTGAATTTGAAAAATTCCAAAGGAGTGTGTTTGCAGTCACTGTTATTAAACGGCAACACAATTTTCAACTGGTAAACAAAATGACAGAAATGAATTGCAGCAAAAACAAAATCGAGAGAAAAAGCAATGAAATATAAAATGCTTGCATGCGCCTAGTGTATTATGACTGACTAGTGACTATGTGGTGACTTAGTAGTGACAAAACTAAAAACAACTACAAAGTTGCATAGTTAGTGTAATAAGTGTGGTAGCTTGCGATGTGGCAATAAAATCAGCTTTTCAGTCTGAGGCCGCCGGTGGAGTCCGTTATGTGACGATAGTGTGACGGTGTTATTGGCTGTATAAAAGAAAAAAGAAAAAAAAAAAAATAAATAAAATAAAAAAATTAATTAAAATAAAATAGAATAAAATAAAATTAAATGAAATGAAACAAAATAAAATAAAATGAAATGAAAGGAGAATAAAACAAAACAAAAGAAAGTAAAATGAAAAAAAAAGATGAAAAAAAGGATATTATGAGTTTTATGAATAGTTTTGGGAAAAATATTCAAAACGGTCAAAAGTCCACTTAATACTCCTAAAAAAATAAAATAAGTTAAAATAAAAAAAACAATTAAAAAATATAAAAAAAGTAGAATATTAAAAAATAAAATAAAACAAGATCTAAACATAAAATATAATAAAAAAAATAAAACAAAGTTAAGTAAAAACAATATGAAAAAAATTAAATAAAAAAGAAAAATAAAATAAAATGTGCATGCAACAGAACAGAAATTTTAACGTACGTTTGGCTGTTCGAAGAGTTTTTTTTTTATGCAACAAACACAAATATTTGCAACTAACCTATGGTTGTGTGTGTGCAATTTAATTACCGCTTGTATGCACTTTTCTCATATTTTTTGTTACTTACGCGTACGCATACAAACATTAATTAATTTGTTTTCATACTTGTTTTGTGCGCTCGATAAGGAAATCCGCATTTTCGCCACAAAAAAATGGTCCAACTGGCTGCATGCTGGACAAGTATTACGAGATTGCCAACATTTGTTTGCTGTGTAGAAAGAAAAATAAAAAGTTGCATAGCAATTTCCATCAACAACTGCAGTGCTGTACTTGTTGCTGAGTCAGTAGCTTATGTGTATTTTTGTATTATTTTTTATTTCCAACAGCATAGGCTTTAGTGCCAGCATTAGCAAACAGTGTTCAACATAGTGTGCAGTGAATTAAAATTGCAAAAGTGACAGCAAACCACAAGAAATTAATTCGCTTACAATACATACAAAGAGCAACTAACAAATACCGTTAATTAAAACCAATGCATTCAATGCAAACCACGTAAATCAACAACTCAAGCTGTGAATAACTAACAATAGCAGCCAGCAATAAAAACAACAAAAGGAACTGTACCCACATTTGCAAGCGATAAGTGACGTTAATCAGCAGGTAATTGTTGTTAGACGAGAACAGAATTCTTTTAATTGTAGATAGTAGTTGTACTAAAGTTTCTATAGAAATAATAGAGTGAGGTTATTACATGTTAAAATTTACTACAGATCGCTGAGTATAAAATAAAATGAAACAAAATAAAATAAAATAAAATAAAATAAAATAAAATAAAATAAAATAAAATAAAATAAAATAAAATAAAATAAAATAAAATAAAATAAAATAAAATAAAATAAAATAAAATAAAATAAAATAAAATAAAATAAAATAAAATAAAATAAAATAAAATAAAATAAAATAAAATAAAATAAAATAAAATAAAATAAAATAAAATAAAATAAAATAAAATAAAATAAAATAAAATAAAATAAAATAAAATAAAATAAAATAAAATAAAATAAAAAAAAATAAAATAAAATAAAATAAAATTAAAAAAAAAAATAAAATAAAATAAAATAAAATAAAATAAAATAAAATAAAGTAAAAACAAGTAAGGAAGTCTAAGTTCGGGTGAAACCGAACATTACATACCCAGCTGTGCACATAAAATGCTGTTATTCTTTGTTTTGTATAGTTAATGGTGTTAAAATTAATAAAAATTGCTTGACTCATAAGTGGGCGGTGCCACGCCCACTTTCCAAAATTTTGAAAAAATTATGTAAAGAATATGAAAGTTGATGTATGTACCAAATTATATTATTATAGCGAAATCAGTTAATTAGATATGGACTTTTCAATATTTCCACCTCCTTTCAATATAACTTTTATGAAAAAGTAGGCGTGGTCGCGAAGCGATTTCGTTTATTTTTTATAGCTGAATTTACCACAACAATAGTATGTCCTCTACGAAATTTCGTTATACTAGCATAAACTGTTCTGAAGTTATTAAGAGTCAAAATTTTAAAATTTCTTCAAATATACGTGGGCGGTACCACGCCCCCTTTTCAAAAATTTTTATAAAATCGGCCTTAGAACATCTAAATCAATACATATTGCAAATTTTATCATTGTAGCTGCTTCTAATATTGAATTAACCCATTTTATACGTTTTTCGAAATTTTCGATATCGAAAAAGGGGCGTGGTTATGGTCCGATTTTACCCATTTTCAATAGCAATCTATTATGAACCCAAATAAGTACGCATGCCAAATTTGGTGAAGATATCTCATTATTTGCTCAAGTTATCGTGTTAACGGACAGACGGACGGACGGACGGACGGACGGTCGGACGGACGGACAGACGGACGGACATGGCTCAATCAAATTTTTTTTCGATCCTGATCATATTGATATATGGAAGTCTATATCTATCTCGATTCCTTTATACCTGTACAACCAACCGTTATCCTAACAAAGTTATAATACCCTGTGTACAAGTACAGCTGGGTATAAAAATGGTCCGCAGTTCTTTGAAAAATTATAAACGATTTTTTGCAGAATTAAATAGGTATAATGGTACATGCAGTATGCACTTTTTATCTTATTATTATAGTAAACACTACAGGGACAGTCACTATTTTAACTTTTTTTGCTGTTTTTTTTTTATTTATCCAAAATTGCATTTTTTACAAAATTTGTATAGATTTTTTCGGGTATGCAGTTTTGTAGCTCATTAAATTTTACTGTTATTTGATTCAAATCTTGAGCCGCTAACTAAATAACCTGATTTCTGGCAATTTTTTAAAGGTACCTACATTGTTTTTATTTGAAAGAAAATGTTCAAGTTGGCTCGAAAAAATTGCCAAAAATCAGGGAGTCTCATCAGCAGCTTAAGATTCGTATCTTATTGGACTAAATTAAATGATCTACAAAATTGCATACTCAAAAAATAAAAAAAAAAACTAAAAAAGAATATCGCACATCATTCTATGGGTAATGATAACTGATGCCAAGGGACTGACGCCAGGGAACTGACGATTTGTTCTTAATTTGAGATTATTATCTAAAATTAACGTCTTAGTTTAAGTTTAAGTTATTAAAATAATGTGTCTATATAACTCACATTTAATCACAGTACCTGGCTGACCGAGCTTGCTCGGTGCTATCAATTTAGTGCTAACTTTACTTACCAACACTATAAGCTTTCCAACATAGATTTCCAAAAAAATATCAAATAGGTGGGAACCTTGTGAAGATGTGTTACACTGTCCTTTTTATGTGGGCAAATTATTAAAATTTTGTAATTTTCGTAGCCGTAATGGACTTTTTGCGGACATTTGAATGAGAAGCCTTGTTCAAAATGATCCCAAAATGAACCCAAAATATCCCAAATATGATCCCTAAATGAAACCAAAATGACCCTGAAGTGATCCCAAAATGACACCAATATGACCCTTACATGATCCCAAAATGATCCCAAAGTGATCCCAAACTGACCCTAAAATGATCCCAAAATGACCCCAAAATTACCCTTAAATGTTCCCAAAGTGATTCGAAAATTGTCCCTAAATGGGTTGAAAATAGCCCCCAAAATGGTGGCCTCCCTGTACACCACGCCAAGTGACAACCCCAAAGTGTATAGTCTTAGAATAAATCATACTATCTACATATATGCCAAATTTCATTCCAATCGGTCAAGCGGTTCTGACAACCCTTTTTGAAAATATTTTAGTTGGTATGTCAGCGAAAATAAATTACATTTGATACCCATATTGGCATATCTAGTTCCATAAATAAAACAAATTTAAATAGGTGGAAACCCTGTACACCGCCTCAAGTGGCAACCCCAAAGTGTATAGTCTTAGAATCAATCATACTATCTATATGCCAAATTAAGCGGTTCTCGAGATAGTACCGTACCTACAAATATACAAATATACAAATGTACAAATATACAAGTTTAGCTCTAAGGAAAATAAGAGGTCGTCGGGGGACTTTTTGCCAAATTTTACAAGCTAACTTATAGAACATGTTGTTGGAATTGAGTGGATCTATAAAAAGGACTCTACCTTTTCATCATCTGTTATATTTCATACAATTTCTTTAGATATTTCGCATTAATTGGCTGATGACATCAAGTTCGACAACTTTTGCGTTTTTACCCATATATAGATATAGCCTGCCTATCATTTATGCATAATTGGTCATTGAAGCTTCATTTACTGCCATATTACATTTATATTACATACATACTTTGCAATAATTTTCCTACCATACATCCTGCAAACGTTTTTATACTAATTGGCGCCTACTTTTTACGTAAAAGTTTTTCTTAATGTATCAATCACAAAACTGACGTTTCCTTCACAGCAAAAATTTCGATTGAAAAGTACCAAACAAATTTGTAAAAAACCACATCTAATAATTTTCAATTATTTACAATTTTCTTGCATGTGCCACTTTTTAAGGAATTTTGTATGCATGAACATAATAAATAACAGTAATATATAGTTTTTGCCGGTGTTGTGTAGAGAAAAATGTGCAGACATGCTTTTCACACGAAAGACTTAAGCGACAAACTTGGTTCTTCAAAGTTGTTACCAAAGTAGTAGTAAATGTGTTTTTTAAAAAAAAAAAAACAAATCATTTCGAACTTAAGCCAGTTACTAACTTCACAGCCGTGGAATTTCGCCGGCAATATGTATATAGCTAGCCGTGAAATGTTGTTAGCAAACTCCATTATTTTATTTCATTTATTCTCTGGTTATTTATTAGTTTTCTGTTATTTTTCCCATTTCAAGTGTCAATTTCAGCAAATGTCACTTTTCGCACAATTTTTGACGATTGGTTTGTGTTTGATGAAATTTAACTGGTACTTCTTTAACGAAAAATAGTAAAAACATATTTATATATTTTCGTCCGAAAGCGGTGTATTTTTTTTTGGTATGGAGTATTTTAGTGTGCCCATTGGCTTGATAAACTCTCTGAGTGCATTTCTGCCATGTGAAAATCCCTTTAAAAGATGTATGTTTGTCGCGCGACAGTATTATTCTTTTTTCAAAACTTTTTCGATAATTTATAGCTTTTAGAGATTTGAGCTTTCTAAGTTATTTAGCCCAGTTTGAGCCTTTACTATTTTGAGCTTATTTGAAGCTCAGAGTTTTGTTATCCACGAGATTTTTATTATTGGAATGCTTCAAAAAGCTTGCAAATACACTCATAATTCAAGTGCTTTGAGCTTGAAACACCACTCACGAGATTCTGTCTTGGACACTTTCACATGAATTTCACTTAAAAGCTTTGAGCTTAATTTAAGCCTTATGTGTACATATTTTAGCTTTTGAAGCCTCATCTAACTATTTGAGCCTTTACTATTTAAGCGCCTTACAACTTTTAAAACCTGTGAACTCTTTGAATATAAATTTTTTTAATTTTGAATTTTGAATCTTTAAAAAGCTTGAAAACATTGCAAGCTTTTAAGGTTATAGCTCGCTAAAGCTTTAGGATTGTTCGAAACGTAAGGATGTTTATATTTTAAGTTCTTCTTATCAAAAAAGAACTTAAGGCTCCTATTTAGTTTACGTGCTTAAATCTTTGATTTTTTATAAAGCTTTTAAAGCAAATTTCATAAATACTACCAAATATGTAATTTTATAAATTATATTCAATGAATATCGCCTTCTACCGTTTTTTAAGCCATATGCTTTTTTGAGCTTAAATTTTCATTGATGATTTATTTCACTAAAATTCGAGGAATCTAGTACTTCCGGTATTGCCAGCGTTCTGCGGTGGTCTTATTCGTAAAATTTGACGTTTTTTCCTATTATACAGTTGACAGATTGATTTCAAACTGCTTGGTTCCATTTCAAAATCTCTACATATAATAAAATTTTAACAGGTCGATGTCTGTACATTGCAGATATCAACAAAAAATTGATTGCGGGAAGCATTATAAAGCGAGTAGAATCCAAATCCACCATTTTAAAAATTTTTATGTGTCTGTCTGTCTGTCCGTATGTTTGTGGCCGTATCACTCTGAAAGTATTGAATGGAATTGAATGAAACTTTTTTCGTTGGATTGCTCGACACTCAACTTAAAATTTAAGGTATTATCTTTTTCGATATCTCAACCGGTTCTTGAGTTATCGCCCAATATGTGGACCATGTCTGTCTGTATGTTTGTGGTCATAACACTCTTACTGAATGGAATTGAATCGTTGGATTGCTAGACGCTCAACTTAAAGTTTAAGATACTATTTTTTGCGATATCTCAACGGGGTTTGGGGTTATCGCCCAATATGTGGACCAGGGGTGACCAAAAATGTCTTAGTACAATATGGGTGTCAAACGAAAGGTGTCAATGAGTGCTATAATATGCGATGTGATTCATTGAAATATCTGAAATGGTTTGGGAGATATCTTGAAATTTCGATAGCACGACCGGTTTCGGAGGTATCGACGAATATTTCCACAAGAATGTGTTAGTACATTATGGGTATCAAACAAAAGGTGTTTATGAATGCTGTCATAAATCATTTGATTAATTTCAATACTTAAGCTACCCCGGAGTTATCTCATAAAATGTGAACCTTCTTAATACCAAAACGCTTAATATGGCTATTAAGGTTGCTCGCGAGTAACTTGCTCGGAAAATTTGTTTAAATGTGTACAAAGAAGTTCTATAATTTATGTTCTTTATATAGGAAAAATAAATGGCTTTAGGGTCGTTTTTTTATTAAACTTTAAGTTTTATCAGTCCGATGAAAACATTTTTTGTGACCGCAATTTGGGTTTATCGAGCAGACAAACTTTAAAGCTTACATAACAACACGACCTTTAAGTGCTGGGCTCCAGCCTTTTTGTTGGATTTTATTTTGCTGCAAAAAAACAGAAATTATACGCATACGAAGTCGCGGGCACCAGCTAGTAATTAATAAAAGGAATAATTGTGTGAAAGGGGAAATTTTTGAATCGTAATTTTCGAGTTAAATTTTTTTATGAATTTTGATTCGGTTTAACACCGCAGCAATGTGTAAAAAAAACTTAAATCTTTATTTGGCGCTTTTTTCCGTAAAAATCTCATTTTCCAAATTTAGAATTCCATCACATTTTACCTTATTGCCGAACAATACAATCCACAGTTCCTAAAAATAACAACCCTGCGGCTTTTTCACATTTAGAATTGCCCAGCAAGAACCTTAATGGGCAATTGACGTGTGATAACTTTTGCACTATGCACAGCTGTAAAAAACAATTTCAACTACTTTTTTTCAGAAATTGGGCGAATTCTACCAGGAAAAGACAGAAGCGTTCTTAACCGTTCTTTTATTATTACTCTACAGGTGTTTAAATCATCACGGTAATGCATTTTCTTTCGGTGGCTTTTTATCCTGGTAGAAGATTATTTCAGGGAAGGTGAAGCCAAATGCAAATTTGCAGTGTAAACGGTGTGGAAATGGCTCATTTGAATTCGCCAAATTTGGTGTGGTGTAAATGTACTATTAGATGTTAGGAAATTCAAAGTTTGTAAAAGCTGGTTTTCATTAGGTTAAATGGTGTCAAATTTCATCGAGTTTATCGACATTTGGTTGCTTATTTCGATAAAGTCGATAGAAATTGTCAAAATTTGAAAACCAGCTATAGATATTAGGATCTTGCGGAATTGCACTTTTGAAGCTTTTAAAGCTTCAAACTTAAAGCTTTTTTGATTGGACTTATTTAATAAACTCATTTTTTTTATAAAACTTTACTAATTAAATTTCCCATTATATTATCTCGCATGTAAAAAGAAGATTTCCGTCATTCATATCATTTCCAATCTCTACCATCGAAAGTGCGAAAAAAAGCATAATTCCAGATATAAAGAATAAAGAAGGCAACGTCGAGTGATTAACACTTGAATGATTTACGCAAACGTTTACTTCCCAACAAACCATGAAGCTAGATTTCGATTGGAGGTACATTCGAGAACTAGCCCCATTCTCCAGTCTCTAACGTTAGAGGACGACTCGAGAAATACTCGAGAATAACAGCGTTCTCTAACAAAATGGGACTTAATTCTCAAATCCAGAAAACTATAGTTTTCGAGTCGAACTCTAATGTCATTCTCTAATGGGATTCTAACGTGAATTTGAAAATGGTGCAAAATGCTCGCCTTTTGCTTAGTTCTCTAACCTATCTCGTATCGAGTTCTAGTGTAGTTCTCTACTGTTGCCTTCGAATGGAGAATAGTTAGAGAATTACCCTAGTTATCTAACGTAAAGACGAACATTTCTCTAACGTTAGGTAAAGACGAACATTTCTCTAACGTTAGAGACTGTGTTTGTTGGGTTAACACCCGAACAACGCAGCGTTAAAGAGTAGCATTGATTGGTGTCAACATGACGTGCATAAACCTTTTTGGCGCTTAAAACTATTTACAACGGTAGCGGCGCGCCGCCCAAAATGTGACGAGAAACAAACAAAGTCTTAAAAATATAATGAAACAGGTGTCAAACAAATGAATTAAAGACAAAACAAAAACAAAAAAAATATGTTTAAATGAATTATGCAGATTGTAAAATTAAGTGCAGGAAATATTTTTCTTAATTTTTTTTATTACCAAAGTGCTAAGTGTCAAGTGAAATAATCACGAGAAGTGTGAAGTGACTCAGCTAAAAACACAACGTGTTTGTGTGAGTCGTACATGAGCATGCGTAGTTAACAGTTTGCTTTCTTTTTTTTTCGAATTCATATTTCACTTTCGCGTTTGTCACTTTTGTTTTCATTTATATACGTGAATGCACGCAGTGAAATATTTGTTAACAACGAGCTGTTAACTTTATTGGTTTTCCGGTTCATTTATTATGTGTAGTTAAAACTTTCTGTTTGCTGAAATTTGTGAATTTATCTGGTAAGCGTTTCGCATATTTTACTGCTAAGACATGGCTTCAATTTTTATTAGCTTTCAGCTATTTTCATAGATTGTATTGCTTACCTCTTTAGCTTTAATTTATTTTTTCGTTTTAGTACTTTTGATTTTTCTTGCCTTGCCAATCGGCGTTTTTATTACGTAAGTCGTCGATGTTATTTAATTTAGGTAAAGTTCATACTACTCTACTTTTTATGCCGTTCATTTTGTGGGTTTTTATGTGTCTCACATATGTATACATATGAGCTTACGCTTTTAAATGTTTTCACATAACATTTGAGCAAAGCGACGCAACTTTTTTGTTAATAATTTTTCTTTAAAAGTCTTGCTGGATGAACTACTACGATTTTCCCCGCAGTAAACATCTGTGCTACTTTATTATTACGATTTTTTCTAAATTGTATTTATTTCTTATGATTAAGTGGTAGTTAAATGTTTATTTACATGGTTAAGTGATTTTGAATCTAGTGCAATATATTTTAAAAATCTTGCGGAAAGTGGAATAATTTCAAACTTCATTTTAACATTTTTGCGCAAATGTACAATGATCATATTCATAAATTTTTGTTGACTCTCTTGCTGTTGATTAAAATTATATTGACAATAAATTAAACACAAACCAACAAATTCAATTTTAAGTATGAATTTTGGGCATTTTAAAAATGAAACTGATTAATTCACTTGCGTTCAAAGCCATTTTTGTCATAGTTGTAGCAACATTATATGCTTCCGATGTGTGAAGAGATGTACACGTATGGGTACAGAGGACGTTAATGGGTTAAATAGAATGGGAGAGGGAACAAAATCTATGCGGAATTTAATTTAGTATTACCCTGATAATTTTACACATAAATTATAGCAAAGCTTTGTTTTAATGCTGGAAATGTTTAATAATAAACATAAAATATTGTAAAGTTTTGACATATGTACAATGACATATCGCTCATTTGCTGCAACATCTTCATAACTCAAAAAAAACAAATTTTGAGTTAACATCACTAATATATCGGAAATAATATGTTTGATCAACTGGCAAAGTGTTATATCCGAGGTTTTAACATTTCACGCAGCATCGCGATAGAATGAATTACTTATCCCATATAAATATACAGCAATTCAAAAACTAAAAATGCGTTTTCTGTAATATCACATTTTTTGAGTTATATATAAATCTTTTATCGACTTGCAGGCCAAAAATCCTTTTGGAGTTTTACTATCACAGGCTTTCCTGTCTGTTGGTTTCATTAATTACTTAGAATCTTGTTGCACATTCTTTTGATCAATTATATTATCAAGGTTGTTGTTGTTGTTTTAGTGATGCGTTTATCATATATAAGATATGTACCAGAATGTCTTTGATTACTCTCAACCTATTTCTAAAAATACTGGCCCACAAGCATTACACCAAAAACTCAGTCTTGCTCCTCTCCGGACAATATAGTGCACAATTATTTAAATGTATTTTCGAGAATCGGTCGAAACAAAAGCAAATACCTTTTCCGCGAAAATTGTGATGAAGATGTATTCATGCATAAATTAAAAAAAAATTGCTTGTCTCTCCTCGAACAACTCCAAATTTCACAATAAAATAAAGGAATATTTTAGGTCTAATTTGTAATACATAAACACCGATTATTACAATTTGACTACATTTAAAGTTACTTATTTGTAGCAAAAAACCTCCGAAATTTTGGGGTTTGCAGCAAATTGAAAATGAGATGAAATTTTCTTATGAAATGTGTGTGATAAAAGCAAGCGAACGTACAAAGCTAGTCGACATTTCATTTCTGAAAACTGAATGTTTAAATGTTGCGACAGAGTGCATTGCCTGTATAACAATCCCTGCAGCGAAAGCAACTAGTTGTAAACTACTTTACAACTAGTTGGTGCACCGGGCCCAACTAGTCAGTGTTCCGTCTTTTTTCCATATAAGCAACTGGTATTTTTTACGTGTTGATGTCCTACGAGATATCAATTGTCAGATTTCGACCAGAATATACCAGTTATCTACTAGTCAGGAAATACCAGTTTCATACTATTTGTAAAATACTAGTTCCATACTAGTTCAACCTGGACTAGTATAATTTCCATAAAATGAACTAGTCCACATACTAGTCCAAAAATGACTAGTATAAAATATACTAGTCTCATACCAGTCCAAAAAGCATTAAACCTGGCTAGTGTGATTTCAACCAGAATTTTCCTGGCTTACCCTTTATTTTATCCCTCCACTTTATTTTCATGTTTATTCTTAAGAAAGCAGCGGCTTTTTGTATTTACCCTAGCACGAAAAAGCATCTATGAATTATAAAAGAAAACGAAAGGAATGAATTTTGTATTTTTCAACTGGTATAGTTTCATCCAGAAAAATCTAGTTATATACTAGTATGGAATGTATATTTCCTGAATAGTATGGGTTTAGCCAGAAAATTCTAGTTTTATACTGGTATGAAATGGATATTTCCCGACTAGTATGAGTTGTACCAGAAAATTCTAGTTGTATACTAGTATGAAGTGGATATTTCCTGACTAGTATGATTTCTACCAGAAAATTCTAGTTGTATACTAGTATTTTTCTGACTAGTTTCAGGTTTCGCTGCAGGGAATGTAGCTAATAACACAGAGCATGTTTATACAAAAGACTTAAGAAACGAACTTGATCTGTATGACCGCGAACTCAACGCTAACCTAAGATTGACTTTTGAACAGCAGACTAAACAAATTATAAATAACACATACGATTGTGATTGCTTAACTCAAATGACAAATTCAACTAGACAGAAATATAACAATTATGTGAGCAAGTGATTATATAACACATATTAAAAAATGTTGATACTACTTCCAACATACTAAACAGCAATTATGTTAGTTCCATATTTAATTTATTTACTAAAAAAAATTAAAATCATTGCGTGCAAACTCTGAACCATGCGCTCAAAAATTTATTTATGTAATTGTCACAAAAATGTGCGCTCGTAAACTCTACACACCAACAGTTATTTAATAAAAAAAATTTAAGAGTAAAAAATAGCTGCAAAAAATAGAAAAATAAAAGTGTGCCGCCAGTAGTGGTAATACAAACCATTTTAAAATTAAATAATTTGCGAAAATTACATCAACAAACGAGCATGCGTGTAAAGCAAAGCATAAGAGAAAAAATTGAAAAAAAAAAAATGGAAAAAATGTTAGCAATTTGGTAGCTGCCGTTATGGCGGTGGCATGCAAGCGTTTAAAACGTCACTTTGCGCAGAAAATGAGGCGCAATCATAAAGTAAGACGTTTGTTCAAAAAAGAGTAACAACTAAAATGCATTGTTCAAAACGAGATTGGAGTTAGATTGATGCAGGCAACGAAAAAGCAAGCTTGTCAGCGAATGCACTAAAGCTAGTCTTAAAGGGAACAATTTGTGTCCACTACAAACCACTCGATAGCGTTCTAAGGCAGCGATTTGGAGTTAGGTTGGGTCCTAATCATTTGAGTGGTGTATTATAGTAGACCCTGGAATTGTTAACATCGTACGTCTAGTGAGTTAGAGTTGCGAGCTAGTCTATACTAGTTGATTTAACTGCAGGTATTTTATTACAGCTGAAAAAATACATATATACATACATACATATGAATTATAGGTAGGCACTTAGGTGTTTGCATGACTGCACTTTGTATGCATTTTACACTCCCACTTCACTCACTCCACTATTCCCACAAGTTCCACTCACGTTTTAATACTTTCAACTGATTTTTATTTGTTATTTTTTTATTATTGCGCCAATTTTTGTCTCAACTCTTCAGCTCTTTGGTCTTTTTTGTGCCTGCAGCCTTTGGCACGTGTGTTGCAGTCACGACTTTTCCCGTTGCCTTGCCACGTGCCTTCGAAATTTACATATTTTCTAAGAGCCTTCTATTCATTGAACTTTGATGTAAATGGCTACTTTTCACTTGTTATCTGTGATCTTTGTGTGGGCGGTAGCGATATTGTTATTGGTCAATTTGTATGACCTGTGTGGGAGCTATAATGGTCATTGAGGCGGTGTATGAAATACCGCTTATTGTGGACGCCTTGTGTGATTTTGTTTTTGAATACAAAAGTTGTTAAGATAAAGGCAGATTAGTTGTGCTTTCAGAAAAAATTATTTCTTTAGAAGAACGACAGAGAAACTTTTTTTTAAATATTTTGTTTGCATAATTTTTAATTTTTATTTGACTTTATTTCATTTTATTTTGTCTTATATTACTTTATTGAATTTAATTTTATTTTTTAATTTATTTAATTTAATTTTATATTATTTTAATCAATTTCGTTTTATTTGTTGCCTGCTGTAGCAGTTACATATTTCCGGCACATATATGTATGAGGGAGCTTTTTTAATGTTACCTAAATATTATTCTCTTTAATAATATATCGGAACTGCTGCTCTGCTAAACTTTTATCTAAGCAACACTTCCTTCACTTCCTGTTCAACGCCTTCCTAATTTTGTTACAAAAGAAAACGTTAAATTGAATAGCTGTTTGGAAACTAGTTAGAAAGTAGTTGAACTTGATTAGCTATTCGAATGGCCCCGAATTTGGATCAGTTTTTAGTAGCGATTTAAAATAAACAAAACTAAAAAATATACACATTTGCATATTATGAAAGATACAAATAAAAATAAGCAATGGAATATCGTCACGCGGTAGATTCAAAAAACGCGGAGAGTGAGTATAAGCACATGTGTTTGTGTGAATATATATTCATGTTTAAATGCATGTTCGATCATTTTCAATTTAGTCAAAACACAGTCGATCGTATGTACGTATATACAAACTGCAATTTCTCAGCATAAAAAGACGGACTAGTTTTCAAGCCAATTAAGCGCGCTGACATTGAATGGCTTCTTGCTTTGGTTATTTTTTGTATGATTTGTTTTTTACGTATGCTTAGCTTTGGTTATTGTAAAAGGTCAAGAAAATATATTACGTTTTTGCCAGAGAGCGTAATGATTGGAGTTCTATACTACTATCTATAACTACTGTAATAAATTAAAATGTTCAACTAATTTTTTTAATTGACAAATTTAAGGAGAAATGCTTCCCACTATTTTTAATTTTTATTTATAAAAGTAAAATTTTTAATGCGGTTTTCTGACTGCATACAAATAGTTCAATTTTTATAAAAAACCAGCGGACCCTCACCCGCTTCGCTGGGCGAAAGAAAAAGAGAAATTAAAGTTGTTCTTTATTCATTGTTACTTAATTCATGTTCGGCCATTATTTTGGGACTTATTCTAATAACAATGTTTTATTTATTAGTGACTTACTCTAATTATTGTAAACTAACAACTTATTCTAAAGTCTTCTGATACACAACATTTTTGGTTTTATTTTCATGCGGTGTATAAATATACAGTAACGATGGTTTCCCTACTTATATCTCTATCCTAATTTTCAGCCCCTAACCTTAACCCCATTTAGAGACATTCAACCTCAAGAAATTAAGTTTGTGTGGGAGGTGCCACGCGCCCTTTTCTGATAACCCCCTTTTTATGTGTGAGAATGCTTTTGATATCATATAAGTCTATACCAATTTTCAGGTCCCTACCTTGAACCCTTTCACAGATATTCTGCTTGAAAAATTTAGTTTGTATGGGAGGTGTCACGCCCCCTTTTCTGATAACCCCCTTTTTTAGTTATAAACTTCCTCCACATGCGTCTCTTCAATGTGGTAAAGTTTGGTTAAAATTACAACGCGAAAAACGGATAAATTTTTATATATCGCCGGTTCCAAAGTAAACAGAAGTATTTCAAAATTTAAATTGTTTTTGAAACGGCATTCAAAATTTCATTTCTACAATTGAGTTCTATGAAAAAATAAAGGTTTGAAATGCTGTTTTCCCAAAAGTTTTAAAAAGTAAATACATCTGTTTACTCTGGAACCGGCGATATATAGATAGATATGAAAAAAGAAAAAAATTAATTTCAACTACTTTTTTACTTTTATAAAAAACTAGAGTTCGCCCAGTGGTTGAAATTCAACCACAAAAGTTTATTTTATTTTCCTACCTTTTTGCTGATTCTTAAATTTACCATTGTTTTCATATTTTTTATATTTTTGGTTTCTATACATTCCTGTTAAATTTTACCTTTTCCTCCATCTTTACACCATTCAGTAATATAGTTTCTATGTTGATAATTATTTATTCTTCTCAGGTAGTCTTCATACGTATTTCTTTCTTTTCCTTTACTTTGATTTTATTTCCTTTCCTCTACTTTCACCTCATATTATTTCTTTTGCTTTTCTTTCCTTCCCTACTTTTCTTTCCTTTCCTTTTCTACCCCTCTTTTCTTTTCCTTTTCTTTCCTTTCCCTTTCTCTTCTTTCATTTCATTTTATTTCCCTTCTTTCTTTCTCTCTGTTCTCTTCTTTTATTTTCCTTTCTTTTCGTTTCTTTTATTCTCTTACCTGACCTTTCTTTCCATTTCCATTACATTCCTTTATTCCTTTTATTTTCTTTTTCTTTAATTTCCTTTCGTTTCCTTTGCTTTAGTATCGTTTCCCTTAGTTTTATTCATTTTTTTTCATTTCATTTCATTTCTTTTATTTTTTTTTTCTTTCCTTTATTTTCTTCACTTTTTTTCCTTACCTTTCCTTCCCTTACCTTTTCTTTTCCTACCGTTTCCTTACTTTCTTTTTTTTTCCTTTCCGTAACTCCTTTAGTTTTCTTTCTTTTCCATTCATTTCCTTGACTTATTTTTTTTAGCTTTTCATTACCTTTCTTTCCTTTATTTTTCATTATTTTTAAATTCATTTATTTTCCGTACCTTCCTCCTCGCTACCTTTTCTTTCCTTTATTTTTCATTCTTTTTAAATTCATTTATTTTCCGTACCTTCCTCCTCGCTACCTTTTCTTTCCTTTCTTTCCTTACCTTATCTCACCTTTATTTCATTTGGTTTTATTTTAATTTATTTTATATTCTTCCCTTTCCTTTCATTTCCAACAAATTTCGTTTTTTACTTTCAATCAGTTTTCTATTTCTTATTTTACTTTTTTTAGTTTTATAAATTTTCCTTTTTATTTTATTTCACTAAGTCTAGCCACGAAGGGCTTTGTGCTTTTTTTTCAAAACATCATGTCTGAGCAAGCATTTGATTCTCCGAATACCCACGCAGAGACTGTTTGTACCTACTAGAGTGGTTCAAAAATTTTTTTTTTTGGAAAATCTAAAACGCTACCTCGAAATATTGTTCCTTGTGAAAAAAAGAGGCTGCTATTTTTTTGTTTTTTTTAAGGTGCTTTAGAGGTCGCGCTACTCGTTTTTATAAAAAAAATGAGATGCTTGCAAATTTAATTTAATTTTAACATGTTTAAGTGCAGTAAAAATTTGCGCTTTTGTGTGTTGTTATTCTGTTTTCATTGACGAATATTCCTGCAATTCAATAGCCTTATTGGATGAGTAGAATGGGTTTAACTCCTGAAAGTATGTTTCGAAATTGAAAACGGTGCAACTAAAACGCCTACACTGACCTCATTGCGCATTGGTTTTTTGGATATATTTAGCATCTAGAAGGTTTGACATCGCTGATTATGAATCCGATGTCAGTTTTTTTTAAATTCAAAATGGCGTGTCCAATATGGCGGTGATTTTTTTTCAAACTAATTGGATTTTATTGAAACTTGGTACTCGGGGGTTTATGCGTTGTCTGATTATGAATCCGATATCGGTTTTTTTTAAATTCAAAATGGTGGATCCAATATGGCGGTGCATTTTTGAAAACTAATTCGACTGTGTGAAACTCGTCACTGATGGATTTATGACATCGATTTATATAAACTAGTATCGCTTGTGATCGAAAATTCGACCAATAAAAACTTTAGAGGGTCGAGGGGTCGCTAGCCCCGTACCCCCATCCTTAAATTTCGGGGACGCCCCTGAAAACCTACGCACATAACAGCGACTCTATAAAGTGAATGCGTGTTTAGCACTTGTAGTGGTGTGACTTTCAAATCATATTATAATTATTTTTTTTTAATTTTTGGTTTGTTGTCGCACACCCTGCTCGGCGAGACCTATCGATACATATCAAATTTTATATACCTTAGAATTGTAGTTATTGCAAAAACGGGAGAAAACTGTTAAGCGTTGCGCATTTATATATAATAGATGTTGGTTTATAAATTAGCTTTTAATTATGGGTTTGAATTAAAACAAGTATCGCTTGTGATCGAAAATTCGACCAATAAAATCTTTAGAGGGTCGTGGGGTCGCTAGCCCCGTACCCCCATCCTTAAATTTTGGGGACGCCCCTGAAAATATACCGCCTATACCTCAGTTTTTACAATTTCCTTTCCATCGTTGCATATTTCATTCAAATCGGTCAAGCGGTTCGCCCACAAGAGGTTCCTAAAGTTTTTCAAGTGGCGTATTTATACATACATAGATAATATACAATTTTAAGAACTCCTTCCTAAATAAAAAAAGTTAAATTCTTACTACTATTTTTGACTTTTATATAAAAAATGCTGACTTATAAATAAAGTTAGTTTTCAGTTCTGGTGCTGACTTATAGAAATGTTAAATTCTTTTAATAAAAATTTATACGATTTTTACTACTATTTTTGATTAAAAACACTTTAAATTTAAATGCTACTTTTAAGTTTTCCATATTAATTTTACCTTTAATAAAAAAATTTGACTTGTAAAAAGTTAGTTTCCAATTCTGGGGTTGACTTATAAAACCATCAAATTTTACATACTTTTTTTTAAATGAAAAAAGTAAGATTTTTACTACTATTTTTCATTTTTATAAAAAAGATTTGGATTTATAACAAAGTTAGATTTAAGATTTTGTTTTCGACTTAAACATAAAAATGTTAGATTCTTCTATGCTTGAGATTTTTAACAAAATTAAACAAAATTTAAGCTTGAAATCAGACATGTTAATTTTGATTAGTAATAAGTAATCAATTGATTAGAAGGTTTTTTAATTGGTAATGTTTTTTTAATTTCTTTTCAAGAAAAGGTAATTACTAATTGATTACGATTAAAAAAATAAAAAAAATAAAAATAAAAACAAAAAAATAATCAAAAAAAGGGTTTTTGATTCCTTTTAATTATTTTTGATTATTCTTGATTTTTTTTTTTGATATTTTAAATTTTTTTTTGGATTTTTTTGATTTTTTTTCAACCAGCTCTATGTGACTCGAAGCAAGTGGCACTGTGAGAAGTTTCCTCATGGTCCTCTCGCTGCGGACTTAGTATCAACCCGGGAAAAGTGGAACTTGTGCTTTACACCAACCAGTACAAAATACCACCGTTAGGTTAGGTTAGGTTCAAGTGGCTGCCGCAGAGGCACACTTAGGCCAGTTTTGAAAGGCCCGTTGTGATACCACCAACACAAGGAAAGTCAGTCCCGGGACCCAGCCATATGGAAAATCCCTGAGTTGTTGGGATTTTCCACATTGCAGAATCCCGGGACTGACACTCCTAAACCGACACCGTTACTCCTCCTCGAACCACTTAGATGACTTTATGAAGCCCATCAAGTCCTTTATGTCCAGTTCCGCGATCTGGCTTAGGCTATCCAGGAACGGAACTCCCAAAAAGCGCGTTCTCGCGCCGCTTAGAGCCGGACAGTTGCAGATGAGGTGCTCCACTCTTTCCTCCTCCTCATCATCTTTGCAACTCCTGCAGCATCGTCGGTAGGGCACACCTAGCCTTTCTGCATGCCTACCAATGAGGCAGTGACCGGTTAATACCCCTATCAATATGCAGATTTCCCTCCTAGTTAGGGCATAAATGCGTCTAGACCTTTTAAGATCCCATTTTGGCCAGGTTTGTTTCGATATGCGACACCCTGGGGATTGCAGCCATCTTTCGTTGGCTTGACGGAGTGTGTGCTCCTTCAGCATTAGTTTGCATGTGGCAAACGGCATACCTAAGCGCTCTTTATCCTGAAGAACCTGCTTGGTCGTGCCCTGCCTGGCAAGCTCGTCTGCCTTACAGTTTCCCTCAATGTCCCTATGTCCCGGGACCCATATGAGGTTTACGCGGTTCTGTTGGGCCATCTCCTGAAGAGATCGACGACAGCTGAGCGTCAGTTCAAAGTTGAACGTGTATGAGCCAAGGGATTTGATGGCCGCTTGGCTATCGCTGATAATAGCGATATCTTCTCCGATAACACGTTTGCTTAACCAGGCCGCGGCGTCCAGGATTGCCGAGACTTCCGCCTGGAAGACGCTACAATGATCAGGTAGTCTGAAGGAGAGCTCAAGGTCCAAATCCCTTGAATAAACTCCTCCTCCAACTCTTCCGTCCAACTTCGAGCCGTCGGTATATATGGAAGTGCCACCATTTGTTTCGGGACACCAATCCGTCCTCTCCCAGTCTTCTCTGCTGGGAATGTTTATTTTGAAACAGCTATCCCCGACTGTAGTAGTCGCACAACGATCTGTGCTTAGAGGAAGAAAGCTGTAAGATTCCAGAATACTGGAGTGTCCAAGAGTACCCGCAGCCCAACTGGAGGTTTCTCTTAGGCGCAGAGCTGATGCCGCCGCTGACCGAAACCCTTCCAGATCAAGTGGCAAAATGCCCAGAATGACCTGGAGCGCTTCGTTGGGCGTTGTCCTTAGCGCACCGCTTATACAGATCATATTGGATCTATGGACTTTCCGCAACAGATTCAGGTATGTTGCCTTGCTCAGCGCAAGCCACCATACGACGACTCCATAAAGCATGATTGGGCGAATGATGGCCGTGTAGATCCAACTGCATACTCTAGGGCTGAGCCCCATTTTTTGCCAATGGCTCTTTTGCATGTGTAAAGAGCGATGCAAGCTTTCTTCTGGCGCTGAAGAACATTCTCCTTCCAATTCAATTTCCTGTCCAGAACTATGCGTAGAAACTTGGCCTTATCCGACAAGCCCAGGCGCGTGCCATCTAGTTCTGGTAGGCTTAGTGGCGGTATTTTGTACCGGTTGGTGAAGAGGACAAGTTCCACCTTCCCTGGGTTGATACTAAGTCCGCAGCGAGAGGACCACGTCGAAACTTCTCGCAGTGCTACTTGCATCAGGTCACACAGAGTTTGTGGGAACTTGCCTCTGAATGCAATAGCTAAATCGTCTGCGTATGCCACTATCTTCCCGCCCCCCCAGCTTGTGTCACGTAGCAACGAGTTGACTGTGAGGTTCCATACAAGCGGGGAAAGAACACCACCCTGGGGTGTTCCCCTTGTGACATAACGTGATAACTCAACCGTACCAAGTGAAGAAGCTATTTTCCTTCCCCTTAAAAGTTGGTCAATTAAATCAGTTAGAGGTCTATCTACGCCCAGATTAGTTAGAGCGGAGTTGATAGCCTCCGGGCTTATATTGTTGAAAGCCCCCTCATTGTCTAGGAGGGCCACGAGACAGTAGTCCTTTTCACACAGCGATTTCTCAATGACAGACACTAGGCTGTGCAGAGCGGTTTCTGTTGATTTACCCTTGGTGTATGCATGCTGACAGCTAGAGATAAGGTTGCTATCAATAGTCGTTAAGAGGTAGTCGCTTAGTATCCTCTCAAAGGTTTCTAGTACAAAGGACGAGAGACTAATCGGTCTGTAGTCTTTTGGCTCGTAGTGGGATGCCTTCCCAGCCTTAGGGATAAACACTACCGTGGCGCTTCTCCAGGAGCTCGGAATGTGGTTGAGAGCCAGGCAGGCTGTGAAGAGAAATACCAGCCATTTAGCTGATGTCTCCAACGTGTTTATAAGTTGCGCGGGGATAATCCCGTCCGGCCCGGCAGCCTTATACGGTTCAAAGCTCTTAATTGCCCACCTTACTCTTTCCTCAGTGATGGGTATATTTACTGCCAGGTTTGTTGCAGGTGCTAGTGGTGCATCATGCAGATTCCCCGGAAAATGTGTATTCAAGAGCAGCTCAAGGGTTTCCTCTTCCGTGCTGGTCCAGGATCCGTCAGGTTTTCGCAAATAGCTGATGGTTGTTTGACTTTTCGAGAGGACTCGTCTAAGTCTCGCGGTGTCCTCGACCTTTTCGACGCCAGTGCAGAAATTTCTCCACGAGGTTCTCTTCGCCTGTCTCAGAGCTTTTTTGTAGGCCCTTAGTTTAGCTTACCGCCGTTAAACCTACCAGAACTGAATGACGTGCGCCTGAACTTTTCTGATAAAGCTAAATCAGTGTTGCCGTTCGGGACCCTAAAGGGTCAATTTGACCCTTTTTTAGAGCCAGGACCCCGGATCCTACTTTTTCAAAAAAGTACCATTTTTGACCATTTTTAAAAATTCGGGACCCTTTTTGACTTTCAAACTGCAATGAAATGCCTTTTCTAAATGTCTTGCCTAACTGAAGTCTTACTACTGGCAACGCTGTATCATGTGACAACTCCGTCAGATTAGGGTGATTCAATAAAAAGTTTTAGTGTTTTTGGGTCTTACCCCTTCAAAGTTAGTAAATGATGAGAAAATAAGCCTGCAACTTACCCCTTAGCTACTTAAAATAGCCTTTAACCGCCTAGGCAATTTTGGGGGAAAAAATGGAATTCTTTTAAAAGTGAGTTTTCTTATAATTTTTGAAACCCTTTGCAAAAACATATCCTTAAAGTGGAGATTTTTATGTTTAAAAAACTTTTTACATTATGCGATTATCATTACTATTAAACTAACTACAACCATTTAAAAATGTTTATAATATTTTGTATGTGTTTCTTGCAATAGTACAAAACTCAGTTATTCAACATAAAAAAAATGGAAAAGGCTTTGAAATTTTTCAGCGGCAACACAATAGTTAGAAGAGGAGTAATGGTGTTGGTTTAGGAGTGTCAGTCCCGGAATTCTGCTATTTGGAGAATCTCTACTACACAGCGATTTCTCTTATGGCCGGTACGAATCACTTTCGACGCTTCTATGTGAAATAATAATGTATGTCACTTTAAATTAACCTACTATTTTTAAATGCATTTTTACAGTTTTGGTGTGTCAAGTTTTAGAAAATTTCTTATCTGGACAATGCAAGAGAGCAATACGAAATGTTATATGCAATAAAACCGGTTTTGAAAAAAATTTAACTTAGAACGTTATTCGCCATGATGCTTCAATTGAGTACATATGTTGACGAGATTATACCAACCAATAATAATGACCAAATACTTGCAAAAAAGGCGCAGCGGCCTTTTGAGTTTTTTGATCCGTAAAAAAACTTAAAACTCGGAACTTAATTTTTATCCTTGAACGATAAAATATCGCTCAAAGAATCACGTTTACTTTCGAGCAAAAATATAAAACTCAAGATTAAGTTTTATTTTCTCTCAAAAAAAATAAAACTCAAGAAATAAGTTTTACGTTTGATCAAAAAAATAAAACTCAAAAAGTGATCATTACGCTTAAGAAAAAAAATAAAACTCAAAAGTAATGATTAAGTTGTAATTTATATAGGATTCACTCAAACTTTTTTCAATCATTGTAGATTTCGGTTGAGCATGAAGAGACATGCCCATTCATGTACTTGAAACTTTTATACGAAGCCTTTGAGTTTTTACCTTAAAAATACAAAAATAAGCATTATTGGGGGTCCCTGTTATTAACAGGTCTGCTTGAAATTTTTGACTTGTATCAAAAACTTTCATATGTATTATGAAAACGTCAACTGTAAAATATTATTTCTCAAATAAATTTGTGCTACTATTTTGACTTTAATAAAAAAATTTGACTTATTACAAATTTACCCCCTTATTCATAAAAAATAAAATAAAGCTTTTTAAAATGACATTTCCAAACAAATTTTGAACTATAGCAGCTTATTAACCCTTTTATATTTTTATGAACATGGGTGTTAAATTTTAAAAATTGTTTTTAACTTTTAAAAAAAAATGTTAATACAATTAAAAAAAAAAAATTCTACTAAAACTATTTTTGACTTTTATAAAAAAATATTGACTTAAACAAAAGGTACTCTTTTTAATACTATTTTTGACTTATATCTAAAAGTTTGAAATAATAATTTTGGCTCATTTAAAAAAGCTTAATATTGAAAGATATGCTCGACTTAAAAGGTTAAATTATAATTTCATCAACTGCCCTTCTCCATGTGACTTTTTAAACACGCCCTCCTCCATTTGACTTTTAAACCGCCGTGGTGTAGCGGTTAAGTGTTCGGTAGAGCGGGTAAAACTGTATGGATGGATTTTTTTGCATCAGGAGTATATTCTAAGAAAATTTGCCCAAGAAACCACAGCTCTAAAACCGATTTTGACCCCCCGACTTTTGCAAAATAGATATTTTGCCATATGAATGTAGGGTTTGGTCAAATAATCTTCAAAGCTTCTAATAGAATTATAGGAAAAACATCATATTGGGCTTATTTTAAAGGTATTTTACGTACATTTCATAATATGTATTAAAATCTATAGTGTTTTTGAATTTTAGTAGATAAATCAGGCTTAAATTATGAGAAATTAGCCTAAAATGAACTTTTAACTACTATATTATAATTTTTAACAAATTTCTCACGGAAATTTTGTTTTTTCCTTACAGCTTAAATAAGTTCAGAACATTTCCAAGAACTTTCAGCCAGACAGTTCTTCTTTTTATACCTTTCATGAACATGAAATGGTATTATAACTTTGGTCCGATGTTTGTAAGTATGAGAAGAAGAAGAGATGGACCCATCAATAAGTATACCGAAATGATCAGGATGACAAGCTGAGTTGATTTAGCCATGTCCGTCTGTCCGTCTGTCCGTCTGTCTGTTTGAACGCAAACTAGTCCCTCAATTTTTGAGATATCTGGCTGAAATTTTGTATGTGGCCACCATTTTGTATTATAGGAATCATTTGTCGGAACTGACAAGATCGGACCAGTATAACATATAGCCCCCATACAACCGATTGTTCAGATATAAGGTTTTTTGGCCAAAACTTCCGCAATTAAAATTTAGGAACTTAAAATTTTGCAACTCGAGTACTTTCTATTTATGTAGTTTATATAGTGAAAATCAACAAGATCGGGCAAATGTAACATATAGCCCCCATTCAACCGATTGTTCAGATATAAGAATTTTTGGCCAAAACTTCTGCAATTAAAAAGTTAGGAACGTAAAATTTTGCAACTCGAGTACTTTCTATTTATGTAGTGTATATAGTGAAAATAAACAAGATCGGGCAAATGTAACATATAGCCCCCATACAACCGATCGTTCAGATATAAGAATTTTTGACCAAAACTTCCGCAATTAAAAAGTTAGGAACGTAAAATTTTGCAACTCGAGTACTTTCTATTTATGTAGTGTATATAGTGAAAATCAACGAGATCGGGCAAATATAACATATAGCCACCATACAACCGATTGTTCAGATATAAGGTTTTTTGGCCAAAACTTCCGCAATTAAAAAGTTAGGAACGTAAAATTTTGCATCTCGAGTACTTTCTATTTATGTAGTGTATATAGTGAAAATCAAAAAGATCGGGCAAATTTAACATATAGCCCCCATACAACCGATTGTTCAGATATAAGGTTTTTTGACCAAAACTTCCGCAATTAAAAAGGTAGGAACGTAAAATTTTGCAACTCGAGTACTTTCTATTGTATAGTGAAAATCAACGAGATCGGGCAAATGTAACATATAGCCCCCATACAACCGATCGTTCAGATATAAGAATTTTTGGCCAAAACTTCTGCAATTAAAAAGTTAGGAACGTTAAATTTTGCAACTTGAGTACTTTCAATTTATGTAGCGTGTAGAGGAAAATCAAGAAGATCTGGTAAATATAACATATAGCCCCATACAACCGGTTGTTCCGATATAAGGTTTTTTGGCCAATACTTCCGCATTTAAAAAGTTAGGAACGTAAAATATTGCACCTTTAGTACTTTCTACATATGTAATGTGTATAGTGTAAGTCAGTACAATTGAAAACGTATAATATATAGCCTCCATACAATCGATTGTTCCGATAACTCGGATCCTAAGATGTGTAATGTGTATAGTAAATATAGTTAAATTGAAACAGGCTATACTGAGGATCGAACAGTGAAAATCGTGACGCTTATTCATGAAAAGTATATAGCCTTCGGCACAGCCGAAGACAGCTTTCCTTACTTGTTTCAAATTCCTTTTAGTAAAAAAAAAATAAATTTTTTTTTTTAATTTCAACTAATAAGCAAAAAACACCATTTTTTAAATTTAAATGTAATTTATTTAAAAAATTTATTTTTTTGCTAAGAAATCACCATTTTAGAGTATTTAGAAAAAAAACGTAATGGTCTGTTATTATTTTTAAAAATCTTGTTTGCTCTCTATTCGGGGTTGTTTTTTACGACTTTCTGCTGTAATAGCCATAACAACTTCACGATTTTTTTCTACAACACGTTTGGAAACAGATGTTAACAACTGAACATAACTTTCTGTTCCTTGTATATGCATTGGAATATTAGGATCATCTAGTGCTGGGTCATCATAATCTAAGAATTCAATCAAGTGATCGAATGGAATAGTTCTTGTGAATGCCGGTTCAGATAGTAAATTATCGTCATTCAGATCAATCATATCAGTATAATCTGAAGCATTAAAATTGATATCATATTTTTTGTAAACTCTGGGCTTATTATTATTATTATTGGTGGTTAATAAAAGCACAAGCTGTTTTATTTTTAATAAATAACAATGTTTATTCCATGAAACTATAGTTTAAACAAACTATTATTAGCTTTAATATTAATATTGTTAATTGCAATAGATAAAAACAAATGTAAGCACAAAGAGAAATGACAAACACCTGTCACTTCGCTGGTGTTGCCATCGCATAGATAATTGGTACCGGGTACAGCGGGTACGGGTACCAATTAATTCTTTGGTTCATAATGATAATAATACTCTAAAATGGTCAATTCTCAGTAAAAAAATTCTTTTTTAAATAAATTACATTAAAATTATAAAAATTGTGTTTTTTGCTTATTAGTTGAAATCAAAATTTTTTTTTATTTTTTTTTCTACTAAAACGAATTCGAAAAAAGAAAAACTGTCTGACTGAAAGTTCTTGGAAATGTTCTGAACTTATTTAAGCTGTAAGGAAAAAAAATTTTCCGTGAGAAATTTGTTAAAAATTATAATATAGTAGTTAAAAGTTCATTTTAGGCTAATTTCTCATAATTTAAGGCTGATTTATCTACTGAAATTCAAAAACACTATAGATATTAATACATATTCTGAAATGTACGTAAAATACCTTTAACATAAGCCCAATATGATGTTTTTCCTATAATTCTATCAGAAGCTGTGAAGATTTTTTGGCCAAACCCTACATTCATATGTCAAAATATCTATTTTGTAAAAGTCGGGGGGTCAAAATCGGGTTTAGAGCTATGGTTTCTTGGGCAAATTTTCTTAGAATCAACTGTAGATTACGTTTTTGCTATACTCCTGATGGGAAAAAAATTTGACCCGCTCTAGTGTTCGGCCTTCTATACCAAGTCGTGGCGGTTCGATGCCCGGCAAAAGTAACATCAAAAATTATTTAGAAAAGAATTTTTCTAAACGGGGTCGCCCCTCGGCAGAAGTTTAGAAAACTCTCCGGGTGTATTTCTGCCACGAGGAGTCGGCCAACAACTTTAGGTCCCGCCAACTTGTAGGAAAACTCAAAAGCAACACACCACAACTTGGAAAGAGAAGCTCGGCTAAAAATCTCGTTAGAGGTTATGATAACCTGTTGCAATATATCGCCGCCATTATTATTTTTTTTTTTTTCAAATAACTGTTATCGGTCCCTGTTTTTTGCTTCCTCTCAAATCATGCCTTATTGACAGAATAAAATTGCTCGAGTTTAGACGATAAATATTTTGTGGTAATTTAAAAGTTTTTGTTTTAATTTTTTTGTTGTTGTTTTAGCTAATATTTTTTTAGTTGCTTTTATGCAGATTTTTTCTTTTTTGCATAAACTTGTTGGTTGTTGAGTTAAAAACGGTTTCTAGTATCGATGCAAAATGTTGCATAATAAATTTGCTAATTTTGTATAGAAAATTTTAGCCAGTTTTTAATTTTGAGTAGGAAATTTAAATTAGTTTATTTTTTTAGCTTATTATACATTTTGGAAAAAAAATTAAAAAATATAAAAGGTTTATTCAGCTCTTATAATTCAAAATTTGTGTGATATTGTCATTTTAAAAAGCTTTATAATCCAATTTTTTTTTATGAATATGGGGGTAAATATGTATATAGCAAAGATTATAAAATTTTTGATATTGAAAAATACAGGTATGAACAAGTAACATTTGATATAATACAAATTTGCAATATATGGGCACACCAGGCCGAATAAAGGGTAGTTTTAACCGACCCTTATCTTTAAGGCTGGTTTTCATTATGTCAAATCGTGTAAAATTATATCGACTTTATCGAGATTTGGTTACTTATTTCGATAAATTCGATAAAAGTTGTCAGCAGGGTTCGTATTTGCACACACATGTGCAGCACATATGTTTAATTTTGGCTCACACACATGTGTTGTGTGCATTCAGAAAAAAATTTTAGCACACTGCACATGTGTGTGCTGTTTGTTTATTTTCCAATTTGTGAAAGGGGACGTATCCGCAGATCAGCTATCGAGTGTCCACCACAGCCTGTGCATACATTGCCGCTGCAGGATGTCTGATCTCCCACCTCTCATTACCCATCTTATCCTTACAAAAGGAGGGTGACATGACCTAGAAGGTTTCATTGTGTACATACGTAAGTATATCTTCTTGACCTTTACAGAGTGGCTGTCCTAGAAGGTTTCATTGTGTACATACGTAAGTATATCTTCTTGACCTTTACAGAGTGGCTGTCAACTGACAACTCCTTGATTTCTCTCCTCCTCTCCTTTATGATCCCGAGCCCATATAATAGATATTTCCAAAGGGTCGATCAATGCAGCCAAAATTCAACCGATATAATCAAAAGAAAAGCCCTGAAGGACGAGATAGGTGCTTCGTTACGTTTATGTTTCCAAGCCCATCCCACAGTTAGATCTTGGGGCTCTGCCGATTGGCCCACCAAATCACGGCTTCGTCCATCATCAAATTATGGTCGCATGATCTACTATCTGTTTAATAGTGATCGGTTAAAGCCGACATATCCGTATGTTAGCCCTGGAGTGCACCTATCAAAATGTGCATGCTCATTTACATAAATTTTACTACATTGAAAAAAATTATATGTACAAGTGCTTTAAAAAAACTGCACACACATGAGCGTGCGCTTTAAAAAAACTGCACACACATGAGCGTATTCATAAATATGTTGATACAAAAGCACACACACGTGGGGACGGCAGGGAAGTCTGTGCGCTCTCATGTTGGTGGTGCTTCAGATTAATCTGCACAAATCTAAAGTAGCTTCGGCTGCTTTAAGTAGTCGTCTTTCTAAAGGCGACGTGGATGTGGTCCTCATCCAAGAACCCTGGGTCAATAGCTCGAGAATCTGCGGATTGGGGACTAAGGGCTTCAAGCTCATTCGAGCCAGCGAGGAGAGCAAAGTCAGAACGTGTATTCTGGTCAAGTCTGAGTTGAACTCCTTTCTCCTACCTAACTACACCAATGGGGATATTACCGCTATCAGTCTAACGGTTGACAGCACCCGCCTGACGGTGGCTTCGGTCTATATGCCCTACGACGCCGAAGAACCCCCACCACAAACGGAGGTGAAAGACCTGGTGTCAAATTTCTGCACGGGTAATCTTATTATTGGAGCGGACGCTAATGCTCACCATGTCCAATGGGGGAGCTCCGACAGCAATGCCAGGGGCGAGTCTCTGTTTGATTACCTCTTAACAACCAACCTGGTGATTTGCAAAGTGGGTAATGAGCCTACTTTTATCACTAAGACCCGCAGGGAGGTCATAGACCTCACTATCTGTAGTGAAGGCGCTTATGAGTGGGTCAGAAAATGGCGGGTTCTGGAAGAACATTCTTTCTCCGACCACCGTTACATAGAAATGGTTTTAGACTTTATTGTAGAACAACCAATCATGAAGCGCAATCCACGTAACACTGCCTTCACAAGCCCCCTCATCAGTAGAGGAGCTGGAGGATCTTGTTACTACATTTACATCGGCGCTCTCAAATGCTCTAGGACAGGCTTGTCCAGTGCCAAAACCACGCGGTAAACACAGGCCACATTGGTGGTCCTACGATTTGGACTCGCTCCGAATATCATGCCGGAAACAATTTAACAAGGCCAAGAGCTTCGGCTAAGAGCCTCATTGGCACGAATATAAAGCTAAACTAAGGGCCTACAAAAAAGCTCTGAGACAGGCGAAGAGAACCTCGTGGAGAAATTTCTGCACTGGCGTCGAAAAGGCCGACGACACAGCGAGACTTAGACGAGTCCTCTCGAAAAGTCAAACAACCATCAGCTATCTGCGAAAACCTGACGGATCCTGGACCAGCACGGAAGAGGAAACCCTTGAGCTGCTCTTGAATACCCATTTTCCGGGGAATCTGCATGATGCACCACTAGCACCTGCAACAAACCTGGCAGTAAATATACCTGTCACTGAGGGAAGAGTAAGGTGGGCAGTTAAGAGCTTTGAACCGTGTAAGGCTGCCGGGCCGGACGGGATTATCCCCGCGCAACTTATAAACACGTTGGAGACATCAGCTAAATGGCTGGTATTTCTCTTCACAGCCTGCCTGGCTCTCAACCACATTCCGGGCTCCTGGAGAAGCGCCACGGTAGTGTTTATCCCTAAGGCTGGGAAGGCATCCCACTACGAGCCAAAAGACTACAGACCATCAGTCTCTCGTCCTTTGTACTAAAAACCTTTGAGAGGATACTAAGCGACTACCTCTTAACGACTATTGATAGCAACCTTATCTCTAGCTATCAGCATGCATACACCAAGGGTAAATCAACAGAAACCGCTCTGCACAGCCTAGTGTCTGTCATTGAGAAATCGCTGTGTGAAAAGGACTACTGTCTCGTGGCCCTCCTAGACATTGAGGGGGCTTTCAACAATATAAGCCCGGAGGCTATCAACTCCGCTCTAACTAATCTGGGCGTAGATAGACCTCTAACTGATTTAATAGACCAACTTTTAAGGGGAAGGAAAATAGCTTCTTCACTTGGTACGGTTGAGTTATCACGTTATGTCACAAGGGGAACACCCCAGGGTGGTGTTCTTTCCCCGCTTTTATGGAACCTCACAGTCAACTCGTTGCTACGTGACACAAGCTGGGGGGGCGGGAAGATAGTGGCATACGCAGACGATTTAGCTATTGCATTCAGAGGCAAGTTCCCACAAACTCTGTGTGACCTGATGCAAGTAGCACTGCGAGAAGTTTCGACGTGGTCCTCTCGCTGCGGACTTAGTATCAACCCAGGGAAGGTGGAACTTGTCCTCTTCACCAACCGGTACAAAATACCGCCACTAAGCCTACCAGAACTAGATGGCACGCGCCTGGGCTTGTCGGATAAGGCCAAGTTTCTACGCATAGTTCTGGACAGGAAATTGAATTGGAAGGAGAATGTTCTTCAGCGCCAGAAGAAAGCTTGCATCGCTCTTTACACATGCAAAAGAGCCATTGGCAAAAAATGGGGGCTCAGCCCTACAGTATGCAGTTGGATCTACACGGCCATCATTCGCCCAATCATGCTTTATGGAGTCGTCGTATGGTGGCCTGCGCTGAGCAAGGCAACATACCTGAATCTGTTGCGGAAAGTCCATAGATCCAATATGATCTGTATAAGCAGTGCGCTAAGGACAACGCCCAACGAAGCCCTCCAGGTCATTCTGGGCATTTTGTCACTTGATCTGGAAGGGTTTCGGTCAGCGGCGGCATCAGCTCTGCGCCTAAGAGAAACCTCCAGTTGGGCTGCGGGACACTCCAGTATTCTGGAATCTTACAGCTTTCTCCCTCTAAGCACAGATCGTTGTGCGACTACTACAGTCGGATAGCTGTTTCAAAATAAACATTCCCAGCAGAGAAGACTGGGAGAGGACGGATTGGTGTCCCGGAACAAATAGTGGCACTTCCATATACACCGACGGCTCGAAGTTGGACGGCAGAGTTGGAGGAGGAGTTTATTCAAGGGATTTGGACCTTGAGCTCTCCTTCAGACTACCTGATCATTGTAGCGTCTTCCAGGCGGAAGTCTCGGCAATCCTGGACGCCGCGGTCTGGTTAAGAAAACGTGTTATCGGAGAAGATATCGCTATTTTCAGCGATAGCCAAGCGGCAATCAAATCCCTTGCCTCATACACGTTCAACTCTGAACTGACGCTCAGCTGTCGTCGATCTCTTCAGGAGATGGCCCAACAGAACCGCGTAAACCTCATATGGGTCCCGGGACATAGGGACATTGAGGGAAACTGTAAGGCAGACGAGCTTGCCAGGCAGGGCACGACCAAGCAGATTCTTCAGGATAAAGAGCGCTTAGGTATGCCGTTTGCCACATGCAAACTAATGCTGAAGGAGCACACACTCCGTCAAGCCAACGAAAGATGGCTGCAATCCCCAGGGTGTCGCATATCGAAACAATCCTGGCCAAATTGGGATCTTAAAAGGTCTAGACGCATTTATGCCCTAACAAGGAGGGAAATCTGCATATTGATAGGGGTATTATCCGGTCACTGCCTCATTGGTAGGCATGCAGAAAGGCTAGGTGTGCCCTACCGACGATGCTGCAGGAGTTGCAAAGATGATGAGGAGGAGGAAACAGTGGAGCACCTCATCTGCAACTGTCCGGCTTTAAGCGGCGCGAGAACGCGCTTTTTGGGAGTTCCGTTCCTGGATAGCCTAAGCCAGATCGCGGAAATGGACATAAAGGACTTGATGGGCTTCATAAAGTCATCTAAGTGGTTCGAGGAGGAGTAACGGTGTCGGTTTAGGAGTGTCAGTCCCGGGATTCTGCTATGTGGAAAATCCCAACAACTCAGGGATTTTCCATATGGCTGGGTCCCGGGACTGACTTTCCTTGTGTTGGTGGTATCACAACGGGCCTTTCAAAACTGGCCTAAGTGTGCCTCTGCGGCAGCCACTTGAACCTAACCTAACCTAACACACACGTGTATGTGCTTTGTTTCAAAATGCACACTCACGTGCTGTGTGCTAAAATTTTTTTTCATGAATACACAGCTCATGTGCAAGAGCAATAAATTTAGTGAGCATTTTTTGCACACGTGCGTGAAACAAAATTTGTATGAATTTGAAGTTTCTTTTCACAAACTTTTTATAGGTTTGCTTATTGGGCTGCTCTAGCTTACGCCAGATTGAGATATTTCTCAAAATTGTGTTTAACAAACACTTTTCTTGCTCTAGGTTGCTCTATCATTTGTTTCATGAGTACGCTCAAAACAAAACTAGAGTAATCCAGATCACAAATTTCTGCTCCAGCTTTTTTTATGGAGTAAGTTAGAGCAGAGAAGCAATTGTCAAGCAGGAAAAAATAAATTTTTCAAAACTTCAAAAAAATTAGTTTGCAAGAAAATCAATATTTTTGTAAACGTGAATTTGCAGTAATTTTGAAGATTTAAACAAAAAAACCAAAAAAAAAAAACTATCGAGATTCAAGTGTTTCATGGCATTTCTGCTCTAAGTTGCTCTATTTATATTTTGACAGCTGCCCTGCTCTGCTCTGCTCTAACCTGCTCTGAACTTTATTTTGGTCAGTAAACAAACCTTATGAAAATTCGTTTCATTTTATCATATCATAGAACACGAATTTGCCACCTGGGGGTGAATTCTGGTTCTATGAAATGAAACGTGAAAAAAAATTTGTATGAATTTGAAGTTTCTTTTCACAAATTTTGTATGAAATTTCTTTTCATTTTATCATTTCATAGAACCCGAATTTGCCCCCTGGTATCGACTCCCGATCAAACCAACATCAAAAATTATTTAGAAAAGGCATTTTATAAACGGGGTCACCCCCTGGCAGTGGTTTGGCAAACTCTCCCAGTGTATTTCTGCCATGAGAAGCTTCTCAGCAAAAAATTCATTTGCTTTGTAAGTGCAGTTCGGAGTCGGCAAAAAACTGTAGGTCCCGCCAACTTGTAGGAAAACTCAAAATCAACACACCACAAGTTGGAAAGAGAAGCTCGGCTAAAAATCTAGTTAGAGGTTATGATAACCTGTTGGTATATCGCCGCCATTAGTTTTTTTTTTTTTTTATCGCCGAAATAAGTTTTTTTTAACATTTGAAATTAATTAAGAGATTTCAAATGTTTTTATACCATTCGATAGGTTTTTTTATTGGCTTTCTTTGATATTCATTCTATAAACCTAAAGATGTACATAAAACGACGAGCTTGATATATGACCTCCAACTCTCCCCAATCCCTATTTCAGCGTTTTTATTACGATAGGTCTTTCCACATCTGAGCTGACACTTTTATCATCCGCTTCACCCTTCGTTACCGTCTCAGGTTCATGCTTCAAACGATCCTCCTCATCGTAGACATGTGGCGGTGGCATGCGATAGAACGGTGTCAATGGTTCCACCTTACGCTCATACAAAATCATATACATTTCATCGATATCACGCAAAGACTGAAATGGACGCATCCCCTGATCCTCCACCAACGAATAAATAAGAAACGATAATGTTTCGAAATCAAATAGTTCAGCTTGTTCTTGCTCCTTGAGCGAAGCTGCTACAAACGAGACACACGGCATCCCCATATGACGCGCCACTTCACAAATACTATTAAAGAATTTATCCATAAAAATATTATCGTGATACAAGTCGGGTGTGACATAATACTCAAAAAGATGCAAACTATCAATGTTGCGCTCAGGATTCTCATCGGCATGTTTGATCACGAGCATTCGTTGTAACAGCATGAATTCACCATACAAGTTTGATGTATCCATCAGCTGTAACCAAATGATCCACGAACGCCATACTTTGGTCATACATTTGACTAGCGCTACGCCCAATATTTCTTCGGTCTCCTCATCGATTACCATTACACTACATTCCTCGCGTAGCACATGCATCACTATGCGTCGATAATTGTCATCGACTTTCGGTATATCGAGTATACCTAGTTGGGAGAATATGGGATTGTTACGAAATGTGTGTTCGACCATATATTCACAGATCCGTGGCAGCCATTTTTGTGGTATATCGCGTATGAGTATATTACGTGGTTGCTGATCTACAGTGACGTCCTTATACGTATCCCAAAAGATCTCTATTGACATCATGTTGATGGTGTGGGTTTGGAGGTGAGTTGTATCCGGGAGACTGAGAATTTGTTATAATTTTGTTGGTGATCCAAATTGCTGGTCAAATTTTAAATATTTTTGCCGTAGCCGAAACGAAAATTTTATTTACTTGAAATTTTGACCCTCGAATTTGTGTGAAAAGTAAATACATTTAAATTAAAAATTTAGAAACAAAATAAACAAAACTGTTTTTGTTTTGTCGTTCTAATCCGACAGTCTGTCCTTTGACAATGTACTTGTTCCATATTTTAAAAACAACAGGGGGTGCCAAAGGTTTACTGGAATCTCTGCCTTCGCTTCCCACTGTTTTTGTTCAGTTCTATGCGAAGAACTATGCTAGTTTTCCAGGTAATTGTCTACTTTAGGTGTCAACTGGTGGTATGGGAGAGGGCTCAAAAAATGTGTTTTGTTTCAGTGAAAAGTAATGGTCAAAAAACCGAAAAATGACCCGGGTATGACCCAAATTTGGGGCGGGATCCATGGTATTTGTGTGCAGAACACCCAGAGAGTTTGCCAAACATCTGCCGAGGGGCGACCCCGTTTAGAAAAATTCTTTTTCTAAATAATTTTTTTGATGTTGGGTTTTGCCGGGCATTGATATGACACCACTTGGTGTAGTAGGCCGAGCACTTAACGGCGGCCGCCGTGGTGTTAAAGATATTTAAAATGGGAAGAAGAAATTTTTCGAGTATGCAATTTTACAGAATAGTTAATTTTAGTCTAACAAAGTACAAGTTTTAAGTAGGTACGATATATAGTTGATTTTTGACCAATTTTTTCGATTTTTTTTCGCAAAAAAAGTGGTAAAAATGCGGTTTTTGGATCGAATTGATCAAAAGAGAGACAAAAACAGTATTCACATTATTACTACACAAACTTTCAGAATGTAACTTGCCCCGTTTCTGTGCTCTTTTATTTGCAAACTATAGTGGCTTCCAGTTATTCATTTTATTCGAGATATCAATATAACGTACCAAGATCATTCAATAGTGAACGGGACACAGGGACAGTGAGGAAAACTATAGACCAATCAGGTTGTCCGGGATAAAGAGCACTTAGGTATGCCGTTTGCATACTCCGTCAAGATGGCTAGAGTCTCCAGGGTGCCGCATATCCAAATAAACCTGGCCAAAATGGGATCTTAAAAGATGTAGACACAATTACGCCCTAAGTAGGAGGTAAATCTCCAATTTAATGGGGGATCTACGTTATTGGAAGACACGCAGCAAGACTAGGTATGCCCTACAGACTTTTTAATACTGGGCTAGGTGTGCCTCTGCGGCAGCCATTTAAACCTAACCTAATCTAAAGGACTAAATGAGTAGAGCTCGAAAAAATGGCATATTCAAAGGGTGACGCTGTTTTATGTATGGAATATTTGGGTTTTCAACTCGAAAAAAAGCCCATTTGGGTCCACTATTTCCCGTTTTGGTAATTTTTCTGAAAACTATTGGTCCAGCTTTTTGCTTTGGAGTGGCAACCGTGTTACCAACTCCCTTAGCGAGTCTGCACATGGAGCGAGTCGTCATAGACGCGTATTAGACGCTACATTCGAATTTGTGCGCTTTGTTGCTGAACACATATATTAAAATGAAGAGCTGCACACTAATGGTCAGTCGCACGAAAGTGTCAAAGCATGAAAAATGGAAGATTTTCAAAATGGGCTTAATTGGTGGATGGATATACGGTAATAACTTAGTAAAATGACAAGACAAGGAGAAGAGGTCGTTTACGAAATAGTAATAAATTTGATGCCACTTTTTGTATTAAAACAGTGGTTCCCAACCGGTGGGGTGCGCTTCCTAGGGCAGAAGTCTATGTTCTAGAATAAACCAAAAACAAAGAAAACAAAAGCGGGAGCGTCTTGCACAGTCGCGCAATCGGGTATTTTAATTTTGTGTTCTCTTACAGCGATACCTTTATACGAGCGTCAAGTGTAAAATAGCCGTCATAAATCCTCATGCCCCTACAATTGTATGAACCAAACCGAAACAACGCGGCGCCAGCGCTTTAGAACCGAATTTTCAATTTCGACAGAGCGTTTCAGGGTGTAGTGAGAAATGAGGAAAGGAATATTAGAAATTTGGGGCTTTTATTCCGGTTTGTCGCGGGAATTTAGGGTTGGCTGTTAGTATTTATGTGCATAAAATAGAAATATTTTTTCAGCTATAATAGCATAAGCCTGAATATGACGTTTTTTAATCTTTGAAATTCGACCAGTCCGAAACCAGTGGTTATAAAAATTAAATATGTGTAAATTTGTTCCATTAGGACTCTAAAAAAGTGTCCTTCAAAGTGTGAGCGAAGTCTGAAACTAGCCAGCTTTTTGAATCAGACGTTTTCATATGGATTGACTCTATTAGTAAATAAAAGAAATATAACAAACAACTTTAAGACAGAATCTAAGTGAAACTAATGGATTATTAATTGTTTATACGTCTGCTTCAAGGCTGTTATTAATCAAAGTCGAAGTATCCTGAAAGTTTTATGTATCTTCGGCCTTAGTTGTTAACGGCCGAAAATACCTTTTATGTGATACCCACTTTGGCATATCTTGCCAATAATACAAAAATGGTACAGGTGCCAGTGGCAATACCTAAGTATAAAAACTTAGAAAGAAGCATACTATCTATACGCCAAATTTGATCCAAATCGGAAAATCGGTTCCAGAGTTAGTAGAATATAAAAATATATATTTTAGGAAAGATCGTCAAGCCATAAGAAATTGACTTTTGCAAAACAAAACATCTTGGATGACATTACCCATTTTTAGAATATTTTTTTAAAATAGCCATATCTAATTGGTTTTTTATTTTTACAAAATTGTAAGATGGTTTCAAATCAGTTTATTCCCAGCAAGATAGCTTGTTAGACAGGACTGTCAACATCAGTACAACCTTTTACAACAACATCCACATAGAACTGATGTGCCATTTTAGACTAATCGAAATTTTAGAGGTAGAGGTTAAACGTCCAATCATGATTAAAAATAACTAGTAGAACAGGGAGCAAAATCGGTAGAAGACAAAATCCCACGAAAGCCGGTTCATCTTAATGGAATGACTCGAATTTTAGCCAACGTGTTAATACGATATCATCATCATCATTTATTGGCGCTTAACCGCCTAAGCGATTTTGGCCGTTTCGTATCAAAGCACGCCAGTCATTCCTTTTTAGCGATAACGGACGCCAATTGGAAACCCCAAGGGAGTTCAAGTCATCCTCCACCTGTTGTTTCCATCTCAGTCGAGGCCTCCCCCTTCCTCTGCTGCCGAATTCAGGCGACGATAGGAAAACCTTCTGTGCTGGAGCTTCTTTGTCCATTCGCATAACATGGCCCAGCCAGCGGAGTCTTTGGGCTTTAATTCGCTGGACTATGGTCAGATCTGCGTAGAGCTCGTACAGCTCATCGTTAAATTTCCTTCTATACTCGCCGTTGGCATCACGGGAAGGACCATAAATCTTCCGGAGAACTTTTCTCTCAAATACTCCAAGGGCCATCTCATCTTCTCTTGACATTGTCCATGAATCTGAGCCATACATCAGGACAGGTATGATGAGAGACTTATAGAGCGTGATCTTTGTTCTTCGAGAGAGGACTTTACTTCTCAATTGCCTACTCAGTCCAAAGTAGCACTTGTTGGCAAGAGTGATTCTCCGCTGGATTTCTAGACTGATATTATTTTCGGTGTTGATACTGGTTCCCAAATAGACGAAGTCCCTCACAGTTTCAAATTTGTAACTATCAACAGTGACATGGCTGCCAAGGCGCAGGTGCGCCGATTCTTTCTTTGATGACAGCAAATACTTCGTCTTGTCCTGGTTCACGGCAAGACCCACTTTTTTCGCTTCCTTATCCAGTCCAGAGAAGGCAGCGCTTACGGCGCGGTTGTTAAGGCCAATGATATCAATATCATCGGCATACGCCAGCAATTGCACGCTCTTGTAAAAGATTGTACCATTGCGGTTTAGCTCTGCTGCTCGAATTATCTTCTCCAGCATCAGATTGAAGAAATCGCACGAAAGGGAGTCGCCCTGTCTGAAGCCTCGTTTGGTTTCAAATGGCTCAGAGAGGTCCTTCCCGATTCTGACGGAGCTGTTGGTATTGCTCAACGTCATTTGACAAAGCCGTATAAGCTTTGCAGGGAAGTCAAATTCAGACATGGCGGCATACAGGCAACTCCTTTTTACGCTGTCAAAAGCGGCTTTAAAATCGACAAAGAAATGGTGAGTGTCGATTCTCTTATCATGGGTCTTCTCCAGGATTTGGCGTATCGTGAAAATCTGGTCGATGGTAGACTTACCAGGTCTAAAGCCACACTGATAAGGTCCAATCAGTTTGTCTACGATGGGCTTCAGCCTTTCACACAACACGCTAGAAAGAACCTTATATGCGATATTAAGAAGACTAATTCCGCGGTAGTTGGTGCGGTTAGCGGGATCGCCTTTCTTGTGGATTGGGCAGAGCACACTTAAATTCCAATCTGGAGGCATGCACTCGTCTGACCATATTCTGCATAAGAGCTGATGCATGCTTTTTACCAGCTCTTCGCCTCCGCGTTTGAACAGCTCGGCGGGTAGTCCGTCTTTTCCAGGCGCTTTGTTGTTTTTGAGCCGGGATATAGCTATCCTCACTTCATCATAGTCAGGTGGTGGGACGAATTTTCCATCGTCAGGGATTGGGGTATCGGGTTCGACGTCTCCCTCGCAATTTAGCAGTGAGGAGAAGTGCTCCCTCCATAATTTAAGTACACTTTGTACGTCGGTTACCAGGTCGCCATTATTGTCCTTACAGGAGCTTGCCCCGGTCTTAAAACCTTCCGTCATCCGCCGGATCTTTTCATAGAATTTTCGGGCATCATTCCTGTCAGCCAGCATCTCAAGCTCCTCACACTCACGCCTTTCGGCCTCACTTTTCTTTTTTCTGAAAAGGCGTCTCTCTTCCTTCTTTGCCTCACGATATTGTTGCCATACACTGCGGGTTGCGCCCGTTCGCAACGTCTCCTTGTAGGCAGCGTCCTTTTTTTTCGAGGCAGTTTTGCATTCCTCATCGTACCAGTTGTTCTTGCGGGCTCGCTGGAACCCTATAGTGGCCTCAGCGGCGGTACGCAATGAGTGAGAGATATGCTTCCATTGCTCGGTTACATCGTTAGGTCGAGGATTGCCCTCTGCTAGCAGGTGTGAGAGTCGAGTTGTGAAATTATCAGCTGTCTGTGTCATGCGCAGCTTCTCGACGTCAAACTTTCCTTCCGTTACTGTGCGCACTTTCTTCGTTGCACAGAGGCGTGTGCGTATCTTGGCTGCGACAAGATAATGGTCAGAGTCAATATTGGGACCACGCAGTGTACGCACGTCCAGAACGGTGGAGCTATGTCTGCCGTCAATCAAGACATGATCAATCTGGTTTCTAGTTCTTTGATCAGGGGACAGCCATGTGGCTTGGTGTATTCGCTTATGCTGGAACCTGGTACTACTGATGACCATATTGCGAGCAGCGGCGAAGTCAATCAACCTAGTGCCGTTGGGGGATGTTATATCGTGGAGACTGAATTTTCCAACTGTGGGACCAAAGACTCCTTCCTTGCCCACCTTGGCATTAAAGTCGCCGAGCACGATTTTGATATCATGCTGTGGGCAGCGATCATAAGTCTGTTCAAGTTTATCGTAGAAGGAGTCCTTCTCTGCGTCGTCCGTCTCCTTAGTCGGCGCATAGGCGCAGATAAATGTTATGTTGAAAAACCTCGCCTTGATGCGGATCGCGGCGAGACGCTCGTTCACAGGAGTGAACGCTAATACTTGGCGGCGAAGTCTCTTTCCCACCACGAATCCTACACCACGCGCTTTGCCGCGTGTCTGGCCACTGTAGTATACGTCACAAGGACCGATGGTCGTCTTTCCTTGCCCCGTCCATCGCATTTCCTGCAGGGCGGTGATGTCGGCCTTTGCGC
The DNA here is from genome assembly GCA_964058755.1 of Campiglossa producta. Lineage (NCBI taxonomy): Eukaryota > Metazoa > Arthropoda > Insecta > Diptera > Tephritidae > Campiglossa > Campiglossa producta. Next base: position 20,962,370 of record CAXKVI010000005.1, read on the forward strand.
CTACGAGGACATCAACCAGTCGGGCAGCGGTACCGTCCCTTGAAAGGGTCCGGACATTCCCGGTGCATGCCCTAATATCCAAATCGTTATGCCTTATTCGTTTTGCCGGGTCGTCAACATTAAAGGGGGTTCTCATCCGAGGCTTTGTATATTTTTTCATTGGAATTAAGTTTTTTACGTGGCGGGTCCCAAACCCAGCGCACAACCCGTTTCGGGGTTTTGGAAAATATTTACACATTTATATAGCGAGCCGCTTGCTTCAAGACAGACGCCCGCTTGCAGCCGCACCTCATGGTGAACAGACGCTACGCAAAAACCTCGGTGAGCCCTTAAACCAAGTATGTCAGAGTGGCCCCACCGGGGCTCCCTCTCTTTCTGCCGCGAGCCTAGGTAGCTCCCGTTGCCCAGAGTGCACGAACGAGGACGCAAGAGTAGGGATTGAGCAAGGTCACTTAGCAACCACACTCCATTACACTCCGTTAATACGATATAGCCCTGTTTAATACGGCTGGATTTACCGCCTTAATAAGATGAAATGGTCTTGGAACAAAAATAAGAATAAAAAGGGGGATAAAAAAGAAGGTATGAACTAGTCCAAACTCTTAGAACAATGCTTTAGCGCTAACAAGAGGAAAAAATATATGTAGACGGAGAAGACGAAGCAAGATAAGAATAAATAGAAGGGCCAACATACATAGAGATCTTACGAACTTTGCTTTGCCTCGTATACCACGGATATCCCTGCCTTGTCGGTTAAACTTTCCTTTAAATTTTTTACTAACTTCTGTTCCTCCATTTTGGTATGTATACGAACTTGTCAAGTACAGCTTATTTGTCGCTTGGTAGCGCGCTTAAATGACAAGTGTGCTGCGCATGCGCAGCTTGCTCGCAACTTTTTAATTGAATACTTTTAAAGAACACACATTTTAAATGAACACACTTTGCACGTTTAGTTGCAGCTTTTCATTAAAAATAATTTGAAAAGCCAGCCTGCTACCTTGAGCTTTTATTTGTTTCGCTCGAAATTTGTTTAGATTTAGTTTGGGTTTTGTTGTGGTTTGCTTGCTAGGTAAACAATCTATTGTGCAGTTCATTTAATTATGTTTTAAAGTTGTGTTTTCGGTATTACAACATAGGTAGTGTGGGGGTTATTATTTCCGCAAAGTGTTGCTGTCAACGCTTTGCTGCGCTGAATATTTTTTTTGATTTATGTGTGCTGCTTCTGTTATTAAAAGTAGTGCCTCTTAATTTGTTAATAATTTTTAGCCTCGTAAATGACGTAAAATTCTCCAGTCAATTAAACACATTTTGTTAAACATTTAAATGTCAAAGCAATTTTCTACTTTGTGATGGAGTTAATTATGTTTGCTTATGTGCTTAAGTTCATACTCATAACGTGCCTTCAATGGCACACATTTGAAACAGGGTTAAGTATTTGATTGTTGAAAGAATGTGGTAATGTAATTACCGCTATTATTTTACAATACTAATGTTTCAGCCTACATACTTTATTAAAATTATAGCAAAACAAGCTATATTTTGAAAAGAGCTTTCGAGCTTACAAGCTTTTACCGAGCTTTCATACTGCGGAGGAGGTCTATCATATATGCAAGGTTTTGTGTTCTCAACAAATAGGGGGTACCCTTGATTTCACAAGTTAGTTCTGCTAATTATTCGGTTTCTATGGGTGCTAGGAGTTACCCCGTTAGCGTGTTATATAAAACACATTTTCCTCTACATAGCCTCATACCTAACTAAAAAAAACGAAACCTGGAATTATACCACTTGTGCTGTAAACGGCTCATATAAAACACGACTCCAGTACCTGATAAAGTTCCTTAAGGCTCATTTACACAGGGCGATTTTCTGGTCGACTTTTCATCGTTTCACTGTGTAAAAGGCAATGCGATCTATCTACACGTTGTATTCGATCAGAAAATCGACCCATGTAAATAAGCCTTTATAATGCAGTCTTTTACTAGCGTGGAAGCAGGGAGGCAAAGTATAGCACTACTCTCCTCTCACCTCTCCTTAGTAGAACCACTCTTTGTACCAAAGTGAGTTCAATAATGATAATCGTGGCGCTTCTCCAGGAGCAGGAAATAGCTCATGTCTCCAAGGTGTTTATGAGTTTATGTAAGTAGAAACTATTTTCAGACGAAGTCTAACAATTCCCATTCAAAGTGTAATCATACAATTCATGATACATCCACGAGCTTCGTATATAAGTAAATTTTTTTGCTATTGGCAATTAACTTTACAGCTTAATGCCTTCTTAATATACAACTCAAAGACTTGCGCACTTTGTAACTGAGCGATTAAGCTCACCGATTACGGCCAATATGATTATTATGTTTAGTTTTTTTGGTGCTGGCGCCCTGAATGCTGTAAAACTCGCGCCAAATTTTAACGATGTTGCATAAAGTTCAACTGCTAGTTATGCCTATGACAGAAGAAATCATGGCTATGGCTGACTTCATCGCCAAAAATGAAACTATGCACTGAGAGAAATGCCTTGAATGTTGTGAAAATATCACTATTGATAGCGACGAGCTTGACGCAGTATTCATTCAGAAAGAGCACGTTATCAAATATTATTTGCTTCCAATAAAAAGTCAAATGACATATCAACCATTTCGATATGATGTACTGTTGCAATAACTTTTTTGGCGAACCGGCTAGACTGACGAAAAAAATCGGCTAGAATCGGCTCAATAAAGTTTTTTTATTAAATTCATATCGTCCAAAAAGTCCTATTCTCACTTTGGTAAACCAAACAAGTAAGGAAAGCTGTCTTCGGCTGTGCCGAAGGCTAAATACCTTTCATGAATAAGCGTCACAATTTTCACTGTTTGATCCCCAGTACAGCCTGTGTGAATTTAACTTTAGCTCATACCGAAGTTATCGGAGCTATCGATTATATGGGGACGATGTGTTATATTGGTCCAATCTCATTGATTTTTAACATCGACATTCCACATTCTAAAATAGCAACATTTACGAAATTTCACGTTCCTACCGATATAATTACATGAGTTATCTACCAAAATCCGTTTATCGGAACAATCGATTGTATGGGGGCTATGTGAAATATTTATCCCATTTCAATGATTTTCAACGTCGCTATTTTACATATAAAAATAGCGATGCTTCCAAAATTTCACGTTCCTAGGTGTTTAATTACAGGACTTATAGCTCAAAATCCGCTTATCGGAATAATCGATTGTATGGGGGCTATGTGAAATATTTATGCAATCTCTATGATTTTCAACATCGATATTTCACATATAAAAATAGCAATACGCCCAAAATTTCACGTTCCTACGTGTTTAATTACAGGAGTTACAGCCCAAAATCCGTTTATCGGAATAATCGATTGTATGGGAGCTATGTGAAATATTTATCCCATCTCTATGAGTTTCAACATCGATATTTCACATATAAAAATAGCAATACTTACAAAATTTCACGTTTCTACGTATTTAATCACAGGAGTTATAGCCCAAAATCCGTTTATCGGAATAATCGATTGTATGGGAGCTATGTGAAATATTTATCCCATCTCTATGATTTTCAGCATCGATATTTCACATATAAAAGTAGCAACACTTATAAAATTTCACGTTCTTTCGTGTTTAATTACAGGAGTTATAGCCCAAAATCCGTTTATCGGAATAATCGGTTGTATGGGAGCTATATGTTATATTGGTCCGATCTTGCTGGTTCCGACAAATGATTCCTATATTGGAAAATGGTGGCGGCATACCAAATTTCAGCCAAATATCTCAAAAACTGAGGGACTAGTTTGCGTTCAAACAGACAGACAGACAGACGGACAGACGGACATGGCTAAATCAACTCATCTCGTCATCCTGATCATTTCGGTATACTTATTGATGGGTCTATCTCTTCTTCTTCTCATATTTACAAACATCGGACCAAAGTTATAATACCATTTCATGTTCATGAAAGGTATAAAAATATATGGGAAGCTGCTTACTCCATAAATTGGAATACAAAATAAAATTTTGAAAATTAATTGACGGCGATTCAAAGGATCTGAACCTTGAGCTCTTCTTCAGACTACCTGATCACTGCAGTGTCTTCCAGGCGTTTCTCCAACTTTTTGAACAGATTACTCTCAAACTGACGTCCTTGATCCGTGGTAATGAACTTTGGTGTACCAAATCGGCTTATCCACACACTGAGGAATTGTCTGGCCACCGTCTCTGCCGTCATGTCTTCCAAAGGTATCACCTCCAACCATCTGGAAAACCTATCTACACATGTCAGGCAGTAAGTGAAACCCCTTGACGATGTAAATGGACCTACTATGTCCACGTTGACATGTTCAAATCTCCTAGCTGGGACTGCGAATTGTTCGAGATGCGTTTTAGTGTGACGTGAGATCTTACATCGTTGACAAGCTGGGCAGCTGCGTACCCAATTTCGTATGTCACTACCCATTCTCTTCCAAACATAGCTCTTCGTTATCAATTTAGCGGTAGCTTTCGCCCCTGGGTGGGCCAGTCCATGGGTAGCATTAAATACCACCTGTCGTAAAGTCTCGGGTACGTATGGTCGCAGAACGCCAGTTGATTTATCCCACACTATTACCACCCCAGCACTTGGATGTCGATATTTTATCAGCTGTAACGAGGTTGGCTCACCGTCGATTAATCTTTTTAGTTCCTCGCATCTATTTTGCTCATCGTGTAATTGGTGCAGATCCACTGGGGACGGCAACGTGAAGGTCTCAATTCTCAAGAGCATATCGGCTACGAGATTGTCCGCGCCATTGATGTGTCTTATATCAGAAGAGAATTGGCTGATGAAGTTTAGCTGTCGTGTCTGACGTGGTGAAAGTTTCTCCCATTTCTGATCGAATGCATGCGTTAGCGGTTTGTGGTCTATGAATATAGTAAAAGCTGTTCCCTCCAAATGGGAACGGAAGTGTCGAATCGCCTTGTAAATTGCTGCTAGCTCTCGGTCGTACGCGCTATAACGTTAGACGCCGTCAAGCATAAGTACGCGATGGCCTGATGGTAAACATCTCCGTACAGCAGTCAAAGCAATACGAGCTCGATTCTCGGTGGAGGCAACAAAGCATCGTGCCATTTAGAACAAAGCTGTAATAATAAAAATGCGTTACTTGGGTTGGGCGTTCAAGAGACCTGAGTCCGATTCTCGTTGAAGTCAATATATGAACTCTGAATAATATTTTATTTCGGTGTTAAAATATGACTTATTAAAAAAAAGAATATATATTGACTTCACCGAGAATCGAACCAGAAACCCCTAGAACAACAAAATAACAGCTTAACTGTTAAAACAACGGCTTGACTGTTAACTTAAGTTTAACAGTTTCAATTCAGTTGAATCAGCAACATTGAATAATGGATAAGAATTGACAGTGATTTTGGTTGAATCAACCCAGATTTTGGTTGATATGACCAGCTCATATTTCTCTGTGTAGAGCGCTAATTTTTTGCATGGTTTAAATGGCTGTTATTATCTCAATAGTTAAGATAATCGTATATGGCTTACCATTTTGGAAAAATTACAAAAATTAAAAGAAAATTTAGCTTGAAATAAATGTAATTTTTCCCCATACAAAATGTATAGGAAAGGGCGAAAAAAATAGCCACCACTGAGGGTTAAGTTAGAGCGCTAATGTTTTGCTAGGCTTATTTTCTCATCAATACCTAACTTTTTAGGGGTTAAGACCAATTCGACATTTTTTTTGAATCACCCTAATATATATACTAGGGTCAAAAATAAAAAATTGGGTTTTTTTCATAAATAACATTGATTTTCTTTTTAAGAAAGGTGAAAAAAATTACCGTAATTTTTTCAGATTTTTAAATTATCATCGCTAGTTTAGATTTTACAGACTTAACCCCCAATTTGGTATAAAAACGACATTGTTGAAAAACACCATTTACCTGAACATATTTTTGTAGAAAATTGAATTCCCTACAAAAGCTGCCCAGACTGAAATTTTCTCAGACTAGCCTTTTTCTAGTATTCTAGCCGCAAACATTGGCATGTTTTTTGGACTTCCCGATTTTGGTTTACCTCAGTCTGGCTAATAAAATCAACCTATTCGTTTTACAAAATAAAAATTTGATATTTAGAGTGTAAACATTGCACTCCTACTTTATGGGACATTGAATAATGAAAAATATCAAAAACGGCTAGAATCGGCTAAATTTTTTTCACAAATCGGCAAAAAAAAATCGACTCCGGCTAAATCCGTTTTTTTTTCGTCTAAATCATTTTGAAATCGGCTAGATCTAGCCAGAAATCGGCTAAAATGGCAACAGTGACTGTTGCTATATTCATATCTATTATTTCTGCATAGTAATATTAGTTGAGACAACGTATTAATATACATGTATGGGCGAAATGTAAATTTTTCTGGGACGCATAATCATATTAGTTCAAAAAATTTTACTATGGTTTACCTAACAGTATTCCAACTTGTTGGAACGTTTTTTTTAGATTCAAAATTTTTATTTCTTATGATTGAACATTTTTCTAAAAATTTTATAATGGTACAACACCGGGTTAACGTGCCTGAGGAGCAGGTTTCGAATCTCACTGAAACCAGATGTCAAGTTGTATGAAATTTTGTTTTTTAAACTATTTAGAATTTATCATTTTACTATCCATATTCATTGATGGGACAGGATTATAAATTTTTTTTTAATGTGGCATCAATAATTATGGATGCTCGATCCATAGATTTCCCTCCTTGTGCCTATGGTGAAAGTAAAATTATCGTAGGGATAGCGGTAGAGTCGTTTCGCTACAAGTGGATCACCTACTCCATCCTGTAGCTCTTAATTATCTCGCTTCTCACTATTCACAGAAATACCTACCTGACAATATTTTCCGAACACTGCCAAAAAAATAAATTACTAAATGAAGTCGAGTATGTGTTCTTTTGAAGATCACCGATATGTTTAATGAAAAGTGCGAATAAACAATGATGATCTTAGTTTTTATCAAGGATGTACGTTAAGGTTACTAATAACCTTTATCACAAAAAATGAATCGTTTCGTCTGATCTGATTCTATCTACCCGAAAGCTATGTATATGTATGTACAAGTGACATTATCCAAAAATTCAGTTTTAAGAAAATATATATATTTATTTCGGTAAATGAAGACTTGTTACACGATTGAGGTAAGAAACGAGAGTGAGTAAAAGTGAACTTAAAGTCTAAGAACTTACTCTAGACACATTTTGTGGAGCTTAGCAACAATGTTTATACACATGACTTATTAGATATGTAATCATAATGTTACTCCTCCCTTCCTAAGAAATTGGCATATTCTTATACTTAGTACATGTAAAGAAAACATCTTAAAATAAACTATGATTAAGAATTATATAAAATAAAATGAAATTATATTTGATTTCTTAAAAATTATTCATTTTTCGTTTAAACTGTGTTTTGTATTTTCGTACATTTCTGTTTTTAAATTTAACTACAAAATGTTCATTATCATCCTCTGCTTTGACTAACTTGACTTATTTAAACGGATTTTTGGTTTTATCTAAAGGCCTTCTATTATTTTCTGCACTAACGAAATTCGTATCAATTTCCATTCTTTTTTCTTTCACAAGCTGAGGATTTACTTTAGGAGAAAGTTTATTAAAAAAGATATTGTACGGGGTTTCGCCAGTAGTAGAATGCACAATATTGTGATTATATGTAAAAATTGTTTGCTCTATTCTGTAATATTTTAACTCCTGGTCATCCGAAGTATTAATAATTCTAAGTTTTTCATTTAAAGTTTTATGCAAACGCTCGATATCACCAATACCAGTTTTTCCAGGGGTCACATCCAATTGTATGTTCACTGCTTTATATTAATGTTATTAATGCCTTGGTTTTGATCTATTTTAAGAATTTTTGGTGGACCCATTACGTTAAATACTTTTAACAGCGCTTTCTTTGTTTCCAGCCAGTTCAATGTACTTTTTTCTTCTACTATGGCATATTTAGAATAAATATCAATGCATGTCAAGTAATGATGTTTATCCCATTCCCAAATGTCAACTAAAAATTTTTCTCTTGTCTCGTAGACAGGAGGTGTGACTTTGAAGGGGATTTTGCATGCGATGTGATCATTCTTACAGTGATTGCATAATTCACACTGGTTTATTACTTTGGTTATCTCTTTCAAATAATTTGGAAACTAATATTTAGATTTAAAACTTTTAGCCACCTTTTCGATTCCCTGATGAAGGCCTTCAAGGTGTATTTGCAAAATCTTTGTCTTAAAATCAGCGTATTCAAGTATATTTTCTAACATCTTTGTTGCTCGAACTACTAAATTTGGTTTATTATTAATAATTGATTTATATACATTTTGAAAAATTATGAAGTCATTATCGTTTGGAACAAAAATAGCAACTTTTACGATACCGTAGTTACAGAATTGTCTGTCCTAATTGAATCATGGGTACCTCTAATTAATTTTAATTGTCGTTTGAATATATTTAATGGCCTTTCAGTTATACTTATGTAATTTTGTGAATCTTCTGAAGCAGAGTGGACAGTTGCTATATTAGAGATATCTTCACCATAATTACATTCCTGAATTTTTACCCTTGGCAAGGCATCTGCCACATAGTTTTCCTTTCCGGCAATATATTTTACTTCAAAATCAAATTCGTTTAGTTTAATTTTCCACCTCTGCAATTTTGAATTCTGCTCCTTTAAATTATGAAGCCACCGCTGAGGCCGATGGTCAGTGCAATCAAGGAAAATCTTTAATGAATTTTCGGTAAAATCCCGCTAAACCAAGAAATTGCTTAATTTCTTTCTCTGTTTTTGGAACAGGATATTTAAGTATTGCCGCCGCTTTATTGGGGTTTGGCATTATGCCATTGCGTGTAATAATGTGACCGAGAAATTCCGTCTCTTTCTTTAGAAACTCACATTAATTAAGTTGAATTTTTAAATTAGCCTTTTCTAACCTATCAAAAACCTTACTAAGGGAATCAATATGCTCCTGCAGTGATGTACTGAAAACGATTATGTCGTCTAAGTAAACTCTGCAGGTGACATCAATTAAACCGTGTTCATCAGCCGCTGAAAAGTTGTGGGGGCGTTTTTCAGCCCAAAAGGCATTCTGAGAAAATCCTAGTGGCCATTTTGCGTTGAAAATGCAGTCTTTCTACGATCTTCAGGGTCCATTTCTATTTCATGGAAGCCTTTGGCTAGGTCGATCGTTGTAAAATAAATACATCTGCCCAATTTGTCAAGAATTTCGTCCATATTTGGTATAGGGTATTTATCGCTTATTGTTATATCGTTTTATTTTCGATAATATACAACGATACGCCAATTTTGAATGCCCGATGCATCGACTTTTTTCGGCACTATCCAAATAGGTGCAGAGTACGGCGAACTACTATGACAAATAATTTGCTGATCAAGCATTTCTTTAATTTGCTTATTTACTTCCGTTTTATGAACTTCCGGATATCTATATGATTTTACATAAATTGGATTATCGTGGGAAGTTTTGATGCTATGCTTAACTGAGCTTGTAAACGTTAATTTTTCGCCCTCTTTATAAAATATTTTATCGTATTTGTCTAAAAGTGTTTGTAAATTTTCCAGCTCTTCTTTATTTAAATGATCCAGTCTAAACATCTTTTTTTTAGAATCCTGCATAATACCTAATTCATCTAACAAATTAGTATACTCATTACGAAAGACTTCATCAACGAACTTGTATTTTACTCTATTCAAAATAATAACTTTGCTTGGAATGTAGATATTTGCACATAATTGGTTAAGCGCATTCCACCCCAATAGACCACCGAAATTATTAGAAAAATGAAAAACGTAAAATTTTATTTTATTGTTTTTATCGTCAACCATTTCTTGTGTATCGTTTATTATAATTGATCCGGCAACTGTTTTTAAAGTTATTGGATCAGAAGAAATAATGTTACTTGTTATAATATTTGGCCTAATTAAGCTAACAGATGAGCCAGTATCAATTAAAAAATCATATAATTTGTTTTATATGTTTAATTGAATTCTTGGTAATTTTCCGAGGCTTGCAAATGAAAATTTTGTTCATATTGCTCCATTGGCACTGGAGCGCCGAATCGCTTTACGCGAGACTGGTTCGAATTAGTACGTTTTGTATGCGGAACAGCAGTTTGTGTACTGTGCTGATTCAAACGAGATTGATTCGAAACAGTCCCTTGCACGTAAGGAAGGTGTTGTTGTGTGCTGGGTTGTCTGTAGTACGATACATTTTGCATTCTACAATTGGGAAAAGGGGGCTGAAATGAATAAAAACTAGGATCTCATGAATACGGGTGTGAATATGAATTGAATACTGGGAAACTTGGTACGCTAATCTTTGATTAATATTCGGTGCTTTATCGTATGTGGTTTGTTTATTTTGACTTACGATTGGCTTTTTACTTTGATTGTATTCACCACCGTTTTCATATTCACTATTTTCTTTTAAAATACGTATAGGTGCTTTTAAGTCAGCTGGCGAATTAATATTAATCAAAGCAGTGAGATGGTTTGGTAGTTCTCTTTTTAATGTTTTTAAGCTTATGTGTTGCAATTCTGAATTCAAAAAATTCTCACGAGAAATTCCTAAGTTACTTAGTTTAATTCGATCTCTTATTTTACAAACCTCTTGATTAATATCTTCACATAATTGTTTAACGCTCTTATTAAATCTAATGTTATCAATTGACAATATTAATGTAGGTATGGGTGTGTGCTCAGTGAATTCGCTAATTAACAACTCACGCAATGTGGCCAATCAGACGGTATTCGCTAATTAACAACTCACGCAATGTGGCCAATCAGACGGTTGTTCTCTTCTTATTACATCCAAAGCGGCTCCACGTAGTATGCTTATTATACACTGGATGTAGAAGGGTTTCTCTTCATTTGTAAGAGTATTGAAAGATGGAATTATGCCGTCTATGCTGCTAATATAGAGTGAGTTATTTTTGTCTCCATCAAAAGGTGAGACTAGCTTAATGCTTTGTACGACCCGGTCTCTTCGATCTTTGATCTCCTCGAAAGTCGGCATTGTGTGTGTTTTTATGTTTAACTAGTAATACCCTAGTATACTTGGCGGCCGCCGTGGTGTAGCGGCTAAGTGTTCGGCCTTTTACACCAAGTCGTTGCGGTTCGATGCCCGGCAAAAGTAACATCAAAAATTATTTAGAAAAAGAATTTTTCTAAACGGGGTCGCCCCTCGGCAGCAGTTTGGCAAACTCTCCGGGTGTATTTCTGCCATGAGAAGCTTCTCAGCAAAAAATTCATTTGCTTTGCAAGTGCCGTTCGGAGTCGGCAAACAACTGTACGTCCCGCCAACTTGTAGGAAAACTCAAAAGCAACCACCACAAGTTGGAAAGAGAAGCTCGGCTAAAAATCTCGTTAGAGGTTATGATAACCTGTTGGTATATCGCCGCCATTAGTTTTTTTTTTTTTAATACCCGGCGTGCGTTGCTACGCCAAAGAGGTACACGCCAAATATCAAAGCACATGGCATCATAAATATGATTTTGTAGAATATATCGAGCTCTACATACCAAATTTCAAGTAAATCCAATCCATTATACCAAAGTTTAGAATAAGTAAGTCCTGGGTCCACTTTTCGGAAGAAAAAGTATCCTCTATTTCAATCTAAGCATAAAGCTAACTATATACCAAGTTTCAAGCAAATCAAGCCATAAATACGATTGATTAGAACAGGTGGGTCCCTGGTGCACTTCCCGGAAGAAAAAGGGTCTGGTACGATATGTCGAAAAAAAAGAAGTCGAAACTAAAAATGTCGAAAAAAAATTTGCCGAAAACACAAAAGGTCGAAAAAAAAGTCTCGAAAAAAAATGTCGAATGAAAAAATGTCGAAAAAAATATATAAGATGTAGAAACAATGTGCGAATTTAACACATCATTCATTACATTGTTTCTACATCTTACATATTAATGTTGAGTATTATTTTTCTAGTGTTTTGCAATAGCTCTTGCAAGCAAATATAAAACATAACGGTAAAGTTACAAGCACAAACTCTTAAGCTCTTCTCAATATAATTAACAACAACCTCTCAGAAACGAATCTCCGGTTTAAAGATGTCAGAAAAATTTTGATTTTTGGCGACTTTTATAGTCACGTAAATATTTGATGTATCGATGTTTCTATAAAAATTGCGAAACTTTGAACGTTTAAACGTTATTACGGTTTCTCACTTGTCAAAAAACAAAAGTAAATTGGACCAACATCTTTTCCTTGTTCAAAAATATGCACGTAATTAGAAAAATATACACATATTACAAAACTAACCAAGTCGAAGCATCGATATACATATATAGCGAAACAAATGTACATAGACTTCGCATCAAAGACACATCGATTTATTTTTGCCATTGGTGACTCCAGCATAGTTTAGCTCAATAACATAACGGGACCTTTCTCGAAATGATCATTACCAAATGATTAGTGTTATGCTTTTAATAAGTACAAATCATAAGTCATTCTCAATCTTAATTTTTACATGTGCAGTTTGTAGCCCGAAAATGTCTCAGAATATTTCTGTTGTTACCTCTAACAAGGGCAAAATTTGAATAGACTTTGTATTGGAAAAAGGTTGAAAAGTTCTTGGTAAGAGGTAAGGAAGTGATAAATAATTGTATACTGTCATAAAACACGTTGTTAAACTCAAATTTCCGAAGTTTTACATTAAGCATCCAAATTTCGACCTTTTTCGGTCATTTGCATTTTTTCGACATTTTTTTTTTCGGTCAAAAATCTCTTCGGTATTTTAAAATTTTTTTAAATTCGGTCTTGGAAATTCGACATTTTTTTTTTCGACATATCGTACGGGACCCATTCTCAATCTTAATTTTTACATGTGCAGTTTGTAGCCCGAAAATGTCTGAGAATATTTCTGTTGCTACCTCTAAGAAGGGGAAAATTTGAATAGACTTTGTATTGGAAAATGGTTGAAAAGTTCTTGGTAAGAGGTAAGGAAGTGATAAATAATTGTATACTGTCATAAAACACGATGTTAAACTCAAATTTCCGAAGTTTTACATTAAGCATCCAAATTTCGACCTTTTTCGGTCATTTGCATTTTTTCGACATTTTTTTTTTCGGTCAAAAATCTCTTCGGTTTTTTAAAATAAAAAATTTGCCGAAAAACCAAAAGATCGAAAAAAAATGTCGAATGAAAAAATGTCGAAAAAAAATATATAAGATGTAGGGGTCTGGTACGATATGTCGAAAAAAAAGAAGTCGAACCTAAAAATGTCGAAAAAAAATTTGCCGAAAACACAAAACGTAGAAAAAAAAATGTCTCGAAAAAAAAATATCGAATGAAAAAATGTCGAAAAAAATATATAAGATGTAGAAACAATGTAATGAATGATGTGTAAAATTCGCGCGAATTTAACACATCATTCATTACATTGTTTCTACATCTTATATATTAATGTTGAGTATTATTTTTCTAGTGTTTTGCAATAGCTCTTGCAAGCAAATATAAATTGGAACAAAAGTAAATTGGACCAACATCTTTTCCTTGTTCAAAAATATGCACGTAATTAGAAACATATACACATATTAGAAAACTAACCAAGTCTAACATATATAGCGAAACAAATGTACATAGACTTCGCATCAAAGACACATCGATTTATTTTTTCCATTGGTGACTCCAGCATAGTTTAGCTCAATAAGATAACGGTAACTTTCTCGAAATGATCATTACCAAATGATTAGTGCTATGCTTTTAATAAGTACAAATCATAAGTCATTCTCAATCTTAATTTTTACATGTGCAGTTTGTAGCCCGAAAATGTCTGAGAATATTTCTGTTGTTACCTCTAACAAAGGGAAAATCTGAATAGGCTTTGTATTGGAAAGTGGTTGAAAAGTTCTTGGTAAGAGGAAAGGAAGTGATAAATAATTGTATACTGTCATAAAACACGTTGTTAAACTCAAATTTCCGAAGTTTTACATTAAGCATCCAAATTTCGACCTTTTTCGGTCATTTGCATTTTTTTGACATTTTTTTTTCGGTCAAAAATCTCATCGGTATTTTAAAATTTTTTTAAATTCGGTCTTGGAAATTCGATATTTTTTTTCGACATATCGTACGGGACCCTTTAGAATAAGTCAGCCCTGGGTCCACTTTCCGGAAGAAAAATCATCCTATACTTTGACAAAAGCATAACGTTACCTACATACCAAATTTCAAGTAAATGCAACCATTTTTACGATAGTTTAGAATAAGTCAGCCCTGGGTCCACTTTCCGGAAGAAAATTTATTCTATATATTAATCTTAGCATATAGCTACCTACATACCAAGTTTCAAGCAATTCGAGCCATAAATACGATTGTTTAGAACAGATCGGTCCCTGGTCCACTTCGCGGAAGAAAAATCATCCTATGCTTTAACCTAAGCATAACGCTACCTACATACCAAATTTCAAGTAAATCCAGCCATTTATACCATATTTTCGAATAGGGCGGTGTCGGGTCCACTTCCCATAAAAAAAATTTACAGAAACATTCTCCAGGCTCCTACTAATCTATCCCCATTCAAATTTCAACAAAATCGGCCGAGTAGTTTTGGAGTCCATAAGCCACATACATACATACATACATACATATGTACATACATCCAATTTTATATATACGAGTATAGATAAATCAATTAGCGAGCATATATCGTTTAGTTGTTGCTCCAACATACGAGAGTAGTGATTTGCTTTTGTTTTTGTTCATAGAAGGCAAGCTAATTTAGTTGGTTTTGTAATTGCACATTACACTATTTTTTTGTTTCATTCGAGCTCTTTTAACTCTCCGACCTTTGTTTAACATTGTTTAAAGCAAAGAGAATGCAATTGTTAAATTTCTAGGCCTTTGACTTTCACTTGAACTTGAACAGTTATTTTCACAACTTTTTTTTTTTTGTATTATAAGAAAAAACAAAATTGTTTCATAATTTTTTTTCCATTTTTTAGTAGTTTATGTTCATTTCTTTTTCAATAAATATTAAAATATTTTCACATTCGCTCGCCGATGATATGTATGGTTTGTCTATGTTTTTATTTTATAACTTTATTAAATGTTTACATATTCACTCAATAATGAAATTTTTAATTAGTTAATGTTTTTTTTTTACTTGGTTTTAATTTATCTTAGTTGCTTGTTTTAAGCATATATTTCGCAAAGGTTCCTTTACAGCCCTATGCTGCGCGTTACCGGTAAAATTGCCATCGGCAAACAATTTTCCCTAAAATACGTTACCAAATAAAGTGGCTGCGATTCTGAGCAGATGGTAACGCTCTAATGGCAAAAAAACTCACCAGTGAATTGAAAAGCCACCCTGCTAGTCACCTGCCATATGTTTTTTGTTTATCAAAAAGAAGAAGACTGCAAAATGGAAATGAACAAGTAAGTAAATTTGGTAAATATTTTATGAAATTTATTAAAAATTGTTTATTTTATTTACAGAAAATATGCACGCACCACCCCAACGCAGTTGCGGTTGTATGTGGCCTTTTGCAAAGACCATCCCGAGCTCCTGCAGGGAATACACAGTTTTTATTGTGATTTATTAATACTATATACATACCTGTTTATTTGTTTGATTTTCACTTTGTTTTATTTATTTTGTTTAATTTTCACTTTATTTTGTTCAATTGCACTATCGCTTTTTTATTTTTCAAAGTAAACATCAGCTGTTTTATATTGATGTTACCACATGTTACCACCTATTTTGGTGGTAACGGTGTTACCAGAAAACTTTTGCCCTCAGAATACCAAAAAGGAGTAAAAGTTGCCGAGTGAATTTGTTTGCCGGTAATAATAAAGTTATTACCACAGTAGAATTGACCTGTTAATGAATCATTTACTTTGGCTCACCGACTGCGCCAGTGACATTATCCACAAATTTAGTTTTAAGAAAAAATATATTTATTTCGGTAAATGAAGACTTGTTACACGATTGAGGTAAGAAACGAGAGTGAGTAAAAGTGAACTTAAAGTCTAAGAACTTACTCTAGACACATTTTGTGGAGCTTAGCAACAATGTTTATACACATGACTTATTAGATATGTAATCATAAGGTTACTGACATATGTGCATATGCGCATATGCGCCATCTGAAGGCAATTCGGCACAGTTTTTTTTTAAGTTATTGGTTCCGATAATTTAGTTTCATCAATTAGCGAAATGAAATTGTTTTCATAACTTTATTTCGTGAATAAACGAAACACAATTATCGTGATAGTTTTGTTTTGATAATGAACAAAACGAAATCATTTTGATAGTATTTTTTTGTGAATTGCCATAACGAAACAGAAACGTATGCTCTTTCGATATGATTCAAGCGCCCACAATTGTGTCACCAACTTGGGATGCCTGGGGTAAAGTGAACGAGAATTTACAGATTTTTTTCTTTTATGTACATGAACTGTGAACCAAGTTTGAACAAGGCAAATAAGAGGCCTTAAAAATTGGGAAATTAAAAAAAAAAAATGAACCACTTCAAAACATGTTTAATATTTCGTTATCATGTATCCCATTAAAGGTCACATGAAACCTTTACACTGTTTCAGGGCCAGTTTTGAGTGAAATACTCTGTGTCTAATGCATATCATATCAAGTTGAATGCTACAGAGAATCGCAGTTAATTTTTACAATTCTAATAGAAGGAAAATCCTTAATCCAATAATTAATAATTTCGTAATGAAAACAGTTTTCAGTTACTGAGCAAGGAGGACTTTTTCCAATTTCTAGGGTTCCCACCTAATCCTATTATATTTATGTTTTTGCATATCCGATATTATCTGGGAAATGACTTGAAACATTTCTATGACATTTTGTGTCTATATTTGGTGATATAATCTAGGCTACAGTACTTAAGTGCTACCACTTAGGAGGTTTTACAGGGTTTTTGATGAAGCGTGATATGAAAACAAAAGTATTTAACGTCGCATTTTAACAAAATAAGTTTACCAGCTTACCACCTATAATTTAGGGTTAACACAAAATTACATATTTATTATATAGATTATAAATTTGTCATAGAAGTATTTTCGTACTAGAATCATTCACCAATCGATTTTCGTTCTTCTTTTCAGCCATAATGTATCATCGTCAAAAAATACTGTTACTCTACCTATTTGTGCTACAAATCCATCCATTCAATACATATCCCACCATCGATCAACCTTTTCCTGATACACGAAATTATTTGAGACATAATGAAAATCATCCACAATTCAAGCCACCCGAATTGGAGGAGACCATCGAAGAGGTGCAAAGAATATTGTCAAAGGATCCTTCGTTACCGCGGCTGACTAGGTTAGTTATTAGGGTTAACATATGAGATCAATAGAAGGCTCATGAGCTTTTCTTGTGATCGATAATTGTCTCTAGTTTCCGGAAGATCTCAAAGAGCAAAGTGAACGCCTAGAAAACTTTGGGTCAAGTTGGAGACCTCTGCTGTATTTTTTTTTTTAGTTTTTTGATAATATTCACGTTTGTAAATTCTGCCGGCTAAATACTAACTTTATCGTATTTCCTTCCAGAGGCGAAATCGAGGAGCTCTATGAGAAAGTGACGCGTGAAGAGTACCAAAAGAGTATAGCGGCTGGCGATATGGGACGAGCGGATAGCATGCGTGCGCTCATGTTGGTATTACCCTACAATACAGACAACAATACGGAGGAGAATATGCAGGTGAGCTCAACAAAACCCTTTTTTTACAATAATAATATTTTTTTATTCCACATAGGAGCTCTACACGCGACCACCCGTCACAAAGGTAGTCGACTCATATACATCCCATCAGCCCATTAAATTTGTAACACCCGATCCAAAAGCGCCATTAAACACCGAAACAGTACCTGCAGGCAATTTCGAAGCGACCACGTACAAACCGTTTTTCACACGTAAAACACAGCAGGCGCTTGCGCCCAATCCTACAACCTATCATCCACGGCGACCAGCGCCGGGTACGTACAGAATGACTGCAGCAGTGCGAGATGCACCCACAGATTTTCAACCCGTCACAAACAGCTTACATGCCGCAGATTACGATGTGAATGTGGAGCGCAATCCAACTCCGAAACCTGTGCACCGCTACAGCAGTCATTACAGCGCTAAGAACGCAGAGTTCCTCAAACCGCGTTCCAAGATCAAAGCCGAGACGACAACAGTGCGCCCAGTTGCTGATGTTTTGGAGAGTTTGGGTATTGTAGGAGAAGCGCAAACGCAATCGCGTCACCGTTTCACAATCGATGATTATTATGGCGCAGAGAGCGCGCCACAGCCAGTAATATCCACTTATGTGCCACAAACTGTTGGGCTCTCTGAACTTAAAGAGCTACACGGCTATAGTCTCTCTCCTAAGATCAAACCCGATGCTTATTCGAGCTTCAAACCGCTGAACATAGGGGAAGAGATACGGGTAAAGCCAGAAGTGGAAGGTTATCTCACACGTTTCGGTATTGTGGGCGGACGAAAGCGCAAGGATTTGAAGAAGGCAAATAATTTGAAGGGACACTTTCCAGAGCTCGCAGCGGGTGAAAGTGAGATTTCTGCGACAAAATTACCACGACGCGGCATACCAGCAGATTCGAGCGGCTCGGCGAGTAGTCAGTTGCAGAAACTACTGCAAAACTTGCAAGAGCTTGAGCGTTTGAATGTGAATCCAAAAGCGATAGGCAGCACAACAACTATCAGACCTACAACTAGCAGCACGACCACAACGACAGCGCCTACTACGACAACCACTACCCGCACGCCCATAACGCCAAGTTTGATTACCAACGGCGTGCCTTTACTTATTGAGGCCAAGAAACCAAGACGACGCATCGACCCTAATCTCGATTTAAGCTTTGGTAATACTGGAAATCATCAGACGGAGGGCGCGAGCACAGATCAATTGAGTAAACTGCTCGAAAATCTACAAGAACTCGAAAAATTGCGCATCAATCCGGATAATGTGCTGAAAACCATTGCACCCACAGCCAATGTGCCAAACGTGGCACGCGCAGGATCACTGCAGTACACAACAACAGCAACGACAACCACACCACGCACAGCAGGTTTGCTAAACCGCTTCAATGGGCTCGCCGCAGTGCCAACAACACAAGCAACACGTAGCGCAGCACAAACGGATGCGGCGCAGCTGCAGCAAGTACTGCGTCAGCTACAAACACTGGAGCAAGCGAATGTACGTGCCACAACTAAAAAACCAGCAACGCAGACTGTGAAGGCGGGCGGGGATCTGCTTAGTGGGCTAGGAGGACTTGGTGGCCTGGGGGGACTCGGTGGTAATGATGTCTTGAGTCTCCAAAAGCTGCTGACCGATGATCGCGAGCTTGAGCGTTTGTATGAGCAGGCGCGCGCAAGGCAAAAACCTGCGGTAAAAGCCACAACTCAGACACCAACCAGCGCAACAACGAGCACGCCGCGCACTTTGGCCTTTGGTGGTTTAACTGATGCTGACTTACAGCGTTTGTTCAATCAGGCGCGCTCAACGGTTGCGTCTAGCACCTCTACAACAAGCACCACCACGCCGCGTACGCCGGCGCCGAGCTATCGGGATTTCGAGCAGCTACAAAAATACTTCGCGGACTTAGAACAAACGCATTCGAGCACGACGACGACTACGACTACACCAGCGCCCACCACAACTACGACGACGCGCAAGCCCACAACAACAACTACAACAACGTCTACAACGACGCTCGCGCCAGTCTTGAGTACGCTTGATATAGCGCAACGCATCACAGGTGGTCTTAGCGCACAGAAACCTAAAAAGACGGAGGTGGACGACAGTCAGTTGCAGGAGCTTATCAATCGCGTACAGCAGCTGGAACGCGCGAATGCAGCTAAAATTGAGAAAAGCGTGCGTGCAACCACAACAGACACACCCATACCTTTTGTAGGTTTTACGACACGTAAAGTGAACTCGCCGCACAGCAAGTCGCAGGAATACCCCGCCTCATCCAATGATTTTGCGCACCTGCAAGAGCTCTATCAACAAGTGGCTAGCGCGGAGCAGCGCGCCTTTGGGGGCATCGAAGTCTCTACTGCTGCTACTGCCTCGAAGCCGTCAGCCAAGCGCGCGCAGAACTTCGCACAGAAGATTATCGATATCACGAATGATACGGGCTCGGGTAGTAGTCTACAAGAGGTGGACCCTAGTGACTTTGTGCAATTACAAAAGCTGTTGAGTAAGGTGCAGGAGTTAGAGCGCGTGAAAATACATGGCGTGCAAGGAGTTTTGCAGCCAGCCACACCCGCACCTACTGCGGGCACCTACACCCGCGATATTGCAGCGTTAACGAACTTGGTTACGTCCGCTTCGGTTCAAACGCATACTATACAAAACACCAATGGCGCGCAGATTGTATACGCCGAAAAAGCCCATGCTTATAAACCCTTCGAGGACGTACTCAGACCAGAGTATGAGCAACCAAGTGGTGCAGGCTTCGAAGCGGGAAAATCGTCGCATGTGAGCAAGACAGATGGCGCGATCACTGAACCCACATCCAGCGAGGAGTTGCGTGAATTGGCGATGGCAGCGCCAGCCAATCCAAAGAGTGCAAACTATGACAGGGACTTTGAGGGATATCAGCAGTTCTTTGCAAAGCTCGAAGATGATGAGCGCGCAGCATACAAAAATATGAAGCCGCCAGTGATTTATAAAACTGTGACCAAGGAGCCGCCACGCTTCATAGAAACGCACAAGGCGAATGAGGTTTATAAAAGCAACGGGGGCGGACAGCAACAAACTGATCTCGAAGAGCTGCAGAAGCTGTTGAGTAATGCGAAACAGCTAGAAAAATTGGGTGTCACGCTGCCCACAGAGTTGTCGAAACAAATAGAGTCTAAACTGACGAAGCAGGCGCAGAAGGAGCGCGCCGCAAAACCATTCGATACGTCCGCTGCGCCACCAGTGCATATTGTCACTGCGGAAAGATCAAAACCAGAGGACTTCAGTGCATTTCCAAGTGCTGAGCAAAAACTTGCCAGTACGGACACACCAGCAGCTAACCAGGAGACGACAAATGCCGCGAATGTAGCAAGCACGAGCGAAAAAGAGGTGTTCTTTTCGTTGACCACGCCCAAATCGCTCACACCGAAAGAGCCCAAATCGACCACATCAAGCGCTTTAGATTTGCCAGTGTTCAGCGCTACCAAAATCATCGAGGCCGCTATCAAGCGTGCTGCAAATAAGATCGGCGTCTCCACAGAACAATCATCACTAGGTTTTCAGCGTCGGACCGATAAAGATGTGTATACGGATATGAATCCCGGTAGCATGGAAGATATGATGGGTGAGTTTAGTGAGATAAACTATCAGCTAGCTGCGCCGGAAGTAAGCGTAGTAATGCCACAAAGTGAAGCGCCCGTAACGAAGCGCGCTGCTGATGTGCAAGTAACAGAAGCTACACCCGCTGCCTCACCCGCTGACATAACGCAAGACTTGCGCGAGCTCACGCGATTGATAACTAATCTGCAAGAGCTGCAACGCCTCAATCTCAGCGTCTCTACAGATTTGCTGCGACAAGCCGATGCTAAATACTTGGAGACGCTGCGTAAACATCAAACGCCAGCAGATGACAGCAGCAAAAGTCGGCGTCAAAGTGTGACACCCGTTATAGTGACAGCAATAAGTGCGGCGCAAGAAAGCATAACCGAAACCTCCAGAGACACTACAAATGCAGCGGACCATTCACCAGATACAGTTTCAAGCGAGGACAGCACTGAGGCGAGTAGCAGGCGCAGCGCAGCGACGACGACCACCACCACTGAAGAGCCGCGTAATGGCGCACTTGCAGATTTGGAGGACTCTTTCGGTGGAAGCGATACAAATAAAGAAGAACCCAAGCCATTAAAGCGTAAAAATGGTTTCTACTTTTTAGCTGACTGGAACTCGTTCCTGGAAGTGGGCGATGGTGACGATCAGGTGATAGTGCGTCTGAGTCCAAAAATTGGCGATCCAAGGCTATTTATACCAGTTAAAATTCCATAAAATAGCTAAGGGAGGTTTTAGCGTCTAAGTGGTAGTGCGAAACTTATAACTTTTGTAAATATTTATTATAATTAATCTTAGTTTTAAGAAGATTTTTGAAGGGTAGATTGCTTGGATCTTTATGGAGTCGAGTGCAATAGAAGTTAGGTGGGCTATAAGATAGTGTCTGAGACTGTAGGAAATACTTGGTATGTATGAAATATTAGAAGTCATGCAGTGGATCGAGAAATAAAATCGAAAAATGCTCGTGCCTCAAGATCGATCATGGCAGTGGAATCGTTAATTTGTAAAATTCTTCCATGTGCGGGCTTTGCAGAGGATAGAGTGGTCGCGGAAAAAATGGTCGTGCTTCAAGATCGGTCATCCGATTTCCCAGCTTTGTTTACTTTAACCACTGTCATCTGTGGACTTCAGGCTCGTACCAAGATCGCTCATGGCAAATACAGCGACGATTTCAGCTAAGATTACCTAAACTATATTATGTCCTTTGTCAAGGCTTATAATGGAGTCTTGAAAGCTTTCCCACGAGGTTCACAGTCCGCTTCAAGCCAAGCTGGTGTGACTATGTGCCTGAAAACTTTATCCTAGATAGACAGTCTTGCTCTAATAGATCTTTAAATGAGGTTTCTAAGAGTTTATATCAAGGCGAATACATACAGGTGTGTTCGAGCGAATTCAGATCTACATGCACGCACACACTCCTTGTAACTAAAAAGTCAGACAAAGCAACAACATAAGCAATTTGACAGCTACGATTCGATTTTCAAGGAAGAAGAAGAACCCATATGGTGGGAGGATGCCACCTGTAATGAATTCGCCTTGGTTTATAGCATGTAAGTTGAGTCAAGTTTTTTATGAGTCTTAATATTTAAGTCCTACACGATAATTTTAATAAAGTAGCCTAAACAGAAAAAATCCATAACAAATTTTTATTTACAAAACAAATGAGAAATATTTACAAAAACAATTCAAAGAAAATTTTACATTTAACTAGTTTAGGTTCAACTACATAAAAAGCTTTTTGGAATGCGCAGCAAGGCGCCTGCGCCAACAAAGCGATAAAACACCACACCTTCAGCATGAACGACGCCTAAGTGCGGCTCCTCGACGAACACATCGCTACCTTTCAGCGACACATAGAAAATTTTTAGCACGCGCGCTTTGCTTTCAAAACTAGCAAACTCCACAAAGCCCCGAACGCCGCGATATATGAGCACGCGCACTTGACAACAGTCTTCGGCGTAAGCGAATAAAGTCTCCGCGGAAATTTGAAAGGTGATGATAGAGCGCGGTTCATACGCGCTGATAGTTTGGAAGCGTTTGCTTTGTATTACATCCAAATAAATAATTATTTTATGCTCGCCCTCAACTTTCGGAGTGTTAGAAGTGACTGCCAAGAGCGCGAGCGGCGTTTTTGATTGTGGATGCACTGTAATCGATATGATTTCACCATCACAAAGCGCGGGTAGGTTTTTATTGGGGTATTTGAACCAGGTAGTGTCGGCTAAGGTAAGTGTAGCAGTGTCAGCATGTGGTGGCGCTACTGTTTGTGGTGTTTCCGTCTGTGACCCTTCCGTTTGCGGTGCCTCTGCTCGCGGCGCCTCTGTAGCTATAGCAAGGCCGCTGCCAGACATTTCTAGATCTTCCTCGAACAGCTCGTGCTGTGTATACTTCGTCACAATAAACTCTTGGCGCTTGAGCTCACGTAAAGCGCTCTGCAGCTGATCTTGCAATTGGCGTATGCGCGCTATGACTGCAGCCAGCTCATGCGCATGAGCGCTGTCGTGTGCGAACTCGTCATCTTGATCTTCACTTCCAGCTAGTGAGAGCACATCGTGCACGGCAGCGCCCAAGTCTCCGATTATGCGTTCAACGGTCATAACACCCTCATCAACGCTTCTTTGTAGATAACCATGTATCTCCTCTAGATCTACTATATTGGGCCAAAGGATCTGCGTGGTACGTGCGGCTAAAATGAGCGCTGGATTTTTCGCCAATTTTAAACCATCCAACTCGATAGGCGTAAAACTTGTATTCGGATAGATTTGTTGGCGCCGCATTTCTTCCATCACCGCTATGGAGTCTCTCAATAAATGCTCATCCCGCAAATCTGTCTCAGGTATGCTGAGTTGCGTTATATTGACCTCGAGTGTCAAACGATAATTTATGTCGTCGAGCATGTGTCCGATGACCGTGCGAAAGTCCGCTAAGCGATAGTGATGCGTTTGCTTCGTCGCATTGGGTTTAATTAGCATTGTGCTAAGTTTGTAGGGTTGTGGACTCATTACGCGCTGATAGGAAAGCGGCAAGCTGTAGCGCGGTACTGATGTGCGTTTATCGCGCATGCTTGGATCATCTTCGCTTTCAACGTCGCCATCGTTAACGCCAAACAGCAAACTCGTACCACCATTGGTGAACATCAAACCCTGGCCGCGATGTGGCACGAAGCGATATTGGTCGTTACCCAGAAAATTTGGCAAAAACCAAGTATCCGTATGCAAGTTAAGACTCAAATCGTAGCCAAACACAATATCGTTGTGTACAGTATAGAGCTTGGAGGGATTGAGCTTTGCACCCATCAAGTCGGCAGCAGGTTTTTCAAACTGCTTTAGCAAGGTTATATTTGTGTTCTCCAAGCGCCAGTAGCGGAGCGCACCATCTGTTCGTGCTTTATTTGTAATAAAGTCTAACGAAGCTGCAGACTTAGAGGGTGTTTCGGCAACTCCAAGCACTTGATCGATCTCACCAGCCTCGAAGTGTGTCACCTTTTCATACCTCCTTTCTTGCGCGTTCCACTTCATTATATACGTCAGGTTCTCCGTATTCACCAGCAAATAGTTCACGTCTTCTTTATCAAGTGGAAACACCCCATTAATAATCACACTTTTTACGTCATCCCCTACCAACTCTTGCGCTCTCAACTTAAGCCCGCGCTCCAAATATTTCAAATAATAACCACGCTTTTGTTGTAACCTTAGCGCCGCTCTTAACTTCCCAAACAAATCTTCATAATCGGCTCCTTTCCTCGCGCTACGCATCAGTCCATCAAAAGGCGGTGAAGCCGGGCGCAAATTGCTCATATAACTGGGTAGGGTTGGTCCTGCCTTAACATTCAAGGTACGTGCACTCCAGTTACCTATAATAAATTGTTGTTCCTTGCCGTGTGTGCGCAGCGTAGCCTGAAACCAGACATCCATATTTATACCTGATACAGGGAATTTGGTTTTTACTTGCTCAGCTGTAAGATCTTCCAAGAAGAGCGGCGACTCAAAGTGTTGATCACCTTGTAGTGTCGCGAGCTCTTGTAGATCCTTATCGTTATTTATGCGGCCCTTGGTTTCCACATTTCCTCGTACTAAAGTCGGTTGAAGGATAGACAGTGGTGTCTTTACATGTTGGTTGCCGTGGGTCTGAAAAGAGGTAGCAGAAAACAGGAGATGAATTAGAGAGACGGGCTCAGAGCTTATTAGACCAGGGTATGCCTGCGAAGTCCATGAGACAGGTAATCTCTAAACTCTTCATTCTGCATTTGAGTTCGTGGATAGCCCTCCCTACTATATGCTCATTACCCTTAACCTTGCAAAAAGAGCTATACGTGGATCTAATTAAAACTATATCTACTTACTTACCATCAAAGTATTCGCGTACTCCTTCTTTAAATCCACACCATTGACTGATCCATTCACCTGTATCTCACCATCAAAATGAAGCTCGGAAAATGAGATGTTACCTGTAAGGTTTTGAAATGTGTGCAATGTAACGACCTCCGCCAGATCAATGTCGTTTAAGTGGGTTGCAAAAAAGCTATTGCCGTTCAAGGTGCGTGTGGCAAATGTGAGTTCCTCTGGAATGAAAAAAAGAAAGATGAAATTCTGTAAGATGGAAATACATACAATTGAGCAGGAAAATCAAAATAGAAGACGTGAATAGAAGCCGTAAAGACTCCTTATTTAGTTGGAATAACCAACATCTTTTCTACTCTGAAGAAGCTTTGAAGCTGAAAACTTTCATTCCGAAACACTAGACTTTTCTTCTCATTTCACCCATATCCATATCGAAAACGATTTTCACGATTTGATTTTAGCACAATAACTTCTAACATTTCACAATCTGTTCGGGGCTTGTTTCCACTCGGCTACTTCAAAGTATTCAGATTTTAAAAAAGATCAAATTATTATGATTTTACTAAGTGCTACTTTGAAGTAGGAAGGGTGTATTCGTGTGAGACAGTATTGAAGTGTTGCATATGCTGAAGTCCGATTGGACTAAAACCTAAGCTAAACAGGGTTTTTTATATGTCCCATTACTTCAAAATATGTAGAATATTTTTACTAATCGCTACTTTATAGTACGGAAAAGGTCTATTGAATTTTTGTAAAAGCGGGTGTAACGAGTTTTTCTCGTTGAAGAGGTGCTGATCGGGAATAAAGGTCAACGGGATTGAGCTTGCTACTTCACAGTTTTCTGAATTAACTCAGTGCTACTTTGAAGTAGGGAGAAGGTAGTCGAATGAGGTTGTCTAAGGACAGGACTTATAAATATTTTAATTTAAGTAGGCGCTTCTTCGAAGTAGTAAAACAGTGGTAGTCGCGGGAGACATTCTATTAAGTTTTTGAAAAGGCTGAAAACGGGTCTTTTACGCGAACGAGGTAAGAAAGATGTTAAGGGCTTTGTTTATGCTCGGTTATATCAAGGTATTCTTCTTTGAACTAGGTGAACGGTGGTCAAGAGTGGAAGTCCCAGCCCTACCTGTGGTATTTGGACATAAACTACTTCGAAGCAATTAGCTTCCAAGAGCGATAGGTTAATTTTTGACCGTGAAACAGAGCCATTTCGTATGCCTTAATAAGTACATGAAAGTTCTATGTGACCTAACCTGCGTGAAAGGCGAATAAACAAAGTTTTTATAGTTCTATGTTGGATGCGATGACTGAAAAGAATGTTTCGACGAACAAAAACATGCATTAGTATTTTAACAGGGGCAACAGCTTAGGTTATTGTACTACCCTACATTTAATTTAAGAAGGTCTTAAATTTATACTCACTTTCTATCTTCTGAGGTTGATCAAGCCTCAAGGTATCATTGAACCATGCCTCCAATGTATTTCCATTCAATTTTGATGCTGCGATAGAGTCACCAACAAATAAATTATGAGCGCGCACGGAACTCTTAAATTCAATAGGCGCAGTGATGAGTACCGGCAAAGGCTCGTTAGCGTAGACAATGTTCTCGAGCAGAGCCAACAAATTCAAGCCATTTAAGCGACCAATGAAAGCACCCTTGACAATGCGCACACGACCATTGAAAGTTTTATGCCCCTTCAAAATGCTAACACGGTCTTTGTACACCAAATCGTCGAAGAGCTGCTTCAAGTTGGACATGCCATTGAGATCGCCGAGAACAGTGAGATCTTGTAAAAGTAATGGTGAGTCGCCGAAGCTCATAACACCTTGCACAATGAGAGCGCGATTGTAACCCAAAAGACTGTTGAAGTTAGACATAGGATAACCATTGAATGAGCCTGTGAGCTCCAGTTCGGGCACGAACAGATTTCCCTGAATGCGTATGGAACCAAGAAAATTGGAAGGCATTTTTTTGGTGGCGATATTTTTGAACTGAATGCCATTTAAAGCCTCCACATGAGTGTCGCCGAGCACACGCACGCTTTGTGAGAAACTTTTGGGCGCTATAAGTACAAATATGTTGCCAGCGGGCTCACGAAAAACTATATCACTGATAAGCGTGGGCAGATCGCGGCCATTAAAGTCTCCCTCAACTTTGAGTTTCTTCTGTACGACAAGCGGTTCGCTGAAACGCAAGCTGGTGCTGAGGAAGTTGGGACGATTTAGCCAGACGATGGTGAGCTGTAGGTCCTCATCAAAGCGTTGTTCATTAAGCTTATGCACAAGCACATCTCCGGTTACTACAACGTGATCCACTAGTATTTTGCCATCCAGAACCATCTCGAGTATGTCGTCGATCTCATCGAAGTAAGTCCAGACTAAGGAAACGTTTATGCCTTGCATATTTTCGACCTCAAGTCCCTGTTCAAGCTCGAGTTCGTCTACGAATATATTGCTGATTTCAGTGAGTTCATGCGGCCCATCCGACTGTTCACCATTCCAAGTTGCATTCACGCCACTTATATTACCATGTACGATGGCTTCTTTCACATTAAGCCGGTTAAAGCGTACGAATGGTACGTCCATCTCCTCGTAAATTGTCTGATAACCTTCAGCGATGGGCACCCCATTAAGGCTGCTCGTAATTTCTACGAGGCTCGCTTTCAACCCACGCGCAAAGTATAAATGTGTATCCAAAGCTGTCTGCGGCTCGTCGATCTTTATCGAATCCTTTAGTAGCTCATCAATGTCCACACCATCGTATTTACCGCTTAACGTCAGATTTGCAAAATAAACAGACGCTGGCAGCACGCTTAGGTCGAAGTTCTGCTCGGTATATGCAGGCACAAATTGCTCCACTGATATGCCGCTCACTTTACCATCCAACACCTCAAAATCTATTGGAGTTTGCAAATTGGAGAAATATTTTTTCGCACTTACGCTTATAACCGCCTCGGGATCCGCAGGTTGCTGAAGCACCTCACTTAGCACCGGCGCGAGTGGCTGCCCATCTAATGAGCCTTTAACCAGCAGGGGACCAATAACATTCAGCTCTCGAAAACTGCAAATACCTTCTACCTGTTGCGAATCCCGCAATAAGGGATTATTTGGTATATCACCAACATCACGTCCGCGCGTTGTGCCATTGAGCTGTTTGAAAGGAGGTACAATAGTGTTTGTCGTTATTGTAAACTGAGCTACAACTGCGAGTTTCTTACCTCTATCGTTCCAGTTACTTTGAGTTCCTGAAATGTAGGTAGCCCACGCCATGATTGAGCATCTGAGAGTGTTATAGCATCTGAGACGTTTAGGCCGTTAAGTAGACCTTCGGTCTCGAGGGCATTTACGCTCAACTTTTGGGTGAACGTTTTCTCTGCACGCACAACGCTATCCATGGGTCCACTGGACCAGAGGTAATCATCCGGGAAGTTAAGAGAGTTTAACACGTAAAGTGAGAGTTGATTTTTGACAACTACTTCCTAAAAAATGTAAATAAAATAAAATTAGATGAAATAATTAAAAATAAAATAAAAAGTAAAGTAAAATAAAAAAAATTCTATATAAAAATAAAAAAATTAAAAAAAAAACAAAAGAAAAAAAAAATTTAGTAAAATAAAAAAAAAAAAAAAATTAAAAATAAGATAACATAAAACGTATAATTTTAATAAAATAAAATTAAATAAAGAAAAAAAAAATAAAATTTATTAAATACAATAAAAAATAAAATTAAACGATAAAAAAATTAAAAAAATAAAATAATATCCCGTTTTGTGGTTGGACTCTTTAAACTTACCCCATCAACATGAAGCTCCATCAAGTTCAGCGGCATATTCGTAAATACGAAATTCTCAGTTAAGCCCCCCCAGCGCATACCATTTATTGTTTCAAACTCAATATCACCATCGATTACCAGCATCTCACTTTCGTCTGCGCCGCTACCAATAACATGGACTGATTCTAGTGAAGACTCCACACGTTCTAAAACTTCCAACTGGCGTGCATTCAAAACCCCATGCAAATCTAAGACACCATCTTGCACGTAGAACTTTTCACCGTTAACTTGCTCCACATAGAGTTCATCCACCTGCAGGCTATCGAGTTCAAGGTATTCAAAGTTGAGTTCATCACCTGGCGCTTGACGTCTCTGACGGGCGCCATACACTTCCTCATCCAACTGTTCTATGGCTGTCAGCAGCACATTTAGGTCGAGCTGAGTGTCCTCTTGCGTCCAATGATAATCATTTACATAGATTTCGCCCACCTCGCCAGCGTCTAAATGTAGTTCTGGCGTTTGTAGCTCTTCAAGCTCTGACAGATCTGGTTGCCCTTGTATTGAACCACTGTCCGAAATTTCGAGGAACTGCTGCGCCAATGCTATTAAGTCATCTTGTTCCTTAACCCAATCTTGTAGGAATGCAAAAATCTCTTTCAAATCAAAGTACTCTGAGTTCTTTGCGAGCAACTGCGTATGCAGACGAAAGAGACCCGATTCCGCATTGCGGCGTGGTACTATTATGGATACTTCATCGTTGCGGCGAAAGTAGGCAGCACCTTTAAGACCAATATCATGCTGAATATCCAACATGCAACTCACACCATACACCGTATGCTTACCGAGGTGGCAAGGTACGGGTATGCTAGCCTCGAATGCCTCACCATCCCATATTAGAGTCTCTAGTACGGTAAGACTATGCGTGCTAAAGTCGACACGATGTTGTACGAGCAATATGAGATCATCACGATATGTGCGCACTGGCACAGGAAAGAAGAGCTCGACTACACCCAAATTATGCCCCAAAATAGTTTTCGGTACAAGCTCACCCTGTTGATAGAGTAAAATGTGAGGACTCTCACCCCCGATCGCCAAATAACTGCGTCCACCCATTTTGAAACCTGAAACAGACTCACACTGCGCCGACTGTATGATTTGCTTGAGCTTGAAACGTAAGTAGTCCGTGTCGTCGACGCGTGGATTGTAGGTGTAAATGGCTGCTGTATCGTTTTGTGGCACAGCGAGTATAAGATCACGTCCCGTGTCCAGGAGTGTAGTTTCCACACATGGAAACTTCAATTGCATACGCTGGGCAATCCAAAACTCACGCGTAGCAAGCACGAACTGATAGATATTGAGCATATAAAAACCAGTATACGAAGACTGGTTAGTTGAGACCACCAAGTAGTCTCTACCCTCTACCGTGAAGTAAGTGAGCCCTGTAATTGTATTACCCACCACCCAACGCCAGTAGAGCTCGATATTGCGCGTCTCATTATTTACGCGATACCACAACACGCGATCTCCAGTAGCCACGAGCGTAATACCTTCCGTTTGCTCTTGCTCATCATTCCAGAAGGAGTAGGTGAGTAAATAACTGATAGGTTGACTCACTTCGATGACTGTACCCTTTTGGTAGGTGGCGCTTTCTTTATGCACCACAAGCAGACTATGCTCACGCCGTCCTACAAAATATTCGCTTCCATTATGTACTATGTGAGCCCATTGTTGCACATCGTCGCCTAAATTGAATGTGTAGTCTTCCTCGACTGATTTGAGTATTAGGGTCTCGCGCATGCGTCGCTTCGTCAACTCCAGCCGTTGCAGTTTTCGTATATCGAATTCGCGTACATCTTCTTGAGCGCTGGCATCAATTAAGTTTGGTTTGTCTTTTGTGTCGTTTTGCTCACCAGCGCCTACGATTTCTGCAGAGTCGGTGTGTTTTGCTGATCCAACGATTTTTTCTAGTGCTGCGCGTCCTGCATTTTGTGCCTCAAACTCTTTAACCAGCTGCTTAATTGTTTCCTCTTGTGGCATGGGCGATTTTTTAATTTCTTCCCGTAGAGCCTTAACTTCCTCAATGCGCTCCTTTGTTACTACAACTTTGCTTTGAATTTTGGCGCCAGCTTTCTGAGCTTTATCAGCTGTCCAACCGGGTTGTACTATGACGCCCTGAAAGTATATGAAATGATGTGTATGGTTTGGTGAAGAGTATTGAAAGTCAAAGGAGTGTAATGGAGTGTGGTTGCTAAGTGACCTTGCTCAATCCCGACTCTTGCGTCCTCGTTCGTGCACTCTGGGCAACGGGAGCTACCTAGGCTCGCCGAGGTTTTTGCGTAGAGTCTGTTCATCATGAGGTGCGGCTGCAAGCGGGCGTCTGTCTTGAAGCAAGCGGCTCGCTATATAAATGTGTAAATATTTTCAAAAAACCCCGAAACGGGTTGTGCGCTGGGTTTGGGACCCGCCACGTAAAAAACTTAATTCCAATGAAAACAAAATCAAAGCCTCGGATGAGAACCCCCTTTAATGTTGACGACCCGGCAAAACGAATAAGGCATAATGATTTGGATATTAGGGCATGTACCGGGAATGTCCGGACCCTTTCAAGGGACGGTGCCGCTGCCCGACTGGTTGATGTCCTCGTAGGCGCAAAG
Source organism: Campiglossa producta (assembly GCA_964058755.1). NCBI lineage: Eukaryota > Metazoa > Arthropoda > Insecta > Diptera > Tephritidae > Campiglossa > Campiglossa producta. The sequence continues at coordinate 20,994,494 of CAXKVI010000005.1, forward strand.
GCCGACATCACCGCCCTGCAGGAAATGCGATGGACGGGGCAAGGAAAGACGACCATCGGTCCTTGTGACGTATACTACAGTGGCCAGACACGCGGCAAAGCGCGTGGTGTAGGATTCGTGGTGGGAAAGAGACTTCGCCGCCAAGTATTAGCGTTCACTCCTGTGGACGAGCATCTCGCTGCGATCCCCATCAAGGTGAGGTTTGTCAACATAACATTTATCTGCGCCTATGCGCCGACTGAGGAGACGGACGACGCAGAGAAGGACTCCTTCTACGATAAACTTGAACAGACTTATGATCGCTGCCCCCAGCATGATATCAAAATCGTGCTCGGCGACTTTAATGCCAAGGTGGGCAAGGAAGGAGTCTTTGGTCCTACAGTTGGAAAATTCAGTCTCCACGATATAACATCCCCCAACGGCACTAGGTTGATTGACTTCGCCGCTGCTCGCAATATGGTCATCAGTAGTACCAGGTTCCAGCATAAGCGAATACACCAACCCACATGGCTGTCCCCTGATCAAAGAACTAGAAACCAGATTGATCATGTCTTGATTGACGGCAGACATAGCTCCACCTTTCTGGACGTGCGTACACTGCGTGGTCCCAATATTGACTCTGGCCATTATCTTGTCGCAGCCAAGATACGCACACGCCTCTGTGCAACGAAGAAAGTGCGCACAGTAACGGAAGGAAAGTTTGACGTCGAGAAGTTGCGTGTGACACAGACAGCTTATAATTTCTCCATTCGACTCTCACACCTGCTAGCAGAGGGCAAGGAGTTGCCTGTATGCCGCCATGTCTGAATTTGACTTCCCTGCAAAGCTTATACGGCTTTGCCAAATGACGTTGAGCAATACCAACAGCTCCGTCAGAATCGGGAAGGACCTCTCTGAGCCATTTGAAACCAAACGAGGCTTCAGACAGGGCGACTCTCTTTCGTGCGATTTCTTCAATCTGATGCTGGAGAAGATAATTCGAGCAGCAGAGCTAAACCGCAATGGTACAATCTTTTACAAGGACGTGCAATTGCTGGCGTATGCCGATGATATTGATATCATTGGCCTTAACAACCGCGCCGTAAGCGCTGCCTTCTCTGGACTGAATAATGAAGCGAAAAAAGTGGGTCTTGCCGTGAACGAGGACAAGACGAAGTATTTGCTGTCATCAAAGAAAGAATCGGCGCACCTGCGCCTTGGCAGCCATGTCACTGTTGATAGTTACAAATTTGAAACTGTGAGAGACTTCGTCTATTTGGGAACCAGTATTAACACCGGAAATAATATCAGTCTAGAAATCCAGCGGAGAATCACTCTTGCCAACAAGTGCTACTTTGGACTGAGTAGGCAATTGAGAAGTAAAGTCCTCTCTCGAAAAACAAAGATCACGCTCTATAAGTCTCTCATCATGCCTGTCCTGATGTATGGCTCAGATTCATGGACAATGTCAAGAGAAGATGAGATGGCCCTTGGAGTATTTGAGAGAAAAGTTCTCCGGAAGATTTATGGTCCTTCCCGTGATGCCAACGGCGAGAATCGAAGGAAATTTAACGATGAGCTGTACGAGCTCTACGCAGATCTGACCATAGTCCAGCGAATTAAAGACCAAAGACTCCGCTGGCTGGGCCATGTTATGCGAATGGACAAAGAAGCTCCAGCACAGAAGGTTTTCCTATCGTCGCCTGAATTCGGCAGCAGAGGAAGGGGGAGGCCTCGACTGAGATGGAAACAACAGGTGGAGGATGACTTGAACTCCCTTGGGGTTTCCAATTGGCGTCAGTTATCGCTAAAAAGGAATGACTGGCGTGCTTTGATATGCAACGGCCAAAATCGCTTAGGCGGTTAAGCGCCAATAAATGATGATTGAAAGTCAGGTGTAAATTACTGAACAGCGAAGAGGGGGCCTAGTAATCCACTACAAAAAAAAAATTAATAAAATGAAAAATATTAAGAAAACTAAATATAATGATATAAAATAAAATAAAATAAAATAAAACTAAAAAATAAGATAACATAAAATAAAATAAGATTAAAAAAAATGTAATGGAAATAATAAAATAAATATTTTTTTGGAAAAAATAATTACAATTAAACGGAATAAAATGAAGTACAATTAAAAATAATAAAATAAACAGATTAAAATAAAAAATTAAAATAAAAAAAATTAAAAAAGAAATCAAATGAAACAAGACAAAATAAAATAGTAAAAGCTGAAAAAACAATAAAAAAAATTAAGTTAAATTAAAAATAAAACAAAAAAAAACCAAAACAGAAAGAAAAATAAAATAAAACAAAATAGGATTAAATAAAATAAAATAAACTGAAAAATTAAAATATGTACATAATACAAAATAAAATCAAACAAAACAGAATGAATTAAAATAAAATAAAATTAAAATAAATTAACATCTAACTAAATTAGATAAAATATAAAAATAAATGAAATAATATAAAAATTAAATAAAATAAAATAAAATAGGTTAGGTTCCAGTGGCACACTTATGGAAAATCCCTGAGTTGCTGGGATTCTCCACATAACAGAGCCCCGGGATTGGCACTCCTAAGCTGACACCGTTACTCCTCCTTGGCAATCAAGTCCTTTATGTCCACTTCCGCGATCTGGCGTAGGCTATCCAGGAAGGGAACTCCTTCACATCGCTTGAATCCAGGCAGTTGCAGATGAGGTGCTCCATCGTTTCCTTGTCCTCATCATCTCTGGAACTCCTACAGCATTGTCGGTAGGGTACATCCAGCCTTTCTTCGGGCTTAGCAATAAGGCAGTGCCCGGTTAAAACGCTTATTAATATGGAGATTTCTCTCCTTCTTAGGGCGTGAATGTCTCTACATCTTTTATTATCCCACATTGGCCAGGTTTGTTTGGATATTCGGCACCCTGGGGATTGTTGCCGCGCAATAGTTCTCCACTTTTCCAATTTCCTCCAGGCAGAATCAGTACCTCCAGATTTCTTAACGCAGGGCCAGACGTATATGCTTCCAAAAGATACAACTTGTCTATGCACACTTTATAAACTGCTAACGTCCTGTCTGGTCGATAAAATATACCACCATATTGATAGTAATGACATTATGCACATCGAACAAAAAGGGTGTATAAGAAATAGCAAAGAGCAACTTGTAATGGATTCCATCGTTTTGGAACAAGCAAACCAAAAGCAGAGGAATATTTATACGGCCTATATTGACTACGCTAAAGCCTTCGATAGCGATCCGAACTCCTGGTTGATGCAAGTTCTGGATATCTATAAGATAGCCCCGAAGATTAAGCGACTACTGCAACACCTAATGGCTTCGTGGGAAGTTACTTTAAACATAAACCAGCGAAACGGCACCATAAAATCGTCTCCTATACCCATTAAGAGTGGTATCTTCCAAGGAGACACCTTAAGCCCATTGCGGTTCTGTCTTGCCCTAAATCCATTTTCGACGATCTTGAATGAAATGATTTACCATAAAACCTCCACAATCGACCAATCACAAACTTTCCCACCTATTATATGAGTGGCTCAGTGCCATCCTTGCCTAACCCTCGAAATTTTTTATATGGAGTTATTATGCTGTACTACTTAGAAATACTCCAAAGAGAGAGAATAGAGAGAACAGATTCTTTAAATATTGTTTTTTTCGCATAATAAAGATTGTGAGGGTTAAGTAATTCTGGCCTTAGGCTGTTTAAATTTTAATTATCTATTAACTTTGTCACTAATTATTAGGAAATTACTAAATTGAGGGTTAGGCAAGGATGGCACCGAGCCACTCATATATGGATGATATAAAATTATATGCCGCAAACGAGCGCCAAATAATAACACTGCTGGAGTTCACAGAAGATTTCTCAAAAGATATCGGAATGTCTTTCGGAATAGATAAATGCCGCAGGTTAAGTGTAGTAAAAGGGAGACCTGTTCTGCGAAATTTTCAGTTATGCAATTCACAAATAATAAACAGCATGTCCGAGACCGAAAGCTATAATTTACTGCAGACTCGAAGGACACAGCATAGTGAAATAGTGATGGCCACAACACATGAATATTAACAGAGTGTTAAGAGGTTATTAAAATCCTGTCTAAATGGAAACAAACTTTTTAAAGCCATAAATACATTCGCAGTGCCTGTACACATTTGGAATAATCAAATTGTCCGACACAGAGTTGGAGAGGGTAAAAAGATCAATAAGAACGCTACGCAGAAAGTTTGGCGCCCATCATCCCAAATCTGAAATTGAGCGTCTTTACCTAACCTGTTGTCAAGGTAGTCGTGGGATGGTGGATATAAAACATCTTCACCGAAAATGTATCTATAAGCTACGTCTCTACTTCCACAACCAACAAAGCCCGCTATTAAAAACTATATGTGAAGCTGATTTTAAGTATTCTCCGCTAAAGTTGCAAGACGTCTCGATGCCGCAACTCCCTACAGACAATGAACACATACAAAAACTTATACAATAAAGGAAAATAAAAGCTATCCATGGAAGACACGCATATGCTTTGGAACACACGGATATAGAAAACTGAAACTGAGGAGTTCATGCTGGCCGTCCAAAACCAAGTCATTGCAACTAGAAATCATTGCAAATATGTAATGCGTGCCCCTATTGAAACCGATAGTTGTAGGCGATGCCAAACAAAATCGGAGACAATCCACCACATAACCGGTGTATGTGTGACGTTAGCGGCCACTGAATATCTCACAAGGCACAACCAAGTGGCAAAAATCGTACACCTATCACTGCGTTACAATCTAGTTACGGAGGAGTGCCCATACTACAAATATATCCCAGAAGCAATTCTTCAAAATAGTGGCTTCAAAATATATTGGGATCGATCTATAATGACTGATCGTAGCTTGGCACACAACAGACCCGACATAACAATTGTAGATAAGCAGCTAAATCAGGATTACAGGGTTAAAATCAGAAAATACCAAAGCCTGGCGCACGAAGTAAAGGAGATGTGGCAACTAGACCAGGTCGACATCATACCAATTATAATATCAACAACTGGAGTCATCCCAAAGTCTTTAAACTGCAGCCTTGAGAAGCTTCAACTTAGCGAAAAGCGAAGATCAATACAGAAAGCTGTTATTTTATCGACAATTTCTATCGTTAGAAAATTTTTAAGTATACATTAACCTAGAAAAATGTACATATTTAAAAATGTATCTAAAAATTCATTTTAGATAAGAATTCGGTCGTCGAAGTTCACCAAGATCAATTATTTGTCTATGTTCTTAAAGTTTTGAAAAAAATAGTATGTATTGAAAAACAGTTTTCAAAAATTTTAATTAAATATACATATCCTTGAAATCGATTGAAACACTTTCTAAAGTTAAATATTGCTTTGGCTTTAGGTATTGATATTAATGTCTCAGAAAGCAGTTATCGAATAGTTCATATAAACTTCAAACTTTGATATTTATATAATACTAGTATACACCCGCGGTCTTGCCCGCCCCTGCGAAGTACCCTTTCAACATTTTAGATAAGAATTCGGTCGTCGAAGTTCACCAAGTAAGGTAGATTGATCAAAAAAAAAAACTGTTGGAAGATCAATAATTTGTCTCTATGTTCCTAGAGTTTTGAAAGAATAGCATGTATTGAAAAACGGTTTTCAAAAATTTTAATTAAATATACATACATATCCTTGAAATCGATTGAAAGTGAGTTTTCTAAAGTTAAATATTGCTTTGGCTTTAAGTCTTGATATTAATGTCTCAGAAAGCATTTATCGAATAGTTCATGTAAACTTCAAACTTTGATATTTATATAATATTATATTGAATACTGAAGCATTTGCCAAGGGTATTTAAAAGTTTCAAAATTCCCATCAATGGGGAAAGATAGATGATTAAAAAATTTCATGTTTCTGGGCAATCACGTTTTGATCGATAACTTTTCGTTTGATACCCATATCGTGGGGCAATTTTAAGGCTTTTGAGCCAACTCGTTTTCACCGATAACTCGGTTATCGATAAATTTATATAATTTATATATTAATATATCGAATTCTAGATGGGGCCATTCCCTTTCTTTTGAAACCCATATTGTGAGGAAATTTTAAGGAGGTTTTTGGGCAATCACATTTTCACCGATTACTTAGTTATCGATATATATCGAAGTCCAAATGAAACCTGGAGCCATCCCCTTTCGTTGGATACCCATATTGTAGGGTAATTTTAAGGTTTTTGGGCAATCACATTTTCACCGGTAACTCAGTTATCGATAAATTTATCGAAATATATCGAAGTCCAAATGAAACCTGCGGCCATCCCCTTTCAATGGATACCCATATTGTAGGGCAATTTTAAGGTTTCTGGGCAGTCACATTTTCACCGATAACTCAGTTATCGATAAATTTATCAAAATATATCGAAGTCCAAAAGAAACCTGGGGCCATACCCTTTCTTTTGATACCCATATTGTAGGGTAAATTTAAGGTTTTTGGGCAATCACATTTTCACCGATAACTCAGTTATCGATAAATTTATCAAAATATATCGAAGTCCAAATGAAACCTGGGGTCATCCCCTTTCGTTTGATACCCATATTGTAGGGCAATTTTAAGGTTTTTGAGCAACCACATTTTCACCGATAACTCAGTTATCGATTAATTTATCGAAATGTATTGAGGTGCAAATGAAACCTGGGGTCATCCCCTTTCGTTTGATGCCCATATTGTAGGGTAATTTTAAGGCTTTTGTTCAATAATATTTTCACCGATAACTCAGTTATCGATAAATTTATCGAAATATATCGAAGTCCAAATGAAACCTGGGGTCATCCCATTTCGTTTGATACCCATATTGTAGGGAAAATTTAGGGTTTCTGGGCAATCTCATTTCGACTCATAACTCAGTTATCGATAAATTTATCGAAATATGTCGAAGCCCAAATGAGACCTGCCGCTTATATATTTGGGGCTCGTGAGAAAGTGAACGAATGAACTGTTTTTTCTTCTTCTAGTTCCTCTTCTTAACTATCTTCCAGTAATTTTGCGTCAAAATCTATTTCAATCTCTTTTTGATAGGATTTTGGCACATCAATTTCATATCTAGACAATGAATACACCAATTTGTCTCTGATAGACGAAAAAATTTGGTATGCTTCTTTTTCATGAGATTTTGATAAATTAGTTCTTTTTATTATTTTTCCACTATTATTCAATGACAATAAAATGATATTCAAATGTTTCTTTATCGTTTCAATTTTAATTTTTGTATTTTTACAAATACATTTATATGACTTTTCTGCATTTGTTTTTTCGTCAGAAAGCTCCTTCAAAATATCGTCCCACTTTTCCATTTATGTTAAAATTTTTATTTATTACTTAAACTTTGTTCAGATCGTCCGCTCGACTCTGGTATTTCTTTTTTAAAAATTTATTGTGGGCTGAATATATCTTGAGGAACAAACTGATGCAAGTGCAGAACGTCACAATCAGAAGCAGGATTTTTATGAATTCTAAAGCTTCAGAATGGTCAATAATTTTAATGCTATTGACTACATTCGCATTTGGGGTATCCACTTTAGAAGTTTTTCCGCCCATATCAGGAGTTAGATAGATAAAAAGAAATGGTCTTTTTACTTACTCTTCTTTTTTTTTCTTATATATTTTTTTTTTTTTTTTAAATTCATTACCAAATTTTTCTTGTTTAAATCTTTATTTTTATTTAGTCATAAATGCTTTTACCGCCCATTTTTCTTATAAATTTACACAATTCTTCTACCAAAGTGGAAGGATACAAAAGATCTTCAATTGTGGGTTCTCTTTCCATTCCTATGAAGGACCAGAATTTTTTCAAACAATTTAGATTATGCCTATTGCTGCCTACATTACGTGATCTCGACTTTCGGGCAACGTCTGCGTTTTCACGCTCTAAATCTTCAACAATTTTATTTATTGCCTCGTAGTCAAGATCTTCAGGCAATGCACAATCCATGGGAATAGATTGCAAGTAACTTAATTAACGTATCAAAAACTTTCTTTATCTTTTTTTTTTTTTAATTACTTTTTAAAAAATTTGTATCTTTCGATTGTTTTCTTAAACTTTGGATTTCTCTTTTTAGTTTTATCTTTAAATCTTTGTTTGTACATATATTAGCTTGTTGATACAATTCAGCTAATTTTCTTCTTTTAACATATTTTTGACTCAACCGACTAAAAAAAAATTTGGATCAAAAAAAAACAAAGCGAAACGGCAACTATTTGGTGCCCTTCTAGTTTAAGCGGCATTTAGGCCAGCCATAATTTAAACAAAATTTTTTTTTTTTTTTTTTTTTTTTTTATACCTAAATCTTTTATACCAGTTTATTAAGTCTTTGGATGCTTTCCCTTTGCTGTGCCAATAATTCTTGTGTTTCCTCAGATGTCATCATAACGTGTGCGGTAATAAGTTGTTAATTCTTGGGATTCTTCGCCTCTGCTATTCTTATTTTTCCTCATATCCCATAATAACGTGTGCGGGTTTATATTAATTTACTTTATTCCTGCCGAATTTGGACGGCAGGATAATTCAATAATCGATTAATTTACTTTATTCCTGCCGAACTTGGACGGCAGGATAATTCAGTAATGGATTAACTTTTTATGTCCAGGTTTTCCTGCCTTTGAAGTTTGGCAGATCGCTAATGAGCAATGTTTGCCGTCAGTATCAAGGCAGGATCGCTATAAAGAATCTAAATACAAATGACTTATGTTGCCAGTTGCGTGGCAGAGCAGCAATTCTTTTATTTAGTGATCTTTCAGCTTATTTATAATAATTCTTAATTCTAAAACTCTTATTTACTAAAATACATATTTACTCTAATTCTATGTGTTCATACAGTGCAGCTCAGTGCAGTCAGTAACATACATACAAACATAGACAGCTCGCAGCTACAAGTAATGCCGTTACATACGCACGCACACATGTACTAAGCGTGGGGCTGCTAGCAATGCAGTCGCACACATTCACACATATGGTTCTAGCGTATGTAAGGCGATATGAAACTCTATAGCTAGTGCCGCTTATATATTTGGGGCTCGTGAGAAAGTGAACGTAATTATGAATACGTTGACTCTGCAAAATGTTTACATTCCATAGCCAAAGATTTAGAAGTCGGCGTGTGGCTTTGTTGTTGTTAGTGACATGTTCTGATATACTACACGTTTGATACCCATTTTGTTCGAAGTTTCTACTCCTGTATGCGAAATATTATAAGTTTAGGTCAAGTGTACTCAGAGTTATATGGAAAAACAAAAAAATCTAAAAGTATCGGTCCCTAGCATGGACCCCCCAAAATTAAAAAAAAAAATAGCCTATACCTCCTTCTAGACTATTAGCTGTCTGCCTACCAAATTTCAACAAAATCCGTCTTGCCGGTCTCACGTTATTGAGGAACAGAAGTAAACGTCTGGACATCCAAACATCGCGACATTCACATTTATAATATTAGTAAGAAGTAAGATTATATTGAATACTGAAGCATTTGCCAAGGGTATTTAAAAGTTTCAAAATTCCCATCAATGGGGAAAGGTAGATGATTAAAAAATTTCATGTTTTTCACGTTTTGATCGACAACTTTTCGTTTGATACCCATATCGTGGGGCAATTTTAAGGCTTTTGAGCCAACTCGTTTTCACCGATAACTCAGTTATCGATAACGGGTTGTGCGCTGGGTTTGGGACCCGCCACGTAAAAAACTTAATTGCAATGAAAACGAATTCAAAGCCTCGGATGAGAACCCCCTTTAATGTTGACGACCCGGCAAAACGAATAAGGCATAATGATTTGGATATTAGGGCATGTACCGGGAATGTCCGGACCCTTTCAAGGGACGGTACCGCTGCCTGACTGGTTGATGTCCTCATAGGCGCAAATGCCGACATCACCGCCCTGTAGGAAATGCGATGGACGGGGCAAGGAAAGATGACCATCGGTTCTTGTGACGTATACTACAGTGGCCAGATACGCGGCAAAGCGCGTGGTGTAGGATTTGTGGTGGGAAAGAGACTTCGCCGCCAAGTACTAGCGTTCACTCCTGTGGACGAGCGTCTCGCTGTGATCCGCATCAAGGCGAGGTTTTTCAACATAACATTTATCTGCGCCTATGCGCCGACTGAGGAGACGGATGACGCAGAGAAGGACTCCTTCTACGATAAACTTGAACAAGCCTATGATCGCTGCCCCCTGCATGATATCAAAATCGTGCTCGGCGACTTTAATGCCAAGGTGGGCAAGGAAGGAGTCTTTGGTCCTACGGTTGGAAAATTCAGTCTCCACGATATAACATCCCCCAACGGCACTAGGTTGATTGACTTCGCCGCTGCTCGCAATATGGTCATCAGTAGTACCAGCTTCCAGCATAAGCGAATACACCAAGCCACCTGGCTGTCCCCTGATCAAAGAACAAGGAACCAGATTGATCATGTCATGATCGATGGCAGATACAGCTCCACCGTTCTAGACGTGCGTACCCTACGCGGTCCCAATATCGACTTGGACCATTATCTTGTTGCAGCCAAGATACGCACACGCCTCTGTGCAGCGAAGAAAGTACGCACAGTAACGGAAGGAAAGTTTGACGTCGAGAAGCTGCGCGTGACACAGACAGCTGATAATTTCTCCACTCGACTCTCACACCTGCTATCAGAGAGCAATCCTCGACCTAACGATGTAACCGAGCAATGGAAGCATATCTCATACTCACTCATCACTCATTACGTACCGCCGCTGAGGCCACTATAGGGTTTCAGCTAGCCCGCAAGAACAACTGGTACGATGAGGAATGCACCGCAGCCTCGGTTGTTGTTGTTGTTGTTGTAACAAAGTGTAGCCCTGCCCAGCGTGTACTTTTCCTTAACCTAAATTGTCATCAATTTCTTCTAACGGGAGTCCTAGGAAACTTGCAGTTTCGACAGGGTTGGACCAGAGGGAGATGGGTGTTAGAAGAGTGGGCTCCGAAGAGCAGGTAAATAAATGGTTGGTATTATGGGGTGACGAGCCGCATGCCGGACATTCATTCGGCACGTCAGGGTCTAGTCTGGATAAGTAGGAGTTTAACCTGCTACAGTATCCAGAGCGTAATTGAGCCAGAGTGACCCTTGCCTCTCGAGGAAGATGACGTTCCTCAGCCGCAACGCGAGGTGGTTTGGCGTGCAAAACGGCGTTCAGTGGACAGAGCGAGGCATAGGACGCAACGGACGTGTCATGGATGTGCGTATGCACCTTTGGATCAAACGGCGAAAGTGTGAGGTGCCGGATCTCATCAAAATGCTCACGTAGATGCGCTCTTACGGTCCTAGGAGGTGGCTCATACTCAAGCAGTAGTCTGTTGGGATGTTGTGGTTTGCAACAGTTCAACAGGTACTGCTTGTTTAGCATTTCATTGTGCTCCAAAACTGGGAGCATTTCCACCTCATGATGTAAATGATTAGCTGACAATTGCGGTTGAATGAGCAGCGAACTTGTGCATGGGGTCGAAAGTTACCCCTAAGATTTTGGGGTGGGAGACAGTAGGTAATTTTTGGTCGCCTACGTAGATTTCTAACTCCATGCCAACTTGCGCCGTCCAAGTCGTGAATAGTGTCGCCGAGGACTTCGTTGGCGACAATGTCAGGTTCCGAGCAGTGAAAAACTCAACAAGAGAGGGGAGATAACCATTGATCCTGGAGCACAGCTCATCAACGGAAGTGCCAGACGCTAGGATCGTACAATCGTCTGCGTAAGAAACAATCGAGACTCCATCTGGTGGGGAAGGAAGCCTCGAAATATAAAGATTAAACAAAAGCGGGGAAAGGACACCACCCTGTGGTACCCCTTGTTTAATCTTTCTCGGTTTTGATTTTTTGTTTCTGAAAACTACAGACGATTGACGACCACTCAAGCGGACCAACGCTTAAGACAGGGGGGGAGCAATGAATCTTCCAAATCGGATACCAGTTGTCCATGATTTACTGTGTCAAAAGCTTGAGACAGGTCAAGAGCAACTAGAACCGTCCTGTGATGAGGGCTTTTCTGGTTGAGTCCGTCAGTTATCTGAGTGTTAATGGCATTTAGAGCAGATGTTGTGCTCCGTATTTTTCTAAAGCCATGTTGGTGCTCGGCTAACCTCAACTTTAATGTGTAAAGAGGAAGTAATACCGCCTCCAATGTCTTCACTACTGGCGAGAGGAGCGATATCGGACGATAAGACTCCCCTACGTTAGCTGGCTTGCCAGGCTTTAGTAGTGGGACCACGACTGCCTGCTTCCATTTTTCAGGTATGACAGAAGTGGCCAGGGACAAATTGAAGACGGTAGTGAGGTATTTTACTCCCTCTTCGCCGATGTGTTTTAAATGCACCATGGCTATGTCGTCAGGGCCCATGGCTTTAGAGTTTTTGGCTTTCCTGATGGCCTCTCGAACCTCTGTAGCGGTGATGGAAACGGGGGCATTGTTTTTGTGTTTATGCGCACGCCTGAAGATCCTACGTCTGTCCCTGTCCTGTGCAGGGTGTGGTACAAACTGTCGGCAAAAGGCCGTTGCACTCTTCTTCGGGTCACTAAACGTCTTATCACCAAAGGTGATGTCTACGTTTCTTGGTGGGCCCGTCGAATTTGACAGGGATTTGACTGTGGACCATAATTTTCCAACACCGGAATAGAGGTTACAAGACCTCAGATGCTCCTCCCATTTGGCATGTTTGTGTTCATCTACCAGCCGTCTGATTTCCGCGTTGAGACCACTGATCTGTGGGTCTGCGGGATCGATGCTACGTATAAGGTCACGTTCATTGGCCAGGGCTGCAGCTTCAGTTGGGAAGTTTGGCCGTATATTTTGTATTCTCCCAGCTGGTATGAAAAGGGCTGCAGCTCTATTTATGACCTTACGTATTTCCTTTTCACCTTGGCGTACGTCAGTCGGTATGGGAAGAGCACCAAAGGAGCTCTCAGTAAACTCAGTAAAGCCAACCCAGTCAGCCCTCCTGAAGTTTACGTAGGATCTCTTCTCAGTGGTGATAAAATCCAGGGCACGATCAACGGACAGGACGATTGGCAGGTGATCTGATGCCAAAGCCACCATTGGGCACCAGTTTATGCAGTTTATTAGACCCGAACTAACAATTGTTATGTCCGGGGAGCTACTGCAATTTACTGCCATCCTCGTGGGGGCGTCCGTGTTCACCGCGCAGAATGTGGAAGCGTCAATTTGCTCGGCTATTTCCCGTCCTCTGCCGTCAGCAGAATGGCGTGAATGCCACATGTCGTGGTGTGCATTAAAATCTCCCATAATGACACGGTTATCGCCCCGTAGGAAATCGCTTAAATCAGGGCGATAACTTCTGGGACAACAGGTGACGGGAGGTATGTAGATGTTTATCAGCTCGAGATCAACACCTCCAGCTGAAACGACAATACCCTGTCGCTCTAGGGGTATGTCCTCTTGGTCGGTGTTGAATGCAAATTCCCTATACCGCACGGTTTGGTAGATGATGAACGCAAGACCACCCCCACCGTCCGTACGATCATGCCGGAGAATGTGGTAGCCACCACTCGCTCTGAGATCCGAGTGGGTGCCAAGTTTAGTCTCCTGGATTGCAGCAATTTTGATGGAGTTTTGCTGCATAAACTTGGTGATCTCCACAATCTTGCCAGTTATACCGTTGCAGTTTAATTGCATTATTTTGAAATGCGGGGGAGAGGCAATGGCCGCTCCGGGAGTCAGGGACTGATGCGCTCGCCGTGGAGGTAATATGCTAGTCCGTGATCGTCGTCGCAGTCCTGAAGGCGACAAATTCCGCTCGTTGGGAGACGAGGTAGAATTTGTCGGCAATGTGGGCTGCACAGCTCGACAACACGGCGCAACATACGCATCAGTCCATAAATTTCTGTTTGCGAGCCCTGAGCATATGTGCAGGTGACATTCGCCAAGGCAGGTATTGCACTTGACCGATGGCACTCTGGACGCATATATTCTGTGCCGACAAACAGTGCACATAGTGTGAGGGACCAGGAGCTGATGGCCTTGATTCACATTTGTGCCGGTACCGGAAGAAGAAGAGGGGAGGGGAATATTTTGGGGCGAGGGTTGTAGCTCAGCAGTGCTCACTACATCTGTAGATGTGCTACGTAGGATGTAGCTATGAGCTGCTGTATAAGGTGTTGGCGCACTAGGGCGCGAGCTACAACTGGGAACACACAATGCTTGCTGAGCAATATATGTATTGCGAGGGGGAGGCGATAGTGCTACGCCGGAGCGTCGCGAGCCACGAGACGTTCTAGGACGTGAACAGCAAGGCGCCACGAAGGTTTTAAAGAAACTAATAGGCCGGTGTGTTTTTGGATCTAGTCCGGAGCAACTAGACTTGTGAAGCCAACCTTTACAAGATGTGCATTGCACTGAATGCGAACGTCTGGTATAAATTTTCTTCCGGCACACACAGCAGAACCATTCTTTTGGACCAGGGTTTAGCTCAATGCCAGACCGGGACAAGAGAATAAGGAGCAGCCCTGCTGCAAGGGACTGCTCCAAGGATGACAAATTTAGGGGGACGAATCGTGACACGTTAGACAGGGTCACTTCGGGTGTACTGCTCTTGGCCAGGCTGCAATATAAAAAAAATACAACCTGGGTCGTTTCGGTACGAAGGGTACTGCACAAGCACATGTACCTTTCTCGCAGAACCGGCAGTACGTAGAAACGTACCGCAGCCTCGGTCAAAAAGGACGCTGCATACAGGTAGACTTTGCGAACGGGCGCAACCCGCAGTGTATGCAACGCTATCGTGAGGCGAAGAAGGAAGAGAGACGCCTTTTCAGAAAAAAGAAACGTGAGGCCGAAAGGCGTGAGTGTGAGGAGCTTGAGATGCTGGCTGACAGGAATGATGCCCGAAAATTCTATGAAAAGATCCGGCGGATGACGGAAGGTTTAAAGACCGGGGGCAAGTTCCTGTAAGGACAATAACGGCGACCTGGTAACCGACATACAGAGTGTACTTAAATTATGGAGGAAGCACTTCTCCTCACTGCTAAATTGCGAGGGAGACGTCGAACCCGATACCCCAATCCCTGACGATGGAAAAGTCGTCCCACCACCTGACTATGATGAAGTGAGGATAGCAATATCCCGGCTCAAAAACAACAAATCGCCTGGGAAAGACGGACTACCCGCCGAGCTGTTCAAACACGGAGGCGAAGAGCTGGTAAAAAGCATGCATCAGCTCTTATGCAGAATATGGTCAGATGAGTGCATGCCTCCAGATTGGAATTTAAGTGTGCTCTGCCCAATCCACAAGAAAGGCGATCCCGCTAACCCCACCAACTACCGCGGAATCAGTCTTCTTAATATCGCATATAAGGTTCTTTCTAGCGTATTGTGTGAAAGACTGAAGCCCATCGTAGACAAACTGATTGGACCTTATCAGTGTGGCTTTAGACCTGGTAAGTCTACCATCGACCAGATTTTCACGATACGCCAAATCCTGGAGAAGACCCATGATAAAAGAATCGACACTCACCATCTCGTTGTCGATTTTAAAGCCGCTTTTGACAACGCAAAAAGGATTTGCCTGTATGCTGCCATGTCTGAATTTAACTTCCCTGCAAAGCTTATACGGCTTTGCCAAATGACGTTAAGCAAAACCAACAGCTCCGTCAGAATCGGGAAGGACCTCTCTGAGCCATTTGAAACCAAACGAGGTTTCAGACAGGGTGACTCCCTTTCGTGCGATTTCTTTAACCTGATGCTGGAGAAGATAATTCGAGCAGCAGAGCTAAACCGCAATGGCACAATCTTTTACAAGAGTGTGCAATTGCTAGCGTATGCCGATGATATTGATATCATTGGCCTTAACAGCCGCGCCGTAAGCGCTGCTTTCTCTGGGTTGGATAAGGAAGCGAAAAAAGTGGGTCTTGCGGTGAACGAGGACAAGACGAAGTATCTGCTGTCATCAAAGAAAGAATCGGCGCACCTGCGCCTTGGCAGCCAAGTCACCGTTGATAGCTACAAGTTTGAAACGGTGAGAGACTTCATCAATTTCGGAACCAGCATTAACACCGAAAATAATATCAGTCTAGAAATCCAACGGAGAATCACCCTTGCCAACAAGTGTTACTTTGGACTAAGTAGGCAATTGAGAAGTAAAGTCCTCTCTCGACAAACAAAGATCACGCTCTATAAGTCTCTCATCATACCAGTCCTGATGTACGGCTCGGAATCATGGACAGTGTCAAGAGAAGATGAGATGGCCCTTGGAGTATTTGAGAGAAAAGTTCTCCGGAAGATTTATGGTCCTTCCCGTGATACCAACGGCGAGTGTCGAAGGAAATTTAACGATGAGCTGTACGAGCTTTACGCAGACCTGACCATAGTTCAGCGGATTAAAGCCCAAAGGCTCCGCTGGCTGGGTCATGTTATGCGAATGGACAAATAAGCACCAGCACAGAAAGTTTTCCTATCGACACCCGAATTCGGCAGCAGAGGAAGGGGGAGACCTCGACTGAGATGGAAACAACAGGTGGAGGATGACTTGAACTCCCTTGGGGTTTCCAATTGGCGTCAGTTATCGCTAAAAAGGAATGACTGGCGTGCTTTGATACGAAACGGCCAAAATCGCCTAGGCGGTTAAGCGTCATTATGACGCAAGCCAAGATTACCTATCGAAGTCCAATGAAACCTGCGGCCATCCCCTTTCAATGGATACCCATATTGTAGGGCAATTTTAAGGTTTCTGGGCAGTCACATTTTCACCGATAACTCAGTTATCGATAAATTTATCGAAATATATCGAAGTCCAAAAGAAACCTGGGGCCATACCCTTTCTTTTGATACCCATATTGTAGGGTAAATTTAAGGTTTTTGGGCAATCACATTTTCACCGATAACTCAGTTATCGATCAATTTATCGAAAAATATCGAAGTCCAAATGAAACCTGGGGCCATTCCCTTTCGTTTGATGCCCATATTGTAGGGTAATTTTAAGGTTTTTGTTCAATAACATTTTGACCGATAACTCAGTTATCGATAAATTTATCGAAATATATCGAAGTCCAAATGAAACCTGGGGTCATCCCCTTTCGTTTGATACCCATATTGTAGGGTTTCTGGGCAATCTCATTTCGACTCATAACTCAGTTATCGATAAATTTATCGAAATATATCGAAGCCCAAATGAGACCTGGCACCTTCCAGTTTCGTTTGATACCCATTTTGTTCGAAGTTTCTACTCCTGTATGCGAAATATTATAAGTTTAGGTCAAGTGTACTCAGAGTTATATGGAAAAACAAAAAAATCGAAAAGTATCGTTCCCTAGCATGGACCCCCCAAAATTAAAAAATAAAATAGCCTATACCTCCTTCTAGACTATTAGCTGTCTGCCTACCAACTTTCAACAAAATCCGTCTTGCCATTCTCACGTTATTGAGGAACAGAAGTAAACGTCTGGACATCCAAACATCGCGACATTCACATTTATAATATTAGTAAGAAGTAAGATTATATTGAATACTGAAGCATTTGCCAAGTGTCAGGACTTTATAAAATTAAAATGTTTATGATTGTCAGGCTTTTATAACATTAAAATGTTTATTATTTAAAAACTCAAAATATGTTAAATCAAATGTCGAATATTTAAAAGTGTCAGGCAAAGACCAAAATGTTTACGCCGCGCTGCTTGTTCTCCACTAACTCATGTTCGGCTCTTTTTTTATATCCACGCCAATGGTTTCGTACTGCCAGTGTTCGGAGTTATGTGTATAGGCAGGGTCGTAATTATGCGGCGTGACAACTCGGCCTTTCCTGACTAGAGATCGGCCTCGATGTCTTCGCCGTCTGATTCATCAATATCCAATTCGGGGCTGGTGCTACACCACGGTTTAATTTTATCGACGGTGTAAACTGAACAGAATTGTTTCGACGTGACTTGATAACCAGGTATGTCTTCGATGAGATATCTATCGTTACCCAACGCTTTTCGAATAATGTAAGGGCCACGATACTTCGGCTCAAGCTTTTTTGATTCGCCTACGGATGCAGGCTCGTTTTCTATGACTACGATATCGTTTTCGGAATAGACTTTTGGTGTTGCATGTTTACGGTCAAATCGTTGTTTCCATTTTTCTTGTTCGTTTCGTATGTTGATTGTAGCTTGTTGTCGTTTATCAGCGATGTTCGTTGTTGATTCGTGTTCAATATCATCATGAATTGCAGCAATAATTTGATTTTGTATAACGTCTCTAAGGTTGAAGTCAAATACGAGTTGATTTGGGCTAAAACCCGTCGTTGAATTAACGGTCCATTGCAAATCTCGGAGCGTTAAATCCCAATCTTTCGGCTCTTCAGTCGTTGTTCTTATAAAGGAAAGTATTGTCTGATTGGCGCGCTCTACTTGACCGTTGGCTCTTGGAGTGCGCACTGCGGTTTTAATATGTTGAACGTTGTTATTGTCGCAATAAGATTCGAAGGCTTTGGACGTAAACGCCGTACCGCGATCAGATACGATCTGCGAAGGGAGTCCAAAGTAGCTAGTTATTTCGTTGAGTGCTTTTATTACATGGATTGTTTTAGTATCCCGAAAAGCTTTTACTATAAGAAATTTTCTAAATGCGTCAGAGATCGCGAGGACGTAGCAATTTCCACGTTTGCTTCTTACGAACGGGCCCATGTGGTCCACGTGTATACGGTAAAATGGTATTGGCTTTACTTCGCTGTAATGAAGACTACCTTCAATTTTTCCTGATCGTTGCTTTTTGTAGCAGCACTCGACGCACGCTGTTATATACTGCTTGACGTATTGGCGCATTTGTGGAAACCAATATGCTTGTCTAATGCGCTCTAATGTTTTATCTACTGCCTGATGACCTGCTTTATCGTGACAGTATTGTAGTATTCGCCAGCGTACAGCTTTTGGGACAACAAACCTAAGTCCTTCTGGCTGTTTTCGGTATAAACGATGATTTTGAAGTTGATACTCTTGCTTAATATTTTTTTCTTCCGCAGATTTTCGCGAACCATTTAAAATTGCTATGATTTCGCTAAGTTTTTCATCCTGCAATTGCATCGTTAGTAACCAATCATCTACGTTTGCGGTTACATTGAGAACTAAACCGGCTGGTTCGACCTCCCTACTGGGTTCGTTCGGCATGCGACTTAGCGCATCCACATGTTGAAGACGAGAACCTTCACGATGAATACACTCAAATTCGTATTCAAGTAACTTAAGCCACCATCGAGCAATTTTTGGCTTAAGTTCCTTGTTTTCCTTAACCTGTGCCACATCAGAGCAATCTGTTACCTAAAAGGTATATACGAAAACGCTCCAAAGTTTCGACAACTTCAAGGTAGTAGCTATGATAATTATTTTCGCTGTTTGTACAGTGGCGACTGTAATAAAAAACAGATTTCCAATTTTTACCGTCTGGTGACTGCAATAACACACCGGCAAGACCTACGCTGCTTGCATCTGTGTGGACTTCATGGTGCGAATTAGGGTCATACAATGCGAGGATAGGCCCCGCTGCCAATGCATTAACGAGCTTAGTAAATGCATGTTGCTGGTCTTCACCCCAAACAAAATTATCGATAACTTCTTTACGTAAAAGTTTCGTTAAAGGCTTAGCGATTAGTGAATAATTTTCAACAAATATACGGAAGAATCCTGTAAGGCCAAGGAATCGTCTTACCTCCGTAATATTTTTTGGTATAGGAAAATTTAATAAAAAATGTAATTTTCGACTTACCAGGCGTAATTCCATTTTCATCTATAACGTGACCCAAATGTTCGATTTTCTTCTCCAAAAATTTACACTTATCGATGTGTAACGTGAGATTTGCGTCTTTTAATAAAATTAAAAACCTTTTTATTCGATCAAGTCCTTCTTCTACCGTTCTACTCGGTATGATCACATCATCTAAATACACTAGCACTTCGTTGGGTGGCATTTTCGACACGATATTATTTATTACGCATTGAAACACGGCTGGTGCATTAACGAGACCGAAGGGCATTCTATTAAATTCGTAATGCCCGTCTGTCGTAACGAACGCGGTAAACTTCTTAGAATCTTCATCAAGTTCGATCTGGTGGTAACCCATTCTTAAGTCCAGGGTCGTAAAATATGTATTTCTGGATAACTGAGCAAATTGCTCTTCCATGTTAGGCATGGGATATGGCTGTTTTATTGTTATTTTATTTAAGCATCTATAATCGATACATAATCGATGCCCGCCACTTTTTTTATCAACGAGTACAACCGGCGAGGAGTACGGCGATTCACTGGGACGTATGATGTCGTTTTCGAGTAGTTCCGCAACTATCTCCGAAATAATTGGTCTTTTCGCGAATGATTTTCTTATCAGCGTGCACGTACTTCCCGGATCCACGATGGATTTCGTTTCGTGCTCGTTTACCAAAATTAGTTTAAAAATGCTTTCATTATCTTTACGTTGAACCGTATTATCTGTAATTTTGTTAACATCTTTAACTTTTGGTGTACACTTTTCGGTCGTATGAGACGTACGATTACAGTTAGCACAACGCGGCTTTTTCTGCGGTTCTGGGCAATTTGTCGAATAATGCCCTAACTTTGCACAATTATAGCACTTAATATTTTCCAAGGCTACTTTTGGACGTGATGCTGATGTTAATGTTTGTTGTTTATCGTTTATGTTCGATTCACGCGTATTTTTGTAATTTCGCGACGGTTGCACGTAGTTTGCCGATTTTTGACCAATAGATTTTGGTTCATTGTAAACACAATAACTTGCTATGTCCCGTAGCAAGTCCTGACAACACTTGTATTCATTTGAAATTTTTCTTTTCAAATCAATATCGTTTATTCCATTAACAATATGACGCACAATACTGGACTCCAGTAGTCCACCTTTTGTCCCGATCGCTAACATTCGATAATATTCTGTCGGTGTCTCTGCGTTTTGCATGGAAAATCTAATAAAAATTTACTCACAAATTGTGGCCACGAAATAAAAACACATTGTTGCGAGTCGATCCACAATTTAGCTGAACCACGCATTTTTTGTTGTAATGCGAACAGCAACACACTTTCGTTCCATCTATACGTATCTCTTAAAAGTTCCACGCGTTTAACGAATTGCCGCGAATTTAGCGATTTGTCTGAGGCCGGATCGAAGATTGGCAACAATTCAATTATATCCCGCACATGGCTTTGATAAGGCGAATTGTTATAATGCAACACCGGGAATAGGAAAGGGATAGGGACAGGGATAGGGATGTGGGGATAAGAATGCAGGCAGACTAATTTTAGCAGGACAACGTGGGCCGGGTCTGCTAGTACATATATAAAAAAGAATTCTAATAAAAGTGGGTAACAGTTTTTTTATTTGATCTTTTTTATTTAATTTTATTTTTTTTATTGTTGTTTTTTTTATTTTTTCTCTTATTTTGATTTGTTTTATTTTATTTTGTTTAACTTTATGTTATTTCATTTAGCTTTAAGTTATTTATTTTATTTATTTTATCTACATATGTTACTATATTTTTTATTTTGCTTTATTGTATTTTGTTTTATCTTACTAATATTATAAATGTGAATGTAGCGATGTTTGGATGTCCAGACGTTTACTTCTGTTCCTCAATAACGTGAGAATGGCAAGACGGATTTTGTTGAAATTTGGTGGGCAGACAGCTAATAGCCTGGTATAGGCTATTTTTATTTTTTTTTCGGGGGTCCGGCCATGCTAGGGACCGTTACTTTTCGATTTTTGTGTTTTCCATATAACTCTGAGTACACTTGACCTAAATTTATGATATTTCGCATGCAGGTGTAGAACCTTCATACAATATGGGTATCAAACGAAACTGTAAGGTCCCAGGTCTCATTTGGACTTCGATATATTTCGATAAATATATCGATAGCTGAGTTATCGGTGAAAATGTTATTGAACAAAAATGTGAAATTACCCTATAATATGGGTATCAAACGAAAGAGGATGGCCCCAGTTTTCATTTGGACTTTGATTTATTTCGATAAATTTAGCGATAACTGAGTTATCGGTGAAAATGTGACTGCCCAAAAAGCTTAAAATTTCCCTACAATATGGGTATTAAACGAAAGGGGATGGCCCCAGGTTTCATTTGAACTTCGATATATTTCGATAAATTTACCGATTACTGAGTTATCAATGAAAATGTGATTGCTCCAAAACCTATCCCTATCCCTAATGGTCAAAATCTTGAAAATGGGTTGACAGATGAACCTAAAAACCATTCCTTGATAGCTATATTATATGAAAATGGGTCAGCCTTAGTCCACCTAATCGTCCATATTTTGGAAACAGATGAACCTGTAAAACCGCTCCTTGTGAAAACTCTTATCAACACCATTCATTTGTTACCCATATCGTATAACCACATTCTGGGTCACCCCTGGTCCAAATTTTGGTCAATATTTTAGAATTCAACAAAATTGTTTAACTTTCGCTTTCATAAGAACCTTCTCCTGGCAAAAAAAATACAATAAAAAAAATTGTGCTATCGGTCCATCCGTTCAGCCGGGATGTCGCCACCATCATTTTTATATATATAGATTATCTGTTGTCGCGTTATGCCATCACAAAGCGAAATAGGAAGTCATTTGTATATATAGATAAGGCAAACGCCTCTATGAACAAAGCGCTTGTATAATAATTTTTCTCTTGGATTCAGATGAAACTAAAATCCACTCTTACGGACGCGCTCATTAGCACTTTTGATTTGAATATGAACATTTCCTTGGGTCAGCCATGGGCCACCTAATGGTCAATATTTTGGAAACGGGTTCACAGATGAACATGAAAACTGCTCCTTGTGAAAACGCTCATCAACACCTTTTATTTGATACCCATATCGTAAAAACACATTCTGGGTCACACCTGGTCCACATTTTGGTCAATATCTCAGGATTCCCCAAATTGTTTTAACTTTTACTTTTTTAAAAACCTTCTCCGGGCAAAAACAAATACAACAAGTAAGGAAGTCTAAGTTCGGGTAAGCCGAACATTAAATACCCAGTGTATGGAAACAATAGTAGTACCTATAAGGTATATATTTTCTATATATATAATAATTTGGGAAAAACGAACTCAATAAATTTATTAGTTAGTTTATAAAATTAATATTTATTTATGCTACGGTATAACATATATGTACATTAGAGCGGGTAGATTTTTTTTGCATCAGGGGCCCATGGCGATTGTGGTTAATTGGATAATTTCAAGCATTTTTGCCGAAGAAACTATAGGTCTATCATGAATTTCGAGCTAGCGGATTTTGAAACGTATTTTTTTTTTTCTTAAAAAAGTGATTCACTTGTTAAAAAGCTGTGTTGAAAACTAAAAATTTTCATTCTATATATGCATTTGGGGGTTTTTTGAGTCGATAAACCCATTTCCGACATTCATTTTTTATTTTGACATCCGCCAGAGGGCGTTTCCGTCCTTTTATTTTTGTATTTTTTTTTATTTTTTTGTTTTAAGTAATTCACTCGTTGAAAAGCTGTATTGAAAACTAAAAAAAAATCATTCTATATATGCATCTGGGGGTTTTTGGGGTCGATAAATCCATTTCTGACATTAGTTTTTTCTTTTTACATCCGCCAGAGGGCGCTTACGTCCTTTTTGGATTTTATCTTTATTTTTACGTGGTTCACTTGTAGAAAAGCTGAATTGAAAACAATAAAAAACATTCTATATGTGCATCTGGGGGTTTTTAGGGTTGATAAATCCATTTCTGGTCCGCCAGAGGGCGCTTCCGTCCAATTTTTGAATTTTAACACCTTTTTCCGAAAATCAACAACAATGTTCCGAAAATCTATGAAATTCGACTTTCCCATAATGCAATTTCTTTTTTTTAAGTAGACTAATTTTTAAATTGAAAAAAATACGTTTGGGCCAGTTTTTCGAAATTCGAATTATTACCAAATTTCATGCAAATTCCTAAATTTTTACTCAAGTTATGTTAATTTGTATGATTTTCGAAATGTTCGATGTAGAAAAAGGGGGCGTGGTTATCATCCGATTTCGCCCATTTTCAATAGCAACCTACCTTGGCCAAAAGGTAACCTGTATACAAAATTTCATGCAAATATCTAAATTTTTACTCAAGTTATCGTGTACACAGACGGACGGACGGACGGACGGACATGTCTTAATGGACTCCTCTTTTCAACCTAAGAACTTTGTGCCGTTTACGTACTACCGTTATGTGAACAAAATTAATATACCCTTGTACTAGTACTAGTACACTGGGTATAAAAAATATCACGCATACATAAACTCTACGTATAACTTTGATTTTAAAAAAGCACCGTTAACCTAATACCAAACAAAAACAAAAACTAAGCAAACAAATATTTTTTTTGCACAAAACCAAACTATTCTTTTTAACTTCCACCATGCACTTTTTTATTATTAATAACTGTTTTAATACATACCTTTTAGTTTTCTTAAAAACTTTTTTCCTTTATTTATTGGTTGATTTTATTTTTGTTTATTATCAATTTCAATTGACGCGAAAACTATAGCAAACACAGTATAGAAATGAAAAGTAGCGGCATCACGTGTGTCATTTGTAATACAATGTAAATAAACAGTACCCAGCAAACCATCGGAGTTATAATTATCAATCTTGATAAAAAACCAAATATTTGTATCAAATATTTCGAATTCTGCTTAAAAAATAATAATTTGAAAATAATTTTAATAAAATACAACTGGTTTTTTACGTAAAATTCAAAATACTTGATAAAAAAATTTGTATCTTGACAATTTAACAAGAATATAGAATCGACGTGTTAGTCTACTTAAAAAAAAGAAATTGCATTATGGGAAAGTCGAATTTCATAGATTTTCGGATCATTGTTGTTGATTTTCGGAAAAAGGTGTTAAAATTCAAAAATTGGACGGAAGCGCCCTCTGGCGGACGTCAAAATAAAAAATCAATACCAGAAATGGATTTATCAACCCTAAAAACCCCCAGATGCACATATAGAATGTTTTTTTTATTGTTTTCAATACAGCTTTTCTACAAGTGAACCACGTAAAAATAAAGATAAAATCCAAAAAGGACGTAAGCGCCCTCTGGCGGACGTAAAAAGAAAAAAACTAATGTCAGAAATGGATTTATCGACCCCAAAAACCCCCAGATGCATATATAGAATGATTTTTTTTTAGTTTTCAATACAGCTTTTCAACGAGTGAATTACTTAAAACAAAAAAATAAAAAAAAATACAAAAATAAAAGGACGGAAACGCCCTCTGGCGGACGTCAAAATAAAAAATGAATGTCAGAATTGGGTTTATCGACTCAAAAAACCCCCAAATGCATATATAGAATGAATTTTTTTCGTTTTCAACACAGCTTTTTAACAAGTGAATCACTTTTTTAAGAAAAAAAAAATACGTTTGAAAAATCCGCTAGCTCGAAATTCATGTTAGACCTATAGTTTCTTCGGCAAAAATGCTTGAAATTATCCAATTAACCATAATCGCCATGGGCCCCTGTGAATTTTTTTGGGTCCATACAAATCAACCCGCTCTAATGTACATTGTTCGTGTGCCCTCAAAATCACAAAAATTGTGATGTTTGCAAAAAATTGTTTTTTGCAAAAGTTAGAATCGTCGTTTGGTACAAGATACCATCTTTTATATATGTATATTTAAAAAATTAGCAAAATCGGTTTGACCAATCGTGAGAAAATCATCAAAAAGTAAGGAACTTAGAAAAGTGGTGATAGCTATAACTTTTGCCCTCGTGAAGGGTGGATACCTTGCCGCGGTACGAGGGCTTAAGTCGATAGCCACAGGGCTACGCTGCCCTTGTGATCATAGCTCCGTACGGCACTTCATCACGAGAGCAGCCTAGCCTCTCTGGCGCGACGACAAAGATCTTCCCCCTCCCAATCCAGGGTGTTACGCGAAACCGTGCCCATTGGACGTTTGCAGCCGGGAGGCAAATCGTGGCTGTATTTGAACGGAGCCTCTCTGACACCGGGTCGCCTCAGAGAGTAAGCATGGCCTTACCGCGGTACGGGGCTCTGCCGCGGCGGACGACACATTTTCCCCTACTCTTCCCTTGACCCTAAGCTGGCCTTGTCCGGCGATGGGTCGTACGAACAAGATGAACTCGAATAACCTGAATAAAAACGAAAAATCTAAAAAACAAACAACGCCAAACTTCACTCCTCAGCAAAGGAGAGCTATGGAGGAGCAACAACAACGCCGGAGGACAACCTCCGTTCCACAATCAAGGGGGGGATCGACAGCGATGGCAACTACGAGTCGGTCAACCAACCCTCTATCGAATAAGATTGACTTGATGGGAGCTAGCACCAGTGCGGTTGCCAACGCAGCTAAGCGGACAACGGCGGATGCTAAACTCCCATCAACCGCTGATATGAAAACCAGTATCTTTACGTCTGTGGCAGCGGTCTCACGACCTGGCCTCGGAGTTTCGAAGGAGAAGGAAGCTGCAACTGAGATGTCGGCAAGGAGAGCGACCGCGATGGCAACTACGGGTCCGCACTCCAGGGAGACATCTCCCCGCCGCTTCACATACCACGAGAAAAGATTGGCTGCAAAGATCCTGAAGAGGTATGAAGGGGTACCGCAGGAATCACTGTCGCCGAATTCCAGTAAATCTGTAGAGCTAGCGAAAGCTGTGATACCGGATTTCCAAAATTCGTACATGCCAAAGAGGTTAAAAGTTAACCCTTTCAAGCGCCAGAGATCGGATCTGGAGTTTATTCCCCCTCCCAAGCGGCGTCAGAATACCTCTGGAGCGGGCAAACTAAGCTTTGCTGAGGTAACCAAGGACAGGATCCTTATAGGCGTCCTTGACCGAGGCAATGACCGTCTGGCCATCCCCAAGGACCGGTGGCGTTACGTGCGAAATGAACTCGGCAACATTCTTCTCAACGTTGCTCCGGAGTTTCCGGGTAGTTCGGCACGAGTAACGGATGCGGGTTGGCACCAGGGCCAAATTAAATTACTCGCATGCGAGGATGCAAAAACCGTAGCACTGTACAAGGCAGCAGCTGCTAAACTGGGTGAAGTCTACCAGGGCGCAAAGATAGAGGTCGTCGACTGGAAGGACATTCCAGCTCGTCCAAGGGCAAGGGCGTGGATTCCGGCCATCCCTGACGAACCCGAGAGAATACTCGGGATGCTACGGCTAATGAATCCGTCCCTCCCAACGCATGACTGGAGTGTCAATCTGGTCGGGGATGCGGTAGGGCCCGACAGACAGGTGGTGTTCACCATGAATAAAGAGTCAATCGAGCCCCTCAAAAGGTGCAATGGCCTAGTACACTACAGCGTAGGCCAGATCGTTATCCACGTATATCGTGGTGATGCTCAGCGCGCTGCCTTCTCGGCTGCTCCGGGGGAACCGGAAAACTTATTACCAGAAGAGGAAGCGGAGGATTCCGATGCGGAAAGCATGTTATCCGCCACGTCTCTTGGCGATAGTGCTGTGAACAACTCGGAGATGGAGGACAGCCTACAGGACGAGGAAGTCCTCGACGTCACGGTGGTAGCAGCCAACGCTGAGCGACTAACATCTAACGCTACAGGCAGCAGGACTCCTGCAACGCCACATCGGGCAGTTAATCGGAACAACTCGTCGTTGACAGGCAACCTCCGGGATGGAGCAAACCTCGACGATATGGGGACGGCAGGGAAGTCTGTGCGCTCTCATGTTGGTGGTGCTTCAGATTAATTTGCACAAATCTAAAGTGGCTTCGGCTGCTTTAAGTAGTCGTCTTTCTAAAGGCGACGTGGATGTGGCCCTCATCCAAGAACCCTGGGTCAATAGCTCGAGAATCTGCGGATTGGGGACTAAGGGCTTCAAGCTCATTCGAGCCAGCGAGGAGAGCAAAGTCAGAACGTGTATTTTGGTCAAGTCTGAGTTGAACTCCTTTCTCCTACCTAACTACACCAATGGTGATATTACCGCTATCAGTCTAACGGTCGACAGCACCCGCCTGACGGTGGCGTCGGTCTATATGCCCTACGACGCCGAAGAACCCCCACCACAAACGGAGGTGAAAGACCTGGTGTCAAATTTCTGCACGGGTAATCTTATTATTGGAGCGGACGCTAATGCTCACCATGTCCAATGGGGGAGCTCCGACATCAATGCCAGGGGCGAGTCTCTGTTTGATTACCTCTTAACAACCAACCTGGTGATTTGCAACGTGGGTAATGAGCCTACTTTTATCACTAAGACCCGCAGGGAGGTCATAGACCTCACTATCTGTAGTGAAGGCGCTTATGAGTGGGTCAGAAAATGGCGGGTTCTGGAAGAACATTCTTTCTCCGACCACCGTTACATAGAAATGGTTTTAGACTTTATTGTAGAACAACCAATCATGAAGCGCAATCCACGTAACACTGATTGGCAGTTACACAATGAAATATTAGACAGAGACCTACCAGTACTGCCCTCACAAGCCCCCTCATCAGTAGAGGAGCTGGAGGATCTTGTTACTACATTTACATCGGCGCTCTCAAATGCTCTAGGACAGGCTTGTCCAGTGCCAAAACCACGCGGTAAACACAGGCCACATTGGTGGTCCTACGATTTGGACTCGCTCCGAATATCATGCCGGAAACAATTTAACAAGGCCAAGAGCTTCGGCTCTGAGCCTCATTGGCATGAATATAAAGCTAAACTAAGGGCCTACAAAAAAGCTCTGAGACAGGCGAAGAGAACCTCGTGGAGAAATTTCTGCACTGGCGTCGAAAAGGTCGACGACACAGCGAGACTTAGACGAGTCCTCTCGAAAAGTCAAACAACCATCAGCTATTTGCGAAAGCCTGACGGATCCTGGACCAGCACGGAAGAGGAAACCCTTGAGCTGCTCTTGAATACACATTTTCCGGGGAATCTGCATGATGCACCACTAGCACCTGCAACAAACCTGGCAGTAAATATACCCATCACTGAGGAAAGAGTAAGGTGGGCAGTTAAGAGCTTTGAACCGTATAAGGGTGCCGGGCCGGACGGGATTATCCCCGCGCAACTTATAAACACGTTGGAGACATCAGCTAAATGGCTGGTATTTCTCTTCACAGCCTGCCTGGCTCTCAACCATATTCCGGGCTCCTGGAGAAGCGCCACGGTAGTGTTTATCCCTAAGGCTGGGAAGGCATCCCACTACGAGCCAAAAGATTACAGACCGATCAGTCTCTCGTCCTTTGTACTCAAAACCTTTGAGAGGATACTAAGCGACTACCTTTCAACGACTATTGATAGCAACCTTATTTCTAGCTATCAGCATGCATACACCAAGAGTAAATCAACAGAAACTGCTCTGCACAGCCTAGTATCTGTCATTGAGAAATCGCTGTGTGAAAAGGACTACTGTCTCGTGGCCTTCTTAGACATTGAGGGGGCTTTCAACAATATAAGCCCGGAGGCGATCAACTCCGCTCTAACTAATCTGGGCGTAGATAGACCTCTAACTGGTTTAATTGACCAACTTCTAAGAGGAAGGAAAATAGCTTCTTCACTTGGTACGGTCGAGTTATCACGCTATGTCACAAGGGGAACGCCCCAGGGTGGTGTTCTTTCCCCGCTTTTATGGAACCTCACAGTCAACTCGTTGCTACGTGACACAAGCTGGGGGGGCGGGAAGATAGTGGCATACGCAGACGATTTAGCTATTGCATTCAGAGGCAAGTTCCCACAAACTCTGTGTGACCTGATGCAAGTAGCACTGCGAGAGGTTTCGAGGTGGTCCTCTCGCTGCGGACTTAGTATCAACCCGGGGAAAGTGGAACTTGTCCTCTTCACCAACCGGTACAAAATACCGCCACTAAGCCTACCAGAACTAGATGGCACGCGCCTGGGCTTGTCGGATAAGGCCAAGTTTCTAGGCATAGTTCTGGACAGGAAACTGAATTGGAAGGAGAATGTTCTTCAGCGCCAGAAGAAAGCTTGCATCGCTCTTTACACATGCAAAAGAGCCATTGGCTCAGCCCCAGAGTATGCAGTTGGATCTACACGGCCATCATTCGCCCAATCATGCTTTATGGAGTCGTCGTATGGTGGCCTGCGCTGAGCAAGGCAACATATCTGAATCTGTTGCGGAAAGTCCATAGATCCAATATGATCTGTATAAGCGGTGCGCTAAGGACAACGCCCAACGAAGCCCTCCAGGCCATTCTGGGCATTTTGCCACTTGATCTGGAAGGGTTTCGGTCAGCGGCGGCATCAGCTCTGCGCCTAAGAGAAACCTCCAGTTGGGGTGCGGGTACTATTGGACACTCCAGTATTCTGGAATCTTACAGCTTTCTCCCTTTAAGCACAGATCGTTGTGCGACCACTACAGTCGGGGATAGCTGCTTCAAAATAAACATTCCCAGCAGAGAAGACTGGGAGAGGACGGATTGGTGTCCCGAAACAAATGGTGGCACTTCCATATACACCGACGGCTCGAAGTTGGACGGCAGAGTTGGAGGAGGGGTTTATTCAAGGGATTTGGACCTTGAACTCTCCTTCAGACTACCTGATCATTGTAGCGTCTTCCAGGCGGAAGTCTCGGCAATCCGGGACGCCGCGGCCTGGGTAAGCAAACGTGTTATCGGAGGAGATATCACTATTTTCAGCGATAGCCAGGCGGCAATCAAATCCCTTGGCTCATACACGTTCAACTCTGAACTGACGCTCAGCTGTCGTCGATCTCTTCAGGAGATGGCCCAACAGAACCGCGTAAACCTCATATGGGTCCCGGGACATAGGGACATTGAGGGAAACTGTAAGGCAGACGAGCTTGCCAGGCAGGGCACGACCAAGCAGGTTCTTCGGGATAAAGAGCGCTTAGGTATGCCGTTTGCCACATGCAAACTAATGCTGAAGGAGCACACACTCCGTCAAGCCAACGAAAGATGGCTGCAATCCCCAGGGTGTCGGATATCGAAACAAACCTGGCCAAAATGGGATCTTAAAAGGTCTAGACGCATTTATGCCCTAACTAGGAGGGAAATCTGCATATTGATAGGGGTATTAACCGGTCACTGCCTCATTGGTAGGCATGCAGAAAGGCTAAGTGTGCCCTACCGACGATGCTGCAGGAGTTGCAAAGATGATGAGGAGGAGGAAACGGTGGAGCACCTCATCTGCAACTGTCCGGCTTTAAGCGGCGTGAGAACGCGCTTTTTGGGAGTTCCGTTCCTAGATAGTCTAAGCCAGATCGCGGAACTGGACATAAAGGACTTGATGGGCTTCATAAAGTCATCTAAGTGGTTCGAGGAGGAGTAACGGTGTCGGTTTAGGAGTGTCAGTCCCGGGATTCTGCTATGTGGAAAATCCCAACA
Organism: Campiglossa producta; assembly: GCA_964058755.1. NCBI lineage: Eukaryota > Metazoa > Arthropoda > Insecta > Diptera > Tephritidae > Campiglossa > Campiglossa producta. Next base: position 21,025,806 of record CAXKVI010000005.1, read on the forward strand.
ACTCAGGGATTTTCCATATGGCTGGGTCCCGGAGCTGACTTTCCTTGTGTTGGTGGTATCACAACGGGCCTTCAAAACTGGCCTAAGTGTGCCTCTGCGGCAGCCACTTGAACCTACCTACCTATAACTTTCAAAATAATTCGAATTTCGAAAAATTGTATACGTATTTTTGTTTAATCGTTCTGAGCCATACTACCAACTTTCAATAAAATACATGGCCGTCGAAAAAATTATAGGTGGCTCACTTAACAAAATTAACTCATCTTTTAAGACTCGTTAATAGTAGACAATTCCTTACAAATTTAACCACCAAATTATACTATAATTATACTATTTTAGTTATTTACCTTACCGAATTATGTCAATTTATGTGATTTTCGAAATTTTCCAAATTGAAAGTGGACGTGATTGGGAAGCGATTTCGTTTAATTTCAACAGGTATAGGTTAGGTTCAAGTGGCTGCCGCAGAGGCACACCTAGGCCAGTATTAAAAGGCCCGTTGTGATACCACCAACACTAGGAAAGTCAGTTCCAGGACCCTGCCATATGGAAAATCCCGGTATTAACGGAATTCTCCACATAGCAGAATCCCGGGACTGACTTTCCTATACCGACACTGTTACTCCTCCTCGAACAATTTAGATGACTTGATGAAGGCCATCAGGTCCTTTATGTCCAGCTCCGTGACCTGGCGTAGGCTGACCAGGAAGGGAACTCCCAAAAAGCGCATTCTCGCGCCACTTAAAGCCGGGCAGTTGCAGATGAGGTGCTCCACCGTTTCCTCCTCCCCATCATCCTTACAACTCCTACAGCATCGTCGGTAGGGCACACCGAGTCTTTCTGCGTGCCTACCAATGAGGCAGTGCCCAGTTAATACGCCTATTAATATGGAGATTTCTCTTCTCCTTAGGGCATAAATTTGTCTTGATCTTTTATGATCCCATTTCGGCCAGGTTTCTTTGGATATCCGGCATCCTGGAGATTGCAGCCATCTTTCGTTGGCTTGGCGGAGTGTGTATTCCTTCAGCATAAGCTTGCATGTGGCAAACGGCATACCTAAGCGCTCTTTATCGCGAAGAACCTGCTTGGTCGTGCCCTGCCTCGCAAGTTCGTCTGCCCTACAATTTCCCTCAATGTCCCTATGCCCCAGGACCCATGTGAGGTTAACGCGATTCTGTTGGGCCATCTCTTGTAGAGATCGACGATAGCTGAGCGTCAGTTCAGAGTTGAACGAGTAAGAGCCAAGGGATTTGATGGCCGCCTGGCTGTCGCTGAATATAAAAATGTCCTGTCTGATAGTGTGTTGCCCTATCCAAGCCGCGGCGTCCATGATTGCTGAAACTTCAGCCTGGAAGACACTGCAGTGATCAGGTAGTCTGAAGGAGAGCTCAAGGTTCAGATCCTTTGAATAAACCCCTCCCCCAACTCTGCTGTCTAACTTCGAGCCATCAGTATAAATGGAAGTGCCGCCATGAGTGACGGGACTCCGATCCGTGCTCTCCCATTCTTCCCTGCTGGGAATATTGATTTTAAAACCGCTATCTCCGACTGTTGTGGTCGCACAGCGATCTGTGCTCAGCGGAAGAAAGCTATAGGATCCCAAAATACAGGCGTGTCCAGTAGTGCTTGCGCCCCAGCCGGACGTTTCCCTTAGACGCAGAGCCGATGCTGCTGCTACTCGGTGCCCTTGCAGATCGAGTGGCAAAATGCCAAGAATGGCCTGGAGCGCTTCATTGGGCGTTGTTCTTAACGCACCGCTTATACAGATCATGCAAGATATGTGTACTTTACCTAGCAGATTAAGGTTTGTTGCCTTGCTCAGCGCAGGCCACCATACCACAGAGCATGATTGGTCGAATGATTGCAGTGTAGATCCATTTGCATATTTTGGGGCTGAGCCCCCATTTCTTTCCAATGGCTCTTTTGCACGTGTAGAGTGCAATACACGCTTTCTTCTGGTGCTGAAAAACTTTCTCCTTCCAGGTTAGTTTCCTATCCAGAACTGTGCCCTAGAACTTGGCTTTGTCAGCCAAGTTCAGGTGCACGTTATTCAGTTTTGGTAGTATTAGCGGTGGTATCTTATAGCGGTTGGTGAAAAGGACCAGTTCTACTTTTCCCGGGTTGATGCTCAGTCCGCAGCGCGAGCACTATGAGGAAACCTCTCTCAGTGCTACTTGCATCAAGTCGCACAGGGTTTGTGGGAATTTGCCCCTGTATACTATAGCTAAGTCATCTGCATATGCCACTACCTTCCCGCCCCCCCAGCTTGTGTCTTGCAGCATCGAGTTGACAGTGAGGTTCCATAGAAGCGGGGAGAGAACACCACCCTGAGGCGTTCCCCTTGTGACATAGCGTGATAAGTCAACCGAGCCCAGTGATGAAACTATTCGTCTACCCCTTAGCAGTTGATCAATAAGTTCAATAAGAGACCTGCTTATGCCCAGACTTGTTAAAGCGGTGTTTATAGCATCAGGGCTTATGTTGTTGAAGGCTCCTTCAATATCTAAAAAGGCCACAAGACAGTACTCCTTTTCATACAGCGATTTTTCAATAACAGAAACTAGGCTGTGAAGCGCAGTTTCTGTAGATTTCCCTTTGGTGTATGCATGCTGATAGCTACAGATCAGGTTGCTATCAATAGTAGAGGAGAGGTAGTCATTTACTATCCTCTCGAAGGTCTTGAGCACAAAGGATGAGAGACTGATCGGCCTATAGTCCTTGGGCTCGTAATGAGACGCCTTCCCCGCCTTAGGAATAAACACTACCGTGGCACTTCTCCAGGAGCACGGAATGTAGCTAAGAGCCAGGCAGGCTGTATAGGGAAATACCAGCCATTTGGCTGATGTCTCCAGCGTGTTTATGAGTTGTGCGGGAATAATCCCGTCTGGCCCGGCAGCCTTGAACGGTTCGAAGCTTTTAACCGCCCACCTAACCTTTTCCTCCGTGATGGGTATGTGTACAGCCAGGTTTGTTGTAGGTGCTAGGGGTTCCTCATGCCAGTTCCCTGGGAAGTGCGTATTCAAGAGCAGCTCTAGGGTTTCTCTCTCCGTGCTGGTCCAGGATCCGTCAGGTTTGCGCAAATAGCTTGTGGCTGTTTGAGTTTTTGAGAGCACTCGTCTAAGTCTCGCTGTATCGTCGACATTTTCGACCCCTGTGCAGAAATTTCTCCACGATACTCTCTTCGCCTGCCTCAGAGCTTTTTTGTAGGCCCTCAGTTTAACTTTATATTCGAGCCATTGAGTCTCCATGCCAAGGCTCTTGGCCTTATTAAATTGTGTCCTACATGATTTACGGAGCGAGTCCAGGTCGTAGGACCACCAATGCGGCCTATGTTTACCGCGTGGTTTTGGCACTGGGCAAGCCTGCTCTAGGGCATTCCAGAGCGCCGTTGTAAAGGTCTTTACCAGATCCTCCAACTCCCCTACTGATGAGGGGACTTGTGGGGGCAGTGCTGGCAAGTCCCTAGATAGTATTTCATTGTGCAACAGAAAAGTCTAGAACTAATTCTACGTACCGGTGGTCGGAGAATGAGTGTTCATCGAGAACGCGCCATTTTCTGGCCCACTCATAAGCGCCTTCGCTGCAAATAGTGAGATCTATGACCTCCCTACGGGTTTTAGTAATAAACGTAGGTTCGTTACCCACGTTGCAAACTACCAGGTTAGTTGTTAACAAATAATCAAACAACGACTCTCCTCTAGCATTGATATCGGAGCTTCCCCACTGGACGTGATGACCATTGGCGTCAGTTCCGATAATAAGATGACCCATGGAAAAATTTGCCACCAGGTCTTTTACCTCCCTCTGTGGCGGTGGTTCTTCGGCGTCGTAGGGCATATAGACCGATGCCATCGTCAGACTGGTACTGTCGACTGTTAAACTGGCAGCTGTAACGTCACCATTGGTATAGTTGGGCAAGAGAAAGGCATTCAGCTCAGACTTAACCAAAATACAGGCTCTAACCCTGCCCCCCTCGCTGGCTTGGATTAGCAAATCCTTGAGCACCTTGGCCATAAAGTAATCTGTATACCAAATTTCATGCAAATTCCTCAATTTTTACTCAAGTTATGTTAATTTGTATGATTTTCGAAATTTTCGATATCTAAAAAGGGGGCGATTTCACCCATTTTCAATAGCAACCTACCTTGGCCAAAAAGTAACCTGTATATACAATTTCATGCAAATATCTTAATTTTTACTCAAGTTATCGTGTACAAAGTCGGACGGACGGATGGACAGACGGACGGACATGCCTGAATAGACTCCTCTTTTCAACCTAAGAACTTTCATACATGAATCTTGATTATTTTGCGCCGGTACGTAGCACCGTTATGTGGACAAAATTATAATACCCCTGTACTAGTACGCTGGGAATAAAAATGCCTCTCTTAAAAGTGGGCGGGGCCACGCCCACTTCAGAAAATTTATCAAAAAATCATCATATAATGACCATGGGGATTCACCTATAAAATTATATAATTTTACCCATTTCCGTTAGAGAATTATGTCAATTTAGGTGATTTTAGAAATTTTCGATATCGAAAGTGGGCATGGTTGGAGGGAGATTTTATCCATTTACATCAGGTATACTCCCAACGATACTAGTATGCTTTTTGCCAAATTCCATCGTTCTATCGTAATCAGATTAAAAGTTACGACCAGTCAAATTTTCAAAAATGCCTTCCTTAAAAGTGGGCGGTGCCACGCCCACTATAAAAAATTTATGGAAAAATCATAAGAGAATTAGCAGGGGGATTCACCTATAAAATTATATCATTTTAGCCATTTCAGCCACCGAGATATGTCAATTTATGTGATTTTCGAAATTTTCGATATCGAAAGTGGGCATGGTTGGAGGGCGATTTTATCCATTTTCATCAGGTATACTCCCAACGATACTAGTATGCTTTTTGCCAAATTTCATCGTTCTATCGTAATCAGATTAAAAGTTACGACCAGTCAAATTTTCAAAAATGCCTTCCTTAAAAGTGGGCGGTGCCACGCCCACTATAAAAAATTTATGGAAAAATCATAAGAGAATTAGCAGGGGAATTCACCTATAAAATTATATCATTTTAGCCATTTCAGTCACCGAGATATGTCAATTTATGTGATTTTCGAAATTTTCGATATCGAAAGTGGGCATGGTTGGAGGGCGATTTTATCCATTTTCATCAGGTATACTCCCAACGATACTAGTATGCTTTTTGCCAAATTTCATCGTTCTATCGTAATCAGATTAAAAGTTACGACCAGTCAATTTTCAAAAATGCCTTCCTTAAAAGTGGGCGGTGCCACGCCCACTATAAAAAATTTATGGAAAAATCATAAGAGAATTAGCAGGGGGATTCACCTATAAAATTATATCATTTTAGCCATTTCAGATACCGAGATATGTCAATTTGTGTGATTTTCGAAATTTTCGATATCGAAAAAGGGGGCGTGGTTATCATCCGATGTCGCCCATTTTCAAAAGCAACCTACCTTGGCCAAAAGGTAACCTGTATACAAAATTTCATGCAAATATCTCAATTTTTACTGAAGTTATCGTATACACAGACGGACGGACGGACGGACGGACAGACGGACGGACATGTCTTCATGGACTCCTCTTTTCAACCTAAGAACTTTCATATATGAAACTCTATATCTATTTCGATTATTTTGTGCCGTTACGTACTACCGTTATGTGAACAAAATTAATATACCCTTGTACTAGTACTAGTACACTGGGTATAACAAAAAAAAAAAAAATTCTCTGGTTTTTTATTTATATTTTTATTTTAATTTATTTAATTTTTTTATTCAAATACCTATATTTAATATATGTAGGTTAAAGCGTCTCGGGCTTACAGGCAAAAAAAAAAAGTCGGGCGTACCTCCCCTCATACGAAGTGTTTTTGAAAAACATTTAAAAAACAATTTTTTCGTCTCAAAAAGAAGGTTTTTTCTCAAGAAAGTTCATTGAGCTCATGCGATTCGTTGTGGTACCACACTTTAAAATCAGACAAAAAATGCCGAAGATATGAAGAAAAATGCAATTGACCGACTTCTAGGGTTGCCAGAAAAAAATACAACTTTTTTTTTAAATGTTTTTCAAAAACACTTCATATGAGGGGAGGTACGTTGTGGTATCACACTTTAAAATCCGACGATAAATGCCGAAGATATGAAGAAAAATACAATTGGGCGACATCAAAAACACTTCATATGAGGGGAGAACCTCCCGAACCGGCCTACTTTTTTGTGGTGATACGCTATAATGTAGGTATTAGAGGTATACGCCGTCAAATTTCTCGGCGGCATTGTATCTTTCGAGTCATTTCATTACACAAAACCGGCGAACAAGTTTTAACGTCATATGGGATCTATCACCCGGCGCACAGTGGGAAATAATTGAAGTTTACTGTTCATAATCCTCTACAGCCTTCATTTTTCATCCGATTTTCATAATTTTAAATGAAAGATTTTGAGATTTCCAAGAACATAGCTGAGCCCGATTTTTGAATTTCGGGTTGTTTACATTATGTTTTTTGGTGCAAAGTGCGCGAAAACGGAAAATTCTGCAAAAACGATATTACCCTGCTCCAGTTAGCAAAGTTTATTTTAAAAAAACTATTTCAAAACTATAGTAAGAGTAATACAAGACAAATAAAATTATCATTTGAAAATTTTTAAGAAGTTAAAAAAAATTGCAAAGGAGTCCTATACGAGGATGTCAAACAAAAAAAAAAAATTTAATTCAACGGTAACAGCTAGCTTCATAAAATTTGCACTTCATCATACTCAAAATTTATGACCTATAAAACTGCATGCATACTCAAATTATAGAAAAAAACAAAATTAAAAATTAATAGTCCAGAATTTGCGCTAACTTTTTTTTTAACTTTTTCAAAATTTCCAAAGAAAAAATTTTTCGTTTCATATTACTCTGGATCGACAGCGATGGCAACTACGAGTCGGTCAACCAACCCTCTATCGAGTAAGATTGACTTGATGGGAGCTAGCACCAGTGCGGTTGCCAACGCAGCTAAGCGGACAACGGCGGATGCTAAACTCCCATCAACCGCTGATATGAAAACCAGTATCTTTACGTCTGTGGCAACGGTCTCACGACCTGGCCTCGGAGTTTCGAAGGAGAAGGAAGCTGCAACTGAGATGTCGGCAAGGAGAGCGATCGCGATGGCAACTACGGGTCCGCACTCCCGGGAGACATCTCCCCGCCGCTTCACATACCACGAGAAAAGATTGGCTGCAAAGCTCCTGAAGAGGTATGAAGGGGTACCGCAGGAATCGCTGTCGCCAAATTCCAGTAAATCGGAGAGCTAGCGAAAGCTGTGATACCGGATTTCCAAAATTCTTACATGCCAAAAAGGTTAAAAGTTAACCCTTTCAAGCGTCAGGGATCGGACCTGGAGTTAATTCCCCCTCCCAAGCGGCATCAGAATACCCCTGGAGCGGGCAAACTAAGCTTTGCTGAGGTAACCAAGGACAGGATCCTTATAGGCGTCCTTGACCGAGGCAATGACGGTCTGGCCATCCCCAAGGACCGGTGGCGTTACGTGCGAAATTAACTCGGCAACATTCTTCTCAACGTTGCTCCGGAGTTTCCGGGTAGTTCGGCGCGAGTAACGGATGCGGGTTGGCACCAGGGTCAGATTAAATTACTCGCATGCGAGGATGCAAAAATCCGTAGCACTGTACAAGGCAGCAGCTGCTAAACTGGGTGAAGTCTACAAGGGCGCAAAGATAGAGGTCGTCGACTGGAAGGACATTCCAGCTCGTCCAAAGGCAAGGGCGTGGATTCCGGCCATCCCTGACGAACCCGAGAGAATTTTCGGGATGCTACGGCTAATGAATCCGTCCCTCCCAACGCATGACTGGAGTGTCAATCTGGTCGGGGATGCGGTAGGGCCCGACAGACAGGTGGTGTTCACCATGAATAAAGAGTCAATCGAGCCCCTCAAAAGGTGCAATGGCCTAGTACACTACAGCGTAGGCCAGATCGTTATCCACGTATATCGTGGTGATGCTCAGCGCGCTGCCTTCTCGGCTGCTCCGGGGGAACCGCAAAACGAATTACCAGAAGAGGAAGCGGAGGATTCCGATGCGGAAAGCATGTTATCCGCCACGTCCCTTGGCGATAGTGCTGTGAACAACTCGGAGATGGAGGACAGCCTACAGGACGAGCAAGTCCTCGACGTCACGGTGGAAGCAGCCAACGCTGAGCGATTAACATCTAACGCTACAGGCAGCAGGACTCCTGCAACGCCATATCGGGCAGTTAATCGGAGCAAACCCGTCCTTGATAGGCAACCTCCGGGATGGAGCAAACCTCGACGATAAGGGGACGGCAGGGAAGTCTGTGCGCTCTCATGTTGGTAGTGTTTCAGATTAATCTGCACACATCTAAAGTGGCTTCGGCTGCTTTAAGTAGTCGTCTTTCTAAAGGCGACGTGGATGTGGTCCTCATCCAAGAACCCTGGGTCAATAGCTCGAGAATCTGCGGATTGGGGACTAAGGGCTTTAAGCTCATTCGAGCCAGCGAGGAGAGCAAAGTCAGAACGTGTATTTTGGTCAAGTCTGAGTTGAACTCCTTTCTCCTACCTAACTACACCAATGGTGATATTACCGCTATCAGTCTAACGGTCGACAGCACCCGCCTGACGGTGGCGTCGGTCTATATGCCCTACGACGCCGAAGAACCCCCACCACAAACGGAGGTGAAAGACCTGGTGTCAAATTTCTGCACGGGTAATCTTATTATTGGAGCGGACGCTAATGCTCACCATGTCCAATGGGGGAGCTCCGATATCAATGCCAGGGGCGAGTCTCTGTTTGATTACCTCTTAACAACTAACCTGGTAATTTGCAACGTGGGTAATGAGCCTACTTTTATCACTAAGACCCGCAGGGATGTCATAGACCTCACTATCTGTAGTGAAGGCGCTTATGAGTGGGTCAGAAAATCGCGGGTTCTGGAAGAACATTCATTCTCCGACCACCGTTACATAGAAATGGTTCTAGACTTTATTGTAGAACAACCAATCATGAAACGCAATCCACGTAACACTGATTGGCAGTTACACAATGAAATATTAGACAGAGACCTGCCAGTACTGCCCTCACAAGCCCCCTCATCAGTAGAGGAGCTGGAGGATCTTGTTACTATATTTACATCGGCGCTCTCGAATGCTCTAGGACAGGCTTGTCCAGTGCCAAAACCACGCGATAAACACAGGCCACATTGGTGGTCTTACGATTTGGACTCGCTCCGCAAATCATGCCAGAAACAATTTAACAAGGCCAAGAGCCTCGGCTCTGAGCCTCACTGTCACGAATATAAGGCTAAACTAAGGGCCTACAAAAAATCTCTGAGACAGGCGAAGAGGACCTCGTGGAGAAATTTCTGCACTGGCGTCGAAAAGGTCGACGACACAGCGAGACTTAGACGAGTCCTCTTGAAAAGTCAACCAGCCATCAGCTATTTGTGAAAACCTGACGGATCCTGGACCAGCACGGAAGAGGAAACCCTTGAGCTGCTCTTGAATACACATTTTCCGGGGAATTTGCATGACGCACCACTAGCACCTGCAACAAACCTGGCGGTAAATATACCCATCACTGAGGAAAGGGTAAGGTGGGCAGTTAAGAGCTTTGAACCGTATAAGGCTGCCGGGCCGGACGGGATTATCCCCGCGCAACTTATAAACACGTTGGAGACATCACCTAAATGGCTGGTATTTCTCTTCACAGCCTGCCTGGCTCTCAACCACATTCCGGGCTCGTGGTAAAGCGCCACGGTAGAGTTTATCCCTAAGGCTGGGAAGGCATCCCACTACGAGCCAAAAGATTACAGACCGATCAGTCTCTCGTCCTTTGTGCTCAAAACCTTTGAGAGGATACTAAGCGACTACCTCTCAACGACTATTGATAGCAACCTTATCTCTGGCTATCAGCATGCATACACCAAGAGCAAATCAACAGAAACTGCTCTGCACAGCCTAGTATCTGTCATTGAGAAATCGCTGTGTGAAAAGGACTACTGTCTCGTGGCCTTCTTAGACATTGAGGGGGCTTTCAACAATATAAGCCCGGAGGCGATCAACTCCGCTCTAACTAATCTGGGCGTAGATAGACCTCTAACTAGTTTAATTGACCAACTTCTAAGAGGAAGGAAAATAGCTTCTTCACTTGGTACGGTTGAGTTATCACGTTATGTCACAAGGGGAACACCCCAGGGTGGTGTTCTTTCCCCGCTTGTATGGAACCTCACAGTCAACTCGTTGCTACGTGACACAAGCTGGGGGGGGGCGGGAAGATAGTGGCATACGCAGACGATTTAGCTATTGCATTCAGAGGCAAGTTCCCACAAACTCTGTGTGCCCTGATGCAAGTAGCACTGCGAGAGGTTTCGAGGTGGTCCTCTCGCTGCGGACTTATTATCAACCCGGGGAAAGTGGAACTTGTCCTCTTCACCAACCGGTACAAAATACCGCCACTAAGCCTACCAGAACTAGATGGCACGCGCCTGGGCTTGTCGGATAAGGCCAAGTTTCTAGGCATAGTTCTGGACAGGAAATTGAATTGGAAGGAGAATGTTCTTCAGCGCCAGAAGAAATCTTGCATCGCTCTTTACACATGCAAAAGAGCCATTGGCACAAAATGGGGGCTCAGCCCTAGAGTATGCAATTGGATCTACACGGCCATCATTCGCCCAATCATGCTGTATGGAGTCGTCGTATGGAGTCGTCGTATGGTGGCCGGCGCTGAGCAAGGCAACATACCTGAATCTGTTGCGGAAAGTCCATAGATCCAATATGATCTGTATAAGCGGTGCGCTAAGAACAACGGCCAACGAAGCCCTCCAGGTCATTCTGGGCATTTTGCCACTTGATCTGGAAGGGTTTCGGTCAGCGGCGGCATCAGCTCTGCGCCTAAGAGAAACCTCCAGTTGGGGTGCGGGTACTATTGGACACTCCAGTATTCTGGAATCTTACAGCTTTCTCCCTCTAAGCACAGATCGTTGTGCGACCACTACAGTCGGGGATAGCTGTTTCAAAATAAACATTCCCAGCAGAGAAGACTGGGAGAGGACGGATTGGTGTCCTGAAACAAATGGTGGCACTTCCATATACACCGACGGCTCGAAGTTGGACGGCAGAGTTGGAGGAGGGGTTTATTCAAGGGATTTGGAGCTTGAGCTCTCCTTCAGACTACCTGATCATTGTAGCGTCTTCCAGGCGGAAGTTTCGGCAATCCTGGACGCCGCGGCCTGGTTAAGCAAACGTGTTATCGGAGAAGATATCGCTATTTTCAGCGATAGCCAAGCGGCAATCAAATCCCTTGGCTCATACACGTTCAACTCTGAACTGACGCTCAGCTGTCGTCGATCTCTTCAGGAGATGGCCCAACAGAACCGCGTAAACCTCATATGGGTCCCGGAACGTAGGGACATTGAGGGAAACTGTAAGGCAGACGAGCTTGCCAGGCAGAGCACGACCAAGCAGGTTCTTCAGGATAATGAGCGCTTAGGTATGCCGTTTGCCACATGCAAACTAATGCTGAAGGAGCACACACTCCGTCAAACAAACGAAAGATGGCTGCAATCCCCAGGGTGTCGGATATCGAAACAAACCTGGCCAAAATGGGATCCTAAAAGGTCTAGACGCATTTATGCCCTAACTAGGAGGGAAATCTGCATATTGATAGGGGTATTAACCGGTCACTGCCTCATTGGTAGGCATGCAGAAAGGCTAGGTGTGCCCTACCGACGATGCTGCAGGAGTTGCAAAGATGATGAGGAGGAGGAAACAGTGGAGCACCTCATTTGCAACTGTCCGGCTTTAAGCGGCGCGAGAACTCGCTTTTTGGGAGTTCCGTTCCTAGATAGCCTAAGCCAGATCGCGGAACTGGACATAAAGGACTTGATGGGCTTCATACAGTCATCTAAGTGGTTCGAGGGGGAGAAACGGTGTCGGTTTAGGAGTGTCAGCCCCGGGATTCCGCTATGTGGAAAATCCCAACAACTCAGGGATTTTCCATATGGCTGGGTCCCGGGACTGACTTTCCTTGTGTTGGTGGTATCACAACGGGCCTTTCAAAACTGGCCTAAGTGTGCCTCTGCGGCAGCCACTTGAACCCACCTACCTAAAGGTCAGCGGTAGGTAATAACAAGCTGATATTTTTCATTGTGATATTATCTATTATTTTTAATGTAATTAGTTTTACCTAATTTTTTTCAGATGAAGGCGGGGAGAGTTTTGAAACGCGTAGGGAAAAACAACAACATATAACTTGTTTTATCAAACCGGCCGTAAGTGCTAAACCCAGCATACAAGGTACTGCTTTTGTTCGTCGTGTTTGTAATATTGGCAAAATACCCTGCAGCGTAACATCAATCTAGTGAGAAAAATACTAACAGACAACTACAATTTCCTGGCAGAACCCATACTAGTCAGGAAATATCCTTTCCATACTATTAAACAACTAGAACTTTCTGGCTGAAGTCATACTAGTCAGGAAATATTATTATACCTTTCATGAACATGAAATGGTATTATAACTTTGGTCCGATGTTTGTAAGTATGAGAAGAAGAAGAGATGGACCCATCAATAAGTATACCGAAATGATCAGGATGACAAGCTGAGTTGATTTAGCCATGTCCGTCTGTCCGTCTGTCTGTTTGAACGCAAACTAGTCCCTCAATTTTTGAGATATCTGGCTGAAATTTTGTATGTGGCCACCATTTTGTAATATAGGAATCATTTGTCGGAACTGGCAAGATCGGACCAGAATAACATATAGCCCCCATACAACCGATTGTTCAGATATAAGGTTTTTTGACCAAAACTTCTGCAATTAAAAAGTTAGGAACGTAAAATTTTGCAACTCGAGTACTTTCTATTTATGTAGTGTATATAATGAAAATCAACAAGATCGGGCAAATGTAACATATAGCCCCCATACAACCGATTGTTCAGAAATAAGGTTTTTAAACTTCTGCAATTAAAAAGTTAGGAACGTAAAATTTTGCAACTCGAGTACTTTCTATTTATGTAGTGTATATAGTGAAAAACAACAAGATCGGGCAAATGTAACATATAGCCCCCATACAACCGATTGTTCAGATATAAGGTTTTTTGGCCAAAATTTCTGCAATTAAAAAGTTAGGAACGTAAAATTTTGCAACTCGAGTACTTTCTATTTATGTAGTGTATATAGTGAAAATCAAAAAGATCGGGCTAATGTAACATATAGCCCCCATACAACCGATTGTTCAGATATAAGGTTTTTTGACCAAAACTTCTGCAATTAAAAAGTTAGGAACGTAAAATTTTGCTACTCGAGTACTTTCTATTTATGTAGTGTATATAGAGAAAATCAACAAGATCGGGCACATGTAACATATAGCCCCATACAACCGATTGTTCAGATATAAGGTTTTTTGACCAAAACTTCTGCAATTAAAAAGTTAGGAACGTAAAATTTTGCAACTCGAGTACTTTCTATTTATGTAGTGTATATAGCGAAAATCAACAAGATCGGGCAAATGTAACATATAGCCCCCATACAACCGATTGTTCAGATATAAGGTTTTTTGACCAAAACTTCTGCAATTAAAAAGTTAGGAACGTAAAATTTTGCAACTCGAGTACTTTCTATTTATGTAGTGTATATAGTGAAAATCAAAAAGATCGGGCTAATGTAACATATAGCCCCCATACAACCGATTGTTCAGATATAAGGTTTTTTGACCAAAACTTCTGCAATTAAAAAGTTAGGAACGTAAAATTTTGCAACTCGAGTACTTTCTATTTATGTAGTGTATATAGTGAAAATCAACAAGATCGGGCAAATGTAACATATAGCCCCCATACAACCGATTGTTCAGATATAAGGTTTTTTGGCCAAAACTTCTGCAATTAAAAAGTTAGGAACGTAAAATTTTGCAACTCGAGTACTTTCTATTTATGTAGTGTATATAGTGAAAATCAACAAGATCGATCAAATGTAACATATAGCCCAAATACAACCGATTGTTCAGATATAAGGTTTTTTGGCCAAAACTTCTGCAATTAAAAAGTTAGGAACGTAAAATTTTGCATCTCGAGTACTTTCTATTTATGTAGTGTATATAGTGAAAATCAACAAGATCGGGCAAATGTAACATATAGCCCCCATACAACCGATTGTTCAGATGTAAGGTTTTTTGGCCAAAACTTCTGCAATTAAAAAGTTAGGAACATAAAATTTTGCAACTTGAGTACTTTCAATTTATGTAGTGTGTAGAGGAAAATCAAGAAGATCGGGTAAATATAACATATATGTAGCCCCATACAACCGGTTGTTCCGATATAAGGTTTTTTGGCCAATACTTCCGCATTTAAAAAGTTAGGAACGTAAAATATTGCACCTTTAGTACTTTCTACATATGTAATGTTTATAGTGTAAGTCAGTACAATTGAACACGTATAATATATAGGCTCCATACAATCGATTGTTCCGATAACTCGGATCCTATTATTTTGTAAGTTTTTTTAAATTATAACAAAGATGTGTAATGTGTATAGTAAATATAGTTAAATTGAAACAGGCTGTACTGGGGATCGAACAGGGCTGTACTGGGGATCATGAAAGGTATATAGCCTTCGGCACAGCCGAAGACAGCTTTCCTTACTTGTTTTATACTAGTATACAACCAGAATTTTCTGGCTTAACACATATTAGTCAGGGACTTTCCATTCCATGCTAGTATACTATACAACTATATTTTTTTGGTTGAAATCATACCAGTCCAGGTTCAATGCTTTTTGGGCTAGTATATTTCTTACTAGTAGTTTTTGGACTATTAGGTGGACTACTTCGTTTTATGGAAATCATACTAGCCCAGGTTGAACTAGTATGGAACTGGTGTTTTACCACTAGTATAATTCTAGTATATGTATCACGACTAGTAGATGACTGGTATGTTCTGATCGAAATCTGACAATTGACATTTCGTAGAACAGCAACACGTAAAAAATACCAGTTGCTTATATGGCCTGGTGCACCAAGTAGTTGTAAAGTAGTTTTCAACTAGTTGTTTTCGATGCAAGGTGCTTATATTGTTCAATGCAGTGATGCGAGAAAAAACACAAATTTACCGGTATCTCAAAAACTTTTATATCAATGACCTAGTAGGTTCCACTGATCATACCAAACAGCTGCCGCAACACTCACCAAAACCTACGCGGGAGTTTTTTTTTTCGATACAGCAACAACCCTAATGGTATTTGTTTTTTCGAAAAAAAAATGTACCTCTACCGTTTTGTTTGTCACGAAGTTCCCCATAGAAAATGAAAATAGTTGTTTTTGTAAAGCCTCTGTTTCTCAAGCTAGATCCTCCTTCTTCATAACTCGGGTTCAAAGAAGGGAAAAGTCCAAAAAAAGGCTCGAATCTGAATCCACACTGTGTGGCAATAATATCAATTTCGACATTTCGGATCAAGTTTCGACGCGGGCTATAAAAAGGGCAAACCGTGTAAAAAATGCCATTTTATTTTAATCTATTGACATTTTTTTTATTATCAATTAATCAATGATTTCTGTTATATCAGCTGTAATCTCCAAACGGCATAAGGGACGCTGGAGCACCTAGTAGGCAGTTGTCTATTTTAAAGTAGAAACTACAGCCCACATTTTTTAAAACTCCACCTTATCCCTTCCTTTCAGTACAATCTAACAACCATCCACTCACCTTTTCCTCAACATCTCCCTGATCCGTTTCTAAAGCCTCATTCAGCTCAGCGCGTATTTTTGCGATCTCCTTTAATTTTTCCTCAGAAAGTGCCGAACTTCCCGCCGATATGCCAATAAAGTGTTGCTGTAATAATAAAAACATTTCATAACTTTGTTCATAAAAAGGTCTGAGTATACTACATAAATTAAAAAAAAAAAAAAAAACATTTCTCAACCTCACCTCCAATATTGAGGCTAGAATGATTGATGTAATAACAATTACAATACGCGTTGGATGACTATGAGACATTTTTAATTGCAATATTTCCACTTTATATTAAGAAAATTAGACACAACAATTATTTTTGGCTTTAATACTCAAAATATTATTTTTATAAATAATAGTAACTTTTATTTTTTTTAAAGAAATAATATACAGTTTGTCGAATTTTAGCTAATACGCTTACATAGCAATAGAAACACACTGAAAATACGCCAACAATAAAAACAATATCGACCAATACCATATGACACATGGAACGTGCATTGTAATAACTGTTCATGTCGAAACACATGATTTTTAAAGTTTTGTTGTATTGGTTAACTAACTAATATAGTTCTTGTTCTTAGTTTTAAGAAAACTTAGCTTAAACTGAATGTAAAGAGTTCGTTTGGGGTGAGCAGTTGAGAGTTGTTGATTAAAAGTTGAAAGGGAATATTAAAAAGAATATTAAATTTTAATTTACGCAAAATATTTACATAATTTACTTATTTATTTAATTATGAGTTACTTGTTTCTTTATTTAATTTCTTAGATTAACCTAATGATGCTTTTACTTCTATTTAATTTCATTAAATTTTATCCTATTTTTTATTTATTTATTTTTTATTGAATGTTCTTTTAATTTTTTTCAAGGTATGAAACAGATTAAAATAAAGTTCCGGTTTCTGTCTTGTAACGTGTTTCGGGTTCGGTTACGGTTTTTGGTGCCTGTTACGATGAACGGGTTTCGGGCTATAGCTCCAATTTGTAAACAGCTAATAGTTTTACATTTTGCAATATTTTTACTTATTACCTATTTAAAATGAAAGGTGAAAAAGTTATAGCCCGAAACCCGTTTATCGCAAATATCGATTGTAAGGGGCTTGTACGTTATAATATAATATGTTCAATCTTACTTAGTTCGATCGTCCATGTTGTATATGTAATACATAAGAGCAAATTATGCAAAATTGTACGTTCCTAGCTATTATATTGGAGAAGATATAGTTCCAAACCTGTTTATCCAAACAATCGATAGTATGGGGGCTATATGCTATATTGGTCCTATCTTGTTGGTTCCGCCAAATGATTAACATATTATAAAATAGCGTCCGCATGCCAAATTTCAGCGAGATATCTCAAAAACTGAAGGACTATTTTGAAAATTAAACAATTATTTTTAATTTTTTTTCAAAGGGAATGGGGGCGTAATAATACTAATTTTTTCGAAAAATGCTAAATTACATAATCGTTTTTAAATTGCAAGCCCCAACTTTTGACGCCTAACGCGTTCCAATATTCCGAAAAAAGCCGAAATCGACTAATTATCGATGCACCTTACTGTGGGAAAAAGTATGCATCGAAACACCAAAGCATAATTCGATATTAGCCGATAATTCAACACTTCGAATACTAATTAGCACCTTCAACTTGGGTAGAAATGGAATTGCACAATTTTTATCCTCTTTTTTAGTAAGCACGACCCAGTAATTTCCCAAGATATTATCCGTTGCTGGTTAGCAGTAGTGGTTCAAAACTATCGATAGTATCGACTGGTACTATCGATGTATCAATAGTATCGAGAAAAATATGAACACTTCGAGTTTTTCTTGAAATATCGGCGATATTTTTCCACCCTTAGTTAGCAGGGTATATAGGTCTGAATTTTTTTTCCCTGATGGAATTTCTCCTATATAATAATAAATATTTTTGACGCTATGTATGGATGAAATTTCTGCAAAACAAATTCTAAAAATCAACTCATCTTTTTTATTAGCAAAATATTAGAATGGAAAATAATGGAATTGTAAATCGTCAAAAACCTAACTTTTTTTCCAATGGTGAAAACCATGGTTCAATTATACCAGGTTAGCTTTTCGGTGACAGATTCTGTCAGTTGCGGCCATCTTGCTCCCTGAAAAATTGTCATTCACATTCTGGGTAGCCTTTTAGCAAAATCATGTAAATTATGGCTTTTGGAAAATTGATGAATTTATCATTAATAACTGACTTTAAAGATTTTTCTTCTGTGATTAGAGTATGTTATTTTCATTCTTAATCATCAGCCATAGTGTGCATGAAAGAATTGGAGGTAAATTTATTGGAACTGGTTAAATTTGGTTAGTAAAATGGTAATACTATCCCTTTGGCACACTTTTTCCCATAGTATTTATGACCTGAAAACCTTTCAAGGAACTTTTAGTAAAAATTTAAGTTAAGACTACTTTACATGAGTCGATGTCCTATTCGATTTGACGTTCAATTGTATTCAACCATCAAATACAAGTTGTCGATCGGTCGAATTACTATTAACACGGTGGAGCGAAAAAAAAAATCGACCAGGAAATCGACACTTATTTTGAGGCTAGAATACTAGAAAACGGCTAGTCGGAGAAAATTTTAGGCTATGCAGCTTTTGAAGGGATTCCGAGTTCTTACACTTAATATGAGGTAAAGTTTGTGAAATCTAAACTAGCGATGATAGACCTCTAGAATTTAATGTTAAGATCTGTAATTTTTACAGTAATATTTTTTCACCTTTCTGAAAAATAAAATCAATATAATTTTTGAAAAAAAAAAAAACTTGTTTTGGCCCCGTCGAATGTGTTACTTTACTTTGTAATTTTTTATTTGCATTACAATTTATATCCTCCTTTTTCGATTTTTCTACTACCATTTCCTTGACGAAAGAAAAAAACATTCCTACTTTTTTATTCGCAAACGAAACCCGTACACATTTTTATATTGGGAGTGTCAATAATAAACGTCAAGGGAAGAGCAAACCTTCTTATAATTGAACCATGGGTCAAAACGTGTCTTTCGTAACCTTTATCGATAATTCTCCATGGAAATTTTTCAGGGTACTTGTTTGTTAAAGAAAATACCAATGTGCCCACTAAAATAAGTGAGACATTAAAAAAATTCAAAAACGTTTGAAACCGGTTCCGGCTTTTGAAACGGTTTCAAAACTTTTAAAAACAGAAATTAATTAAATTAAAAACGTTTTTTTTTAAAGTTCATAAATTTTTTTGATTTGGGGAACTCGAAGGGGGTCAGGTAAAAAATTTGTCGATTTGGCATGGAATGACCCATATACAAGTTTATTAACGAAACACTGTTAAATATAATTGAAGCATCATCGCGAATAACGTTCTGTCATTTTTTTTCAAAACCGGTTTTATTGCATATAACATTTTGTATTGCTTTCTTGCATTGTCCAGATAACAAATTTTCTAAAATTTGACACACCAAAACTGTAAAAAAGCATTTAAATATAGTAGGTTAATTTAAAGTGACATAAGTTATTTTGCATAGAAGCGTCGAAAGTGATTCGTAACTGCACTGGAAGATCATAAGGAAGGTGTAAAACTGATAATGGCCGTGTTTTTTTATACGCGCATATTCGTTTGCGCTTAAATTTTGTATGGAAAATAAGGGTTGAGCGCTTATCTCTCCATACAAAATCAAAGCGCAAACGCATATGCGTGTAAATAAAAACACGGCCTATATGAAAGATATAAAAGAAAAAGTTAAGGAGACAGATGAGAGAAATAAATTTAAATAAGTAAGGAAGTCTAAGTTCGGGTGAACCGAACATTAAATACACAGCGGTAATTTTCAGAACGGGATAACAATGATATAGGCCCTAGGAGGATTTACGTCAAGTTTTTACTATCTTAGCTATTTACCTTACCGAATTATGTCAATTTATGTGATTTTCGAAATTTTCCATATCGAAAGTGGGCATGGTCGGGAAGTGATTTCGTCCAATTACATCAGGTATGCTCCCTATTATGCTAGTATACCTTGTACCAATTTCATCGTTCCGTTACAGAATTATGTCATTTTAATCATTGTAATGTCATAATGACCTAGACAATTATATCGTTTTAGCCATTTCAGCTACCGAGATATGTAAATTTATGTGATTTTCGAAATTTTCGATTTCGAAAAAGGAGGCGTGGTTATAATCTGATTTCGCAATTTTCAGGAGCAACCTACCTTGGTCAGAAAGTAGCCTGTATACAAAATTGCATGCAAATATCTTAATTTTGACTCAAGTTATCGTGTACACAGACGGACAGACGGACGGACGGACTCCTATTTTCAATCCAAGAACTTTCATATGTGGAACTCTATATCTATCTCGATTATGTTGTGCCGTTACGTAGTACCGTTATGTGGACAAAATTATAATATCCTTGTACTAGTACTAGTACGCTGGGTATAAAAATATTTAAAGACATCCTTTATATGAATGCTGTCAAAATGTAGGTTCAAATTTGTCATTGCAAAACGACATGGTGTCGGTGTCTTTGGTTTTGAAATTTTAGTCATACAAGTATACCACACAGCGATGGTAACAAGTTTTAGTTAATAAATGGAAAGTCAGATGTAAATGAACAACAGGTAAACAAATATGCGGAAATAGTGCAGTTGAGTATATTGTAACATTATCAGCATCTGATAACCTTATCTGTATAGCTTCTGATTTGGTCACCCAGGTGACTACGTCGGCCAGAACAAGAAAAAAAATTTTCAACTTCTAATATTTGGCTATAAATAAATTCTTTAAACTTTGTTTTGTTTTTTTTTTCTACTTGAAATTCATTATTCTTAGATGCCAGGGAAAATAAGCGAACTGTGTTGATTAAAAATTGGTCTTTTCGTGCCTCAAATGTGAAATAGTCACCCGGGTGACTCGTCGGCCGAACTAGGGTTAAATACAGTCACCCGGGTGACAGCGTTGGCCCAAATGAGTTATAAAAATCGTCGGCCGAACTAGGGTTAAGTTCCATAAAATCAATTTATAACAAATGCGCCCCTGATAAAGATAAGGAGATTATCGAAACGTTGGGCAAACTTGTGAAATAAATCGTTTTTATTAGCACTCAACCCAAATGGATCGAAAAAGCTGAAAAGTCCATTTTAATAATTGAACCGATCGAATCATCCATTTATTCATACCAATTGTAATCAATTTTTGAGAATTGAAAACATAAAGATGGAGTGCAGGTATCCAAATTAAGGCAAATAATTTCTTAGGGCCTAAATGGAAGTTCGGAAATCGACACAACATTTAAAGTCTATTAATTGCACTACACCTTTATTTTATCAAATCTCAAAAATTTATTACAACTGTTATGACCCTGCAAAATTCGTTGGATTATGTGTTCCAATTTTTTGATATTGGAGTACTCCAATAGTAATCCTTTGTATATCTCATTGGACCACCTTTTTGAAAGCCGATCATTGCTCCTGCCTTATCGACGAAAATCAGGACGCAATCGCTCTGACAGTATATACTACAAGAAGTAACAACATTGGAGTTCATTGCAAAGTACTCTGACTGTAGGTACTCCATGGAGTAGCAGGAACAAAGCGAAGGTTGGAGTAGATGGTCCAGTCCTAGGACATCGCAGTGTTAATTGGACCACAATTTTATAGGAAAAAGGATTACATTTGGAGTACTCTGATGCTCCAATTGGAGTACTCTTTGGATAGGAAATAGAGTACTCTCGATTTTTGCAGAGTACTAAAATTTTAAAACCAAAGACACCGACAAATTTGTGGCTGCCTTATGACAGCATTCATATAAAGCTTGTCTTTAAACATTTTTAGTTTGGTTTTTTTTATTTTGTTTCTTATATTACCTATTTTATTTTATTTCAGTTTGCCTTATCTTATATTATTTTTAAGCTGTTAACTTATTATTTGTCATATAAAACTTGTTTTAAGGTTACATAGTGACATCTCTGTAGATTTTTATAGTCAACCGCAAAATGTTACCGTTAGCTATGTTATATTAACAGCTATCTGTAAGCAACTTAACAGAACTCCAATCTACTCACCAGCACTATCCATACAACAAAAGAAAAGATAAATAATACAAAAAATACAGTTTATAAATAATGCATACTTCTTTAGAAGAAAAGCGGCTATCCAAATCGCTCACTACTTATTATCTCTGTCTCTCTGTTATTTATTTCGATTGCCGGCCTCGCTATTTCCACCACACACAAACAACCGCCGATGATAATCAACAAATGTGGGAGCATCACATTTGCCCATATTGTCCATATACCCAACAAACATCGAGCACCAAAAACTCAAACGTTTGAGAAAACATTTATTCTCAACTTTTTCTCAAATGTTGTTTATATAACAGGATTATTTGTTGAACTATATTAATAAAAAAATATTATAATATTTATATTAAAATGGTTATTTTTTTTTTGCATGATTGGCATTTCTGAATAAATAATTCAATCGATCCACCCCCCTCAGTTTGAAAATAGGGGAAAATCCCATATTAAAAATGAGCCCTAAAAGGCTATTAACAGTTATTTCACCTCAAGTTGAAAACGAACATTTGAGATTTGAGAAGATGATTGGATCAAATGCTCAAATTAAAATTAGCTAAGATGTTTGTTGGGTAGCTCTCTGTTGTATACCTCCAATACATTGCTTATGTACTTACTACGGCTCTCATATCAACGAGCTTGGCTCGTGCTGCTTTTAATAAGTGGTTGTTTTTGCCCTCCTGTAGTTATTTGTTTATATGTTTAAAATTTTTAAGATTTTTACAGAGAATGACTAGAGCTGGTTTTATTTCCTAGCCCTGTTATGTATGTTAAGCGCTTGTTGACGCCGCTGTCACTCCCCTGCAAAAATCGTTGGATTATGTGTTCCAATTGTTTGATATTAGAGTACTCCAATACTAATCCTTTGTATACCTCATCGGACCACCTTCAGCTTTTTGAAAGCCGATCATTGCTCCTGCCTTATCGACGAAAATCACGACACTATCTCTTTGACAGTATATACTCCAAGAAGTAACAACATTGGAGTACATTGCAAAGTACTCTGACGGTAGGTACTCCATGGAGTAGCAGAAACAAAGCGAAGGTTGGAGTAGGTGGTCCAGTCCTAGGACATCGCAATGTTAATTGGAGCACAATTTTTATATGAAAAAGGATTACATTTGGAGTACTCTGATGCTCCAATTGGAGTATTCTTTGGATAGGAAATAGGGTACTCTCGATTTTTGCAGGGTCTATCCCAGTGTCAGGGTGCCTGCGTCCTCGTGTTTCTGTTTATTGTTATATGTAGTTCACGTGATCCAGTTGTTTCTGCTAATTTCTTATTAGACATTCAGGTTGCGAGCATTGTGTATCAATAACAAGTGTGAACTCTTCTTTTGACAACACACATTAATGTGTCGGTTTGTTTACATCCTGCACATATTAAAATGTCGCCAGCACCGAATAACAGAAAAGCAATGGCGTTGTTTAACATCCTGCACACATCAACATGGCGGTCTCCTATCTTTTACCTAATGGTAGAAAGAGATGGGAAGATGGAAAGAAAGAGACAAAAAAGGAAATTAAAAACAGGTGACTAAACTCACTTTGAAATTTTCACGCCTATGGCTATGATATCACACTTGTTATTAACCACAATCTCAAACAGGTGTTAAACTCATTTTGGAATTTTGACGTCTATGCAGAAGAGTTTACACTTTGTATTGATACACTATGGTTGCGAGGGCCAACTGAATGACTGATGCTCTCTGGGGTGTTAATGGAACAGTGTTGCACATCTGTTGCATTTTCAGTTATTGGCGATTTTGCCGTTACGTATCAAAGCACGTAGTCATATCTATATCTTTACTATATACTATACTATACTATATTATTATTATTATTATTATCATTATTATTATTATTATTATCATTATTAATTTATTTTATTATTATTAATTAGTGTATTTAGCGACCATACATAGGTACATACCAAACACATAGGTATGTTTTTTTATATCCGATATATTTCGGCTACACAACGGTAACCGTGCAGACGTGTAAATAAAAGTCTGCCCTTGAAGACGGTTACCGTTGTGTAGCCGAAATATATCGGATATAAAAAAACATACATATGTGTTTTACTTGACATTGACCTAAAGCCGACAAAATAAATAATTTGTTTTATTATTATTAGTATTATTTATTTATTTATTATTATTATTATAATTATAATTATTATTATTATTATTATTATTATTATTATAATTATTATTATTATTATTATTATTATTATACATATATATAAAATTCTAACACGAAATTTTGTAAAAGCTAAACAGCCAGAGTTGTTTCTTTCAAATTTTAAAATATCATAATATCAAACAATGCTAGACATGAATGACAGTTTTTTCATATTGCCATTAGGAAAGTGATGGTAAGTCCTGATGTAAATATAAAGCACCAGTATACCAAATTTCATGTATATGTCTAAATTTTTACTCAAGTTATCGTGTACCCGGAAGGACAAACGAACGGACGAACAGACATGCCTTAATGAACTCCTTTTTTGAACCCAAGAACTTTCATATATGGAACTCTGTATCTAGCTCGACTATTTTGTGCCGTTACGTAGTACCGTCAGTGATACCACATTTTTTTCCTCCAAAATCGCTTCATATGAAGTAAAACTCTCTAGATTACCCTAGGCATTAAAAAAAAATACCTACAAAAATCCCTACATTTTTTTCCTTGCGGAAATATTGAAAACCGAATAGCTATATATTGAAATTTTTTTATAGAACAATGCTTATACAGTAATTATCAAAAATAGGCATTTTGAACGAGGTTTTTATACATAAATTTATATTCGGGTGATTCAAGTAAAAAAAATTGTTTTTTTTTTGTATTACCCCCAAAAGAGTTAGTAATTGATGAGAAAATAAGCTTTGCAAAAAATCATCACTGTAACTTAACCCTTAGGGGTGCTTATTTTTTCAGCCTTTCCCATACATTGTGTATTAAGAAAAAAGGCATTTTTAAAGTAAATTTGGTCATAATTTTAGAATTTTTTTCCAAAAAACCTTTACTTATTCTTAAAGTTGAAGTTTTTTAAACGTCAAAACCCCGTGCGATTATCCTAAGTATGTATTAAAATAATTACAGCCATTTAAAAAGACTAGATGTTGTATGTGTTACTGTGTATGTGTGTGCAATAGTACAAAACTCACAGGACGCATGTTGGCAAAAAAAAATTTTTTTAGTCAACAAACGGTGCATTTTTGCACCTTGCATGTTTTCCATGTAAAAAAAAAACCCTACATTTCGTGAAATATGAAAAAGCCGACCTTTTACCCTACGGACACATTTTTCAGCCAAAAAGACCTACAAATAGGGTTAAACCCCTACGTGTGGCGACACTGAGTACCGTTATGTGGACATAATTATAATACCCTTGCACTAGTCCTAGTACGCTGGGTATAAAAAAGAAGTGGGCGCAGTCCAAAGCCTGCACCTTCATCGCAGTTTTCACTTTAATTGCGTTTGGGATGCTTACAAATGGTTTAGCAAATACGCGTCACAACTTCTTTGCGGTCAATGCATGCACATTAGGGTGGCCCAAAAAAACTAACTTCATTTTTTCGCTTTATATAAATTTACCTGCAATATTTCACAATTAAATAGATTTTTAAGGAAAAATGTAGCTTCTAGAAGTGAGACAAGCGTTACTTATGCGATATCGAAAAAAGCTCTTCAAAATGCTAGCAGGGATAAAGTGAATACGTGTTTAGCATTGGTAGTGGTGTGACCTTCAAATTAATTTTTATACCTTTCATGAACATGAAATGGTATTATAACTTTGGTCCGATGTTTGTAAATATGAGAAGAAGAAGAGATAGACCCATCAATAAGTATACCGAAATGATCAGGATGACGAGATAAGTTGATTTAGCCATGTCCGTCTGTC
Organism: Campiglossa producta; assembly: GCA_964058755.1. Lineage (NCBI taxonomy): Eukaryota > Metazoa > Arthropoda > Insecta > Diptera > Tephritidae > Campiglossa > Campiglossa producta. The sequence goes on from CAXKVI010000005.1 coordinate 21,051,560, forward strand.
CGTCTGTCTGTCTGTCTGTCTGTCTGTCTGTCTGTCTGTCTGTCTGTCTGTTTGAACGCAAACTAGTCCCTCAGTTTTTGAGATATTTGGCTGAAATTTGGTATGCGGCCACCATTTTCTAATATAGGAATCATTTGTCGGAACCAGCAAGATCGGACCAATATAACATATAGCTCCCATACAACCGATTATTCCGATAAACGGATTTTGGGCTATAACTCCTGTAATTAAACACGAAGGAACGTGAAATTTTATAAGTGTTGCTATTTTTATATGTGAAATATCGATGCTGAAAATCATAGAGATGGGATAAATATTTCACATAGCTCCCATACAATCGATTATTCCGATAAACGGATTTTGGGCTATAAAAAAAAAAAAAAAAAAACGAATGGCGGCGATATACCAACAGGTCATCATAACCTCTAACGAGATTTTTAGCCGAGCTTCTCTTTCCAACTTGTGGTGTGTTGCCTTTGAGCTTTTCCTACAAGTTGGCGGGACCTACAGTTTTTTGCCGACTCCGAACGGCACTTGCAAAGCAAATGAATTTTTTGCTGAGAAGCTTCTCATGGCAGAAGTTCACCCGGAGAGTTTGCCAAACTACTGCCGAGGGGCGACCCCGTTTAGAAAAATTATTTTTCTAAATAATTTTGGATGTTACTTTTGCCGGGCATCGAACCGACACGACTTGGTGTAGAAGGCCGAACACTTAACCGCTACACCATGAATAAGCGTCACGATTTTCACTGTTTGATCCCCAGTACAGCCTGTGTGAATTTAACTTTAGCTCATACCGAAATTATCGGAGCTATCGATTATATGGGGACGATGTGTTATATTGGTCCCATCTCATTGATTTTTAACACCAACATTCCACATTCTAAAATAGCAACATTTATGAAATTTCACGTTCCTACCGATATAATTACAGGAGTTATCTACCAAAATCCGTTTATCGGAACAATCGATTGTATGGGGGCTATGTGAAATCTTTATCCCATTTCAATGATTTTCAACATCGATATTTTACATATAAAAATAGCGATGCTTCCAAAATTTCGCGTTCCTATGTGTTTAATTACAGGACTTATAGCCCAAAATCCGCTTATCGGAATAATCGATTGTATGGGAGCTATGTGAAATATTTATGCCATCTCAATGATTTTCAACATCGCTATTTCGCATATAAAAATAGCGATACTTCCAAAATTTCACGTTCCTACCTATATAATTACAGGAGTTATCTACCAAAATCCGTTTATCGGAACAATCGATTGTATGGGAGCTATGTGAAATATTTATCCCATCTCTATGATTTTCAGCATCGATATTTCACATATAAAAATAGCAACACTTATAAAATTTCACGTTCCTTCGTGTTTAATTACAGGAGTTATAGCCCAAAATCCGTTTATCGGAATAATCGGTTGTATGGGAGCTATATGTTATATTGGTCCGATCTTGCTGGTTCCGAAAAATGATTCCTATATTAGAAAATGGTGGCCGCATACCAAATTTCAGCCAAATATCTCAAAAACTGAGGGACTAGTTTGCGTTCAAACAGACAGACAGACAGACAGACAGACAGACAGACAGACAGACAGACAGACAGACGGACAGACGGACAGACGGACAGACGGACAGACGGACATGGCTAAATCAACTCATCTCGTCATCCTGATCATTTCGGTATACTTATTGATGGGTCTATCTCTTCTTCTTCTCATATTTACAAACATCGGACCAAAGTTATAATACCATTTCATGTTCATGAAAGGTATAATGAGAGCGACGCCGTTTTGAAAAAACCTTGGATCATTGGTGTGGCTACTGCACCAATCAGAAAATGGCCCACTGTGCTAACACATACAAAAAACTTCACTAGCCGAAAGGTCTGTTGCCGTTATTTCAGTGCACAAGCATGCTGGTCGCTCTGTAACAGCTGTTAACGCGCTGGTCCTCCCTGCATGCGCACAACCAGTAACGAAACTCACTTGGCAAGACCGAACCACTGAGCACAGTTAATCAAATACCCAAGAAACAGTTCTCGCTTGCCTTTTCACCGGACTGGTAGTGTTTTTGAGAGCGCGCGTGTGTGCATCGAAAGTGGGTGAACTGGATACCTATATATCCACAATTGTTGTTGTCGGAAACGAAGCGCTTTTGGTACGGTATTCTTGATGGATTGAAAGGATAGGGCGACCGGGTTTGCCAGGCTAGCTAGAAAATATCTAAGCATAGCTAATAACTCTAGCTGAACGGCCGGTAGCTTTAATACTGTTAGTTAAGGAAGTGAATTTTTTCAACAACAACATAGTGAAGTATATTCCTAATATGTGTGCACGCTTACTGATTAATTTCTGCAACGGTATGGCATCTTCTTTGTAGCGCTTTGTAAAAGAAGTTTTTCCCTTTTTGGGTGGAGGCGCCGAGCGTAGTTGACGTTTGAAGTGCAGCAACCAAGACAGCAGCAGCGTGAAATTAGAAATATATTTGAAGCTATAAAATGGGAAAAGAAAATTGTGCAAATATCTTAGGTCGCCTTGTGCACCTCCAGCTGACCAGCTCCACCCTATGCGTGAATAACGGCAGTTCGTTCGAGTGGCGGAAGTGAAATATAGCGACGCCCATAAATTCATACTGAAAAGCGTAATAAAATCTTGAAGTACCTATGCTCTAAAACCGTAGAAAATTCTTTAAATCTGAAGCGCCAAAGTAGAAAATTCCATTGTACATTTTCATAAAAAGAAAACTCGGAGGTGAGGTAGTGGGGGTATTTGTTACATTTAAGCTCTAAATGTTGTTACATTTGTTGAAGCGCATATTGCAGTGTTTTTGGTATTGTTGTTCTTACAGTGCGCAGAAAAAACACACCCTTTTCTGTATCAAGCAGAATAAGTGTGTGTATGTGGGGGGACTAGCAGAAGTTCGCTTGGTTGAACAGGATCTTTTTTTTTTTTACTTTTGGACGCTGAATCATCAGGACCCACACCACTTACTGAAAATGAGTCCCCTGCTATTAAGTGCTATTTTGGTCTGATTAGGTAATCAAAATATTGGGAAATTAAGTTAAAAATTTGACTGTTTGCGAAAAATCAATACATTTTTCGGATTTTGATACACAGAGCCAAAAATGCCTAATAAAATTAATAAGATTGTCTTCATTATCAGTTTTTGGGCAAAGGGGTAGTTGCAACGGTGGAAACGAAGAAAAAACTATAGGGAAATCTCTTTGGTTTTAAGAAGAAATTCTTATTAAAATAACTATACATTTAGTACAAAGGTGTAGTTAGACGCTGACAACCATTAGTACACGATGCCCGGATGGTTAGCTCTGGGTTTAGCATTCGAAAAATTGTAAGTTCGATTCTCTATTTTTTTCCTAATTAGAAATGGTAAAAAGAAATCTTCTTAATTATATTTATGTGATTTTCCTTTGAAACATTAACAACTATACACATATCAGTAATTCGACGCTAGCAATCAAAAGTGAGCGATGGCCTGATAGTTAGCAGCTTTTAACAGTTAACAGTTTATCATTCCGAAAATTGTAAGTTCGATTCCCGGTGAGGGCAATATCATTTTATTTTTCATTTAAAATATTAAAAAGAAAATCTTCTTTATAACATTAAAAAGACTGTCCCTACAATAATAAGAAGCACATCTTCTTGAAGAAAAACTATACAGATATCTTATCATTTTTGTTCTATTTTATTAGGTACCTTTGGCTCTGTGCATAACATATCGTCGTGTCATACGAAAACTAACATTTTCGAAAATTTTTATGGATTAAGTTTTCTTATGGCACGATATATAGATGTATTGCAGTTCTTAATAAACTTGGAACCAAATTCGAGGAACTTAAAATGAAGCTTATTAACAACACAGAGAATAATGAGGTGGTCATAAATATGTGTTGATTCAACCAAAATCGCTGTCAATTCTTATTCATTATTCAATGCTGTTGATTCAACTGCATTGAAACTGTTAACCTAAAGTTAAAAGTTAAGCTGTTGTTTTAACAGTTAAGCTGTTATTTTGTTGTTCTAGGGGTTGCTGGTTCGAATCTCGGTGAAGTCAATATAATTTTTTTTTTTTAATAAGTCTTATTTTAACACCGAAATTAAATATTTTTCAGAGTTCTTATATTAACTTCACCGTGAACCGGACTCGGGTCTCTTGAACGCTCAACTCAGGTATCGCATACTTATTATTACAGCTTCATTCTAAATGACACGTTGCTTTGTTGCTTCCACCGAGAATCGAACTCACACTCCTTGACTGCTGAAAGGAGATGACTACCACTAGACCATTGCGTTGTTATGCTGGCCGACGTCTAATTGCTGCTTTGTTGAATGACAGTTGTTTACGCGACATAAGCTATGATTATTCCGTTCATTTCATATTATCTCCATTACAAACTATTGTAATTCGCAAATAGTTTATGGAATATGCGGAATACATTGTTTATAATTGCATAAGCTGATGGAGGTTTTTTCCAATATATCTTCGCTGTTGGATTAACTGCAGAAGTTTATTTTTAAAATGACAGTTCCTTCGCTGTTGGATTAACCCAAAATTCTGTCAGTTTTACCAAATTTTTTTGATTAAAATTTACAGTTCTATCACTGTTGAATCAACAGTTATTTCAAGAAAAAATTCCGTTGAAATAACCAATCTTTGGTCAATGCAACAGAATTTGGTCAATTTCAGGGTAACAGTTCGAGACTGTTGAAATTACCAGTGGGATTTTTTTCTGTGAAGAATATCATTAACAACTTGGCAACTAAATACGGCAAAGGTGGGGAATCGAACTGAAAAAGTTCAGATGTTGTTGTTGTTGTTGGTGTTGTTGTTGTAACGGAGTGTAGCCCTGCCCAACGTGTGCTTATCCTTAGCCTAAATCATGGGTCGGCAGATTTGTAAATGCAGGTGTATAAGTGAGAACGCTAATACACGCGCTGTGATCGTCCGAAGTGGTTTCGCCCCTTGCCCAGCGACGACTAAATCATTTGGTAAACAAAGAGCACAACGTGTCTGTGTGATGAATCCAACTTGTTTGAATGATCTTAAGATCTATGGGGCGCCGATGCTTGGCCTAAATTGTGATCAATGTCTTCTAACGGAAGTCCTAGGAAACTAGCTGTTTCTACAGGGTTGGACCAGAGGGAGATGGGTATTAGAAGAGTGGGCTCCGCGGAGCAAGTGGTTGGTGTTATGGGGGGACGAGGCGCATGCGGAGCATTCATTCGACACGTCTGGGTTCAGTGTGGATAAGTAGGAGTTTAATCTACTACAATCTCCCGAGCGTAATTTGAGCCAGAGTGACCCTTGTCTCTCGAGGAAGATGATGCTCCTCTTCAGCAATGCGAGGTGTTGAGGTATGCAAAACGACATTCACCGGACAGAGCGCAACTATGCAATAGCTTAAAAGGACGTGTGGCACTGGGGGAATGCCGCGGTAAAGCTATTGCATAACGCTGTACAGATATTAGAAAACATCTGCCTAAAAGTAGGCAACGCTTACAGATCCAATTTTATGTAATCGGCCTGTTTTTAACACCGAACCTTTTGCTGTTATTAATAGCGATAAATATCCGTTACTGTTTTTTGATTCAGTCGCCAAGTCCGCGATATAATTTATGCAATAGCTTAAAAGTTATGAAGAGATTGTTGTTCCGAGCTTCTCCTACAATTTGTGGTGTGCTGCCTTTTCAGTTTTTTGCCGATTCCGAACACCACTAGCAAAGTAGATGAATTTCTGTTAAGAGCCCTGCCATGGCAGAAACACACTCAGAGGGTTTACCAAACCTTTGCCAAGGGGCGATCCCGTTTAGAAAAACATTTTGCGGAAGATGTTTTTGATGTTGATTTGACCGGGTTGAGATCCCCAAATACTTGATGTAGTAGGTCGAGCACACTAAGCGTAAACCACGGCTGTCGCCTCCATATAATCAACTGAAAAGTCGTCGTCAACAAAGGCAACGTAATACTGTTTATGTATAACGGTCATAAACCGAGCGAACTTTTGTTAGCACCCCCATACATACATACCTGCATATTTAATGCCAAATCTGTATTTTCCTCTTGCCTTTCTTCTAGAGTCAAACAATAATATGCTGGAACTGTTCACACACAATTCAACTTTAATTGCTTGTTTAAAGATGTTGCAGTGAAACATTTAAATTAATTCAATTCTGTGCTGCGAGTAAACGTACACATGTTAAACAAATAAAGATAAGTGCTTAAATTAAAGTAAACAAATCAGTTCTGAGTTTATTTTGAAAAATGCGACATTTTTCACTAAAGAAAATATATAAAAACAAAACCAATACCTGGATAAAAAATATTTAATATACAAAAATTAAAATTAAAAAAAAAAATGTTTTTAATTAATATTAATAAAATAAATTTAAAAAAATAAAACTTGAAAAGCAAAAAATTAAGTTTATGAATTATTCAACAAATTGCCAGTAAAAAAAATGAATTAAAAATATATCCAAAGAATAAGTTTTAAGTGTTGAAAATAAAAAATAGTACTGAACTAAATAGCGAAAAGCCTTAAAAGTTGTTTGTCAAATAAAGGTAAGAAAATTCCAACTACATTCTAGGTACGTTCTCTTTCATTGTTATAACTACCTGAAAATAAACATACAAAAAAATTGCCTAAATTTTAAACCCTGCTAAAGTTTAAGCAATTTTGTAAACTTTTTTGTGGAATATTTTACACCTCCCAAATACCTAAAAAAAATTAATTTTCTTTTGGTTTTGATTTAAGATCTAAATGAAAAAGCAGTATAAAACTTATTTTTTGTGTGTGGCATAGCTCAGCGGTAGAGCAGTCGGATCCAACTCCTGAGCGGCACCGTTCGAATCCTGCCATTGCCACATTTTTTTAATTTAATTTTATTCTTAAAACTTTACGGTTGAAAATTAAAATCTTTTCGGTCTACAATTTTTGTTTGTTTTCATTTACATATTTTTGAAAGCTTTTTCAAGATGGAATTTAGCCCACAACATTTACATATACATATGTGTGACGTAGCTCAGTCGTAGAGCAGACGGGCATGATGCGGGGAGTCTTGGTGCCAGCCAACGGACAAATAATTATTTTTCTTTACAAAATTGTTTAGACATTGCTGGATTAAAATTGAAACCCGGTTCATTTAACCAATTTTCTTGAAATGGTCTAGTTTAAATTTGAAACCAAATTTGGTTTGGTCATATACATACGTACCTATATATTCCACAAAAGTTTAAAATTGAGGCTCAAATTTTTTACCGTGTATGAAAAGTATTTTGGTATAATTTAATATTTCTTTTACAGAAATCAAATTTGTTTTAAATTTACGGAACTTTTTAAATTATTTTTACATGTTTTCATAACGAAATTAAGTTTGGGGCAATTTTATAGTAGAATCTCTAGAACCCCTTTTTTTGAGGAATCATCTTTTTTCTGTCATACACATATATGTATGCAAGAGCGTACGCAGCTCTTTAGAAGAGGGGGAAGGGTAAAATTACAATTTTTTCGCAAATTTACTTCAGTAAATGAAGTTATTCGAAAAATTACAGTTCACAGGGTAAAAAAGCGAAGCGCATTCAGAACAAAGCTGTAATTAGATGCTAGTAAAGTCGACTTTATCGAAATAAGCACCCAAATCTCGATAAAGTCGATGAAATCTGACACCATTTGACCAAATGAAATCTAGCCTTAAGTATACGATGGCCTAATAATAGACACCTGCGTTCGATTTTCGGTAAAGCCCAATATAACAATTCTAAAAAAAATTTTATTTTTTTATTTTACACTTTTAATGTTGAAATTTAAACAGCTTGTCTGTTGAATTTTTCAGTGTGTAATTTCGCATATTTTAAAGGAAGGTAAAAAGTAGCCTACCTTTTATGTAGCGAAACTACACAGAAATTTCTAGGAGTGCAATTTATATATTTGCTAAATAACTAAAATTCTTCTTGGGTTTTATGAAAATTAATTTAAAATTAAAAGAAAAAATACATAAGTTTACAATAAATATATTTTTGGAAAAGAAGTTTATTCACCATTAAGCCTAGATTCAGAGTGCTGAAGGAGCGCTCCACCGTAGCGGTTGTACAGGGCATTGCAAGCAGTACGCCAAAATTCATAATAGGTTTGTTTATTGAGCTGCTCTAGCTTACGCCAGATTGATATATTTCACAAAATTGCGTTTAACGAACACTTTTCTTGCTCTATCTTTTGTTTCATGAGTACGCTCAAAACAAAACTACACAGAGCCAAAAATGCCTAATAAAATTAATAAGATTGTCTTCATGATCAGTTTTTGGGCAAAGGGGTATTCGCAACGGTGGAAACGAAGAAAAAACTATAGGGAACTCTCTTTGGTTTTAAGAAGAAATTCTTATTAAAAAAACTATACATTTAGTACAAAGGTGTAGTTAGACGCTGACAACCATTAGTACACGATGCCCGGATGGTTAGCAGCTGGGTTTAGCATTCGAAAAATTGTAAGTTCGATTCTCTCTTTTTTCCTAATTAGAAATGTTAAAAATAAATCTTCTCAATTATATTTATGTGATTTTCCTTTGGAACATTAACAACTATACACATATCAGTAATTAGACGCTAGCAATCAAAAGTGAGCGATGGCCTGATAGTTAACAGCTGGGTTTATCATTCCGAAAATTGTAAGTTCGATTCTCGGTGAGGGCAATATCATTTTATTTTTCATTTAAAATATTAAAAAGAAAATCTTCTTAATAACATTAAAAAGACTGTCCCTACAATAATAAGAAGCACATCTTCTTGAAGAAAAACTATACAGATTTTGCGATAACTCAGAAATTATTATTTTTAGGAGTACTCCGATTGGGCAAGGAGAGCATCCAAATAATTTATTAAACATAGTAAGGCTTTCTAGTTTTAAATCAAGACCAACAAGTATACCCAATATAGAGACTACCAAATCAGAGACTACCTACAAAATAATGCATGCTCCTCAAAAATGGCTAAAAAAACAATAACCTCTTATAGTACATTTACACTGCACCAAATTATGCAAATTTGGCGAAAAATTGCTATTTGGCGCTTTGCATACAAATCTCGGAATTCCATCACACTTGACCTCATTTGCCAAACAATACAATCCCCAGCTCCGCAAAATAGCAACCCTGCGGGTGTTCAACATTTAAAACTGCCCAGCAAGAACCTTAAAGGTTTAATGACATGTGATAACTTAATAACTATGCACAGCTGTAAATAACAATTTTACCTAGTTTTTTTTAAGAAAATGGGCCAATTCTACCAGGAAAAGACAAAAGTCGTCTTGATTCTTCTATTACTATGACTCTAGAGGTGTTTAAAACCATAGTACAACTGTACAAGTAAGATATGAATCAGCTGTTCGACTTACAGCTGTGCTCACCTGATCGGGTTCCCCTTATTGGAAGCCACTCAATGAAGGGTGTCATTCGTTAGGACCGAAATAAAAGTAGTAGTAGCTTGTGGCAAATGTTTATAACTTCATAAATAATAGAAATTATTTGCCGAAAATTATTTATTATAGCAACTAATTTGATCTGGAAATGTTTGTACAAAGATTTTACTTGTTTAGCGAAAATTTTTTCATATTTTCTAAAACTGTCTAAAACTTTTAGCACTACGCAGAAAAGCAATCCTGTGGTTGATATTTCCATGACAACTCTCTTGTTCTTCTTTGTTTACATAAAACGCAACTTGCTAATTGTATAAATTTCTGTGAATATTTTTAATAAACAAGCATTTTTCTTACTTACAACATATATTAGTAAAGTGCCCACCATTTAAATGTGTTTTTTCATAGATGCCTGTGCTTATTTTCTTTTTGTACTTTGTGTGTGCGTGGCGTGCATATAAGGGAGTGTTCACATGCTGCTACAAAGTTGCTTATATGGCGTTTCCACCAAACATACACAGCATCCTTTGGGTTTGGAATAATTGTCAATTGTTTCTGATGCGTGTTCCTCCTCGTTGCTCGGGCGTGATAGATCGCGTAGCTTTGTTATGAATAATCATAGCAATTAAATAATTATTATTATTACCTTGCATTAAACTCGAGAAAAAGCGACAACAAAGACGACGTATTGCACCCTCGCTGTTAATGTTGAGATTTATCACCAAATGCCATGCCTTTGTCTCATGCTCAACAGCTGGCAGTCCCGACTGCTGTCTCAACTAATACTATTAATACTACTACTAATACATATTGTAACCTGGATAACAATTATACTAATTCGGCTGACGCTCGCACTGCCAATAGCTCTGCCGCTGCTTTTGATGTTAATGCCCAAAGCATTATCAATGCTGCTGGTAGCTCTGCTGACATTCACATAGCTGCTACTACTACTAATGCAGATTGTAACTTGGATATCAACGATACTAATTCGGCCGACGCTCGGTCTGTGGCTGTCTCTGCTGCTACTGCTGTTAATGCCCAAAGCATTATCAAGGCTGCTGGTAGCTCTGCCGATATGCACTTAGCTACAAACTCTGCTTCTGTTCCTGCTGCTTTTGATGTTAACCATCAATTCATTTCTAATTTTGCTGTTAACCACCAGAACCACAATAATATCAACAGTAATTTCGACCAGACCGACAATCGTATTGTGGCGAATGTTATCAAGAATCGCTCATCTTCCACCACTAGCGTCACTACCACAACTACACATACATGACGTGAGAGCGAGAGAGGGAGAGGCAGCTCGCGTGTTTACGAATGTGGCACAAAGAGGAGATGACGATAGATAAACGCTTCGAGAACACTGTTGCACGAATAAACCAGAAAGGTGTAGACATTTCTAGGTTGTGAAGCTGCTGTTGGCTAGGGTATATAAACCGCGCAAAGACAACGCAATCAGTCAGTTTATTTTGAAGTGTTGTACAGTGAAGTACTGAAGAGTGAATTAACCCGCGATATTGTACTACGGTTTTTAGTAGTAAATAAAGCGTACTATTTATTAAGCAGAATCGGAGTGTTTTATTTAACGTACAGTGATCGAACTCAGGGAAAATAATCAAGGAATCATCGAATTCGTCACAATTGGTGTCAGAAGCGGTATTGTTAAATAAATACAAGGACATTGAAAAGGATAACAAGGACATTGAAAAGGATAACAAGGACATTGAAAAGGATAACACGGACATTGAAAAGGATAACAAGGACATTGTAAAGGTAACAAGGATATGGCAAAGTTTAATGACTTGAAGATCCAACAACTCAAAAACGAGTTGGAGAAACGTGGAATGGTAACAACAGGCAATAAGCCAGAGCTACAATCACGTCTACGCGAGGCTATGGAAGCGGAAGGAATCAACGTTGACGATTATGTTTTTCAGCTTTCGGAAGAGGGAGCAACGAAAATAGAAGAGCAAAAGGATACTCCGGGTTCAGTGGCAAATGTGGACACAGACTCTTTATTGGCTGCCTTGGCTCAAATGTCAAACAACATAACATCAAGCATGTCATCAAAGTTGGAAGAACAGAAGACACACATGGCATCTCAGTTAGAAGAACAGAAGGCATACATGGCGTCACAGATCAAGGAAGAGTTGATGGAACAGGAAACACGCATAACGTTAAAACTAGAGGCACAAGAGCAAAGAGTCTCATCGCAGATAGAAGTTGTCAGTGGACGACAGGATAAGATCGAAGCCGAGGTGGATGCGTTAAAATCTCGTATCCAGGAGTTGCAGCTGAATCGTCCATCTGTTTCAACAAGCACACCCAAGGTAAAAACCCCATCCTTTGACGGTTCTGTTCCTTTCCAGGTATTTAAGCTACAATTTGAGAAGACAGCAGCTGTGAACAATTGGGGCGCTGAAGACAAAGTCGCTGCTTTATTTGTGGCATTGAAAGGACCTGCAGCCGAAATCTTACAGACTATTCCAGAAGGTGAAAGGAACAACTATGAAGCATTGATGGGAGCCGTTGAAAGACGCTATGGTAGCGAGCATCGGAGGCAGATATTTCAAATGGAGCTACAGAATCGCTTCCAGAAGGCTAATGAGTCATTGCAGGATTTTGCATGGGACATTGAGAGGTTAGCTCATTTGGCGAACGCAGATGCACCCGTGGAATACATCGAGAGGGTAAAGATCCAAAGATTCATAAATGGAATAATGGATGTAGACACGAAGCGAGCCGCATATGCAAACCCCAAAAGGACATTCGCAGAGACGGTCTCACACGCTTTATTACAAGAGACAGCCTCGATTTTATGTAAACCAGATAACAAGGTTCGCCATGTGGAAAAGGAGACATCAGACTTGGTCGAAAAAATCAACAAAGTTCTGGAAGCCTTGAATGGAGCACAAAAGAAAAGCGATGGTGTCATTAAATGTTTCAAGTGCGGAAAATCTGGCCATATGGTGCGTCATTGCAACATCGGCTCCAGAGACTTCGGCAATGCTTGTGGACGTAAGGGTAACGCTGGAGGAGATGACCAAGATGAATGCCCTATAGTTTCTGTGTCGCAGATCGGAAGGAAGTCAAGTAATGTTACTGTTAGAGGTTTCTTGGACGGAAAAGAGCGGTTATTCACTGTGGATACTGGCGCATCTCATTCCATCATTAGAAGTGACTTGGTCCAAAAGAGAGTACGACCATTGCAGGATGCAAAGTTGCGGACAGTAACTGGTGAAAGTAAGCTGGTTCATGGAGAAGTGCGGTGCAAAGTTGCGATTGGGAATGCGACTACATACCACAACTTCTTAGTGGCAGATATTGTGGACGAAGTCATCATTGGCGTCGACTTCTTGGCTGTGAGAGACATTCACATGAACCTGAGAAATAGAGTTATGAGATACAATGGCCAAGAAGTACCTCTGATCTTTGGACACAACATTGGGTATTACACAAAAGGAGTTTCATTAGAAATGAAGCACAAGGACACTCGAAATGCAAAGGTACCTCCTCGACCAATGGCTTTGATAGACAAATGCCTACTTGAGAATATTTGGAGAAGTCAACAGGAAGATTCAGATCTGGCATGTGTGATCCGAGGGCTCGAGCGAAACAAACGACCAGCAAGAAAAGAAATGTCAGCGGCGAGTCCAGTTGCCAAGTCATATTGGGCACAATGGAACAGTTTACGAATGGTATCCGGTTGTTTGCATCGAATATGGGAGAGTGAGGATGGTCAATGCGCTCGGAAGCTTATAGTTGTTCCAAGGAAGCGGGTGTCTGATGTTCTCAGGGAAATGCATAACGATCCAAGTGGAGGTCATCTAGGAGTCAAGAAGACCTTGGAGAGGATTAAGCAGACATTTTATTGGGTTGGTTACGGTCAGTCGGTAAAGGAGTGGATTGCCAAATGCGATGAGTGCATCAGAGCAAAGGTGCTGAGGTCCACGAGTCATGGTCTAAGGAGGCAGTGCAACTCAGATGCACCGGTTGAGAGGATTACCTTGGATGAAGCTGGTCCATTCCCCGGAAGTATAAGCAAAAACATGAAAACCAGGTACGAAAAAGCAATGGAAACAGAAGGGTTTCTGGAAGGAGATTTAGTATTCCTTCACAGGCCACAACGGAGGAAAAGTGTGTCTCCCAAAGTTCAGTGCAACTGGGAAGGACCATACAGAGTTGTGAAACGGATCAACGACGTCGTTTACCGCATACAGGCTGTTGGAATGCTACGGAACAAAATGAAAGTGGTTCCCCTGGAGAGACTAGCAACGTTCGGATCGGGAAATGTGTCTGATCGGGACGATCAGACTTAGGTGGAGGGCAGTGTGGCGAATGTTATCAAGAATCGCTCATCTTCCACCACTAGCGTCACTACCACAACTACACATACATGACGTGAGAGCGAGAGAGGGAGAGGCAGCTCGCGTGTTTACGAATGTGGCACAAAGAGGAGATGACGATAGATAAACGCTTCGAGAACACTGTTGCACGAATAAACCAGAAAGGTGTAGACATTTCTAGGTTGTGAAGCTGCTGTTGGCTAGGGTATATAAACCGCGCAAAGACAACGCAATCAGTCAGTTTATTTTGAAGTGTTGTACAGTGAAGTACTGAAGAGTGAATTAACCCGCGATATTGTACTACGGTTTTTAGTAGTAAATAAAGCGTACTATTTATTAAGCAGAATCGGAGTGTTTTATTTAACGTACAGTGATCGAACTCAGGGAAAATAATCAAGGAATCATCGAATTCGTCACAGTATCAATAGTGGTGCTGTTAATAACCTAAACAATAATACTGCTGTTAGTTCTGGCTCTTTTCCTGCTGTTCACGGCCAGAGTGGTGATAATGGTAATAATACTGAGCGTCACATCCATCGACAAACAAACAACAATAGGAGAACATTGGTTTATGGTTGCAACGACAGCACTGAACTTGAAGCAGTTTCTTTATGGAAGTGGGTACATGTCTCCTCCTTTAAGCCTACAGTTTCCGAAAGCAATGTTATCGATTTTGTTTCTAAGTATGCTGGGATTGACCGCACGTATATTTCCTGTCGTAAATTGGTAAAAAAGGGTGTTTCGGTGGAAAGCTTAGAAAGCGTCAACTTTAAGCTCGGTGTTGCATCAGCCTTTTACGACCGTATTTTAAACCCAACCGTTTGGCCATCTAACGTTAATGTGCGGCCCTTTCAATTCCACCAAAGCCACAATAATGACACATAGAACACATGTATCCCGTCGCATTTCTGTGTCTAATTCTTCTTTAAAAATCTATTTTCATAATATGGGTGGAATGCGTACTAAGTCTAAGGACATCTATATAGCTACCTCGCGCTTGGATTACGATGCTTTCGTCTTCGTAGAAACCTGGCTCAATGCTGATTTTTTCGACGAGGAATATTTCGACCCTAATTTGTATTATACATTCCGTAAGGATAGAGATGCAGTTAAAACCGGTCTCCGAAAGGGAGGTGGCGTTCTCATTGCCTTGAAGCGATATTTCCGTGTGTCTGTACATCAACTTATGCACAGTGATTCCTTAATTGATCAGTTGTGCGTCAAGATATCCGGATCTTCTAGCTCTACATTCATATGTGTGTCATACATACCCCCAACCAGTTGTGACAGCCTATATAATTATCACATAGATAATATCGTTAATCTGTATGAAACAAATTCTCATGCTACTTTTTGCGTTCTTGGTGATTTTAATATGCCCGATATAGTTTGGTCTGACCTTCAAAAGGATGGTCTGTTGACTCCTACTAATGTTACTCGTTCTTTTGAAATGAATGTTATAGATAGTACTCTAAGTTGTAATTTTATTCAAATTAATAATGTTTTCAATACGCTTTCTAGATTACTTGATCTGGTTTTTGTCGACGAAAATTCAATGGTTAGCCTCTCTGAGAGTTCCCCTCCCCTTTGTTCATCCGATAGACATCATGTCCCGCTCGACATTTATATTCATAATTTCGATACCTTTCCCGTTTCCTCTCGCTTAGAGAACTCATCTTTAAATTTTCGCGCTTGTGACCTTGTCGCGTTGAATGATTCGATTTTAGCTTTAGACTGGGAGTTAATACTTTCGCCGATGGACGTAACTGATTGCTTTGACTCTTTCCTAACTAAACTAACTGAGATTTTTCATAGTGTTGTGCCGATTTTTGGCGCTAAATTACATAAACTTCCTTGGTACAACCAAACTCTTAAAAATCTTAAAAACAAACGTAACAAATGTTATAAGTTGTATAAGTTAAATACTGCAAACGCCATCCTCAGAGATCAATATTTACTTAGTGTCAAACAATTTAATGTCCTAGACAAATTCCTTTACAATCGGTACATTGGTAGGCTTGAAACTGAGCTCAAGACGAATCCAAAAGCTTTTTGGAACTACGTCCGCGGTAAACGTGGTTCTTCCAATATACCGATTTGTATGAAGTGGAATGGTATATGTTCTCAATCTCCTAGTGAAACCGTTGAGCTTTTTGCTGAGTTCTTCAAATCTAATTTTGATGATGCTCTTGCTCAGAATGATGATTTTCTACGTGCGTCTCCTTTTGAGCTTCTAGACTTCGGATCTGTCACTATCACTCCAGAAGACGTGTGTAAAGCCATGCTCTCACTGAAACCCTCGCTAAAGTGTGACAGCGATGGCCTTTGCGGCTTTATCCTGAAGCATTGCTGTTTTCCCCTATCCTCTCCTCTTTGTCACATATTTAACTTATCCCTGTCCTCTGGGACTTTCATTAATAGGTGGAAGGAGTCTACCATCACACCGATTTTTAAATCTGGCAGCAGGAATGATGTCGCTAATTACAGGCCTATTGCTAAACTTACTTCGTGTTCAAAGCTTTTCGAAATGGTTTTAAAAGAAAAATTGTCTTTCGTTACTAAAAGCATTATTGAGCCGCACCAACATGGGTTTGTCGCGGGGCGTTCCACCGTTACCAATCTGGCACATTTCTCTGATTTCTGCATCTCTGCTTTTAATGATGGCTACCAGGTCGATACAATCTATACCGATTTCTCGAAGGCTTTTGATAAAGTCTCTCACCAAATCTTATTATCTAAACTCGAGCATCTTGGTTTTCACTCAGTGTTTTTAAGTTGGCTGAAATCGTACTTGTCGAATAGAACTATGTATGTGGAAATTGAGGGCTCTATTTCCCACACGTTTATTGCCACCTCGGGTGTCCCTCAGGGTAGCATTTTAGGCCCTCTTTTGTTTATTCTATTCATAAATGATATTGGCTCCTGCTTTAAATTTTCTAAATTTCTACTTTACGCTGACGATCTAAAAATTTATCGTAGAATAAATGGTCCGTCCGATTGTGCTCTTTTGCAACATGACCTTAATAAACTCGTTGATTGGTGTCTCGCAAACAATCTCCACCTTAACGTTAATAAATGTTTCCACATGTCTTTCACTAAGTCTTCCACCACCCTACCATCATCTTATGAAATTGCCGGTGGTCAATTGGCCTCAGTCATTGAGATTGTTGATTTAGGGGTTGTTTTTGACACAAAGTTTTCTTTTGTTAATCATATATGTTACATACTTCCAAAGGCATACTCGAATCTCGCTTTTCTTCGAAGATATGGCAAAGACTTCAAGGACCCGTATACAAGGAAAGCTCTCTACATATCTTTGGTTCGTTCGAGACTAGAATATGCCTCCATTATTTGGAACCCCATTTATAACTGTCACTCGGCTAGGATTGAAAGAGTCCAAAGGAAATTTATGCGGTTTGGCTTAATTTCCCTCAACTTTGAGGTACCACTTCCTTCTTACTATTCTCGCTGTTTGCTTATTAACCTCCAACCCCTGTTTACCCGAAGAACTCTGCATTTACTAATGTTTGCCTATGATATTATAGTTGGCTCTTTAGACTGTCCAGACCTCCTTGAAAAAGTTTATTTCAATGTACCTAGTAGATCCCTACGATCGTTCTTACTTTTTTATTTGTCTGCCCCTAGGGCGAATTATTGTTATTTTAATCCATTATTTCGTGCCCTTATTGAATTTAATAAGCTCGGGAGGAGTCTAACTATTGATTTTTCCCTGCCAAAAGCCTCTTTCAAGTCTCTTATTGAATTAAGTTTTAATGTAGTAAGTACTTAAGTATTTACTTTTAGTTTTAATTTCATGTATATAGTCTGTAAGATGAAAATCATAGACTGAATAAAGAATAATAATAATAATAATAAATAATGAATAAACAGACATATTTGTATAAAAAATCATTGTTTATTTAAATAAATAAATAAAGAAAATAAGTGAGTCCCATAACTCAAATATAAAAAAGTTACTTTAATTGGACACAGTGCACTAAATCATTATTCTCACACATTCTTAATAGTAATATATTAAAAATTTAAGATTAGTGAGCTTTTTCACAAAGGGTTTCTTTAAAAAACAAAGCAGCTTGTTTAGTTCACTGATATATACATACATTCTTTGTGTGGGAATATAACAATATGCAACAACAGCTAAAATGGACATAACCCTGTAAAACTGTCATTGATGGTTGGAGCAGGTCAAGCAGCTATGCTAACTACCTGCTCGCGTTCTTGTAGGAAAATAACGAAAATATCTGTTGAAACAAAAATATAAATTATAAAAAAGTAAAAAAAAAACCAAAAGTGTTTGGTAAATTAAAAAGATTTTTTTTTATATAATAAAAAAGCATTTTAAAATAAAAGGAAAACGGCGTTGTAAATTAAACAAAAAAACATTGCGTTGTAAAATAAAATGTATATAAGATCAAAAATAAAAAGCAGGAATCTTTACCAATAAACACACATTTTTTATAATACCCGTTTTGGTCCGTTAGGGATACAATTTTTTCTGAAAACAAATATTTCAAAAATATTAAGTATACATGTAGAACATTTCTTAAATAGCTTTTTGCTTTAATTTACACCATATAAACTTAAATGGTTAAATAACAATACTTAAAAATAAATGGGTTTATATGTATACATAAGTATATATTTTTTTACTAAACTCAAACTGTATAAAGCTAAGAAAATTATGAATGGCATAATATCTAATATCTGAATTTATGCACAATAATTGCCCATAAAGAACTTAACAAGAATTATTGAAAGAATATTTTGTCATATTTAAAACTTAGTCACTTTATCTATACACTCACCTTGGCATTTCTGTTTCTGCAGGAAAAGGGTATCGCGGGACTCCTAATCCGCATCCTAAAATACAGCAATGGTCGGGCATTTCTGGAAACGAACAACTTTATTAGATACATGTATACATGTCTTATTTGCTAAAATTCTTATTACCACACACTATTTTTTTCCACTTTAACTCGGCAAAAATATCTGAAAGACGGAAAAATGTTGTTCTTTGTAAATAAATTAAATTATTAGCCGAAATTGTATTATAAAATTAAATATTAAAATAAAGTTTTTTTGAAACGACTCACTTCATCAACTGCTTCGTTTGAACTAACAGTTGTGTATACACACACATATGTACGTACATATTTACGCGCAGGGTTGCATTTCACGTCTGCAATGTATTTCAAAATATTCTTATTCATAAAATATGTAAATATATTGAAATCATTTCATTTATCATCAAAATAAATATTGAAATGTATAAAAACTGCAAAATATATTGATATTCAAATAGTTATAGTTCATATAATTGAAATGACATTATTTTTCATAAAAAAACAATCAATTTTATCCAAATCACAAAATTTGTTTAGTTCATAGGCATACATTTTGTTCTACATTTCCATACTAAATTGCTTTAAAAATATACCTACACGGCAACCCTGTATGGAGATTTCACTCCATTTCTTCTTGGAAATTTCAACCCTGGTCCTCGGGTTGCTGTGTTAAGCTAGTTTGACACTGTCTACAGTGTCAAAATTGGGTGTATTAGAAAGAGAGAGAAATAAGGATAACTTACTTGTAGACCTGTACTATGTTTAAAACATCATGGTAGTATATTTTCTTGATCAGTTTTTGGGCGAATAGTCGAGAGGCGGAAACGAAAAAAAACTATACAGAAATCTCTATGGTTTTTTGAGGAAATTCTTTTAAAATAAAACTATAAATTTTTGGCATCATTTAGAACAAATTGTAATTAGACGCTGGCAAGCATAAGTACACGATGGCCGGATAGTAAACAGCATTCTAAAAATTGTAAAATCGATTCTCTCTTTTTTTTATACCCAGCGTACTAGTACTAGTACAAGGGTATATTAATTTTGTTCACATAACGGTAGTTTGTAACGGCACAAAATAATCGAGATAGATATAGAGTTCCATATATGAAAGTTCTTAGTTTGAAAAGAGGATTTCATTCAGGCATGTCCGTCCGTCTGTCTGTCCGTCCGTCCGTCTGTGTACACGATAACTTGAGTAAAAATTTAGATATTTGCATCAAATTTTATATACAGGTTACTCTTTAGCCAAGGTAGGTTTCTATTAAAAATGATAACCACGCTCCTTTTTTCGATATCGAAAATTTCGAAAATCACACAAATTGACATATCTCGGTAACTGAAATGGCTAAAATGATGTAATTTCATTAGTGAATCCAACCGGTCATCCTCTTATGATTTTTCCAAAAAAAAGTTTTTAGTGGGCGTGGCACCGCCCTCTTTTAAGGGTGGAATTTTTGAAAATTTGACTGGTCGTAACTTTTAAACTGATTAAGATAGAACGATGAAATTTGGTACACGGCATACTGGTATCGTTGGGATTATATGTGATGAAATTGGATAAAATCGCCCCCCAAAACATGCCCACTTTCGATATCGAAAATTTCGAAAAACACACAAATAGAGATATCTCGGTAACTAAAATGGCTAAAACGATATAATTTCATAGGTGAATCACCCTGGTCATCCTCTTATGATTTCTCCATAAATTTTTTATAGTGGGAGTGGCACCGCCCACTTTTAAGGGTGGATTTTTTGAAAATTTGACTGGTCGTAACTTTTAAACCGATTAAGATAGAACGATGAAATTTGGTACAACGCATACTAGTATCATTGGGAGTATATCTGATGAAATTGGATAATATCGCCCTCCAACCATGCCCACTTTCGATATCGAAAATCACATAAATTGAAATAATTCGGTAACGGAAATTAGGTAAATCCTCCTAGGGCCTAATGATTGTTATCCCGTTCTAAAAATTACCGCTGGGTATTGAATGTTCGGTTCACCCGAACTTAGACTTCCTTACTTGTTCTAATTTGAAATATTAAAAAGAAAATCTTCTCAATAATATGTAATTTCTCCTTGAAAACATTAATAACTATCAGATATCAGTATGTAGACGCTGGCAAGTATAAGTTCACGATTGCCTGATGGTAAACAGCTGGGTTTAGCATACCAAAAGTTATAAGTTCGATTCCCGGTGAAGTCAATATCATTGCATTTTAATTTGAAATATTAAAAAGAAAATCTTGTCAATAATATGTGATTTCCCTTTAAAAACATTAATAAGACTTTCTCTACATATATATGAAGCACATCTTCTGAAAAAAAAAAAACCCATGGGTATGCATACAGATATCTTATCACTTTTGTTCTATTTTTTATACCTTTCATGAACATGAAATGGTATTATAACTTTGGTCCGATGTTTGTAAGTATGAGAAGAAGAAGAGATGACCCATCAATAAGTAAACCGAAATGATCAGGATGACGAGATGAGTTGATTTAGCCATGTCCGTCTGTCCGTCTGTCTGTCTGTTTGAACGCAAACTAGTCCCTCAGTTTTTGAAATATTTGGCTGAAATTTTGTATGCGGCCACCATTTTCTAATATAGGAATCATTTGTCGGAACCATAAAGATCGGACCGATATTACATATAGCTCCCATACAATCGATTGTTCCAATAAACGGATTTTGGGCTATAACTCCTGTAATTAAAGAGGTAGGAACATGAAATTTTGTAAGTATTGCTCTTTTTGTATGCAAAATAGCGATGTTGAAAATCATTGAGATGGGATAAATATTTCACATAGCTCCCATACAATCGATTATTCCGATAAACGAGTTTTGGGCTATAACTCCCGTAATTAAACACGTAGGAACGTGAAGTTTTGGAGGTATCCTTATTTTCATATGTGAAATATCGATGTTGAAAATCATCGAGATGGGATAAATATTACACATAGCTCCAAAAATCGATTGTTCCGATAAACCGATTTTGGGAGATAACTCCTGTAATTATATAGGTAGGCACGTTAAATTTCGTAACTATTGCTATTTTAGAATGTGGAATGTCGATGTTAAAAATCAAGGAGATTGGACCAATACAACACATCGCCCCATATAATCGATAGGCTGTACTGGGATCAAACAGTGAAAATCGCGACGCTTATTCATGAAAGGTATTTAGCCTTCGGCACAGCCGAAGACAGCTTTCCTTACTTCTTATTAGGTACTTTTGGCTCTGTGTTGAATTCGCCAAATTTGATGCAGTGTAAATGTACTATTACGTTTCCAGTTTATAAATCATAATCACGAGTATTGAGTTCAATGTACACCAATTTGCTTATCAATAAGAAGCCAGCACGAAGCTGCAAAAGCAAAAAAGGAACCCGGAAACAATACAAGAACGAACTCACACTACACAGTTCCTTTTTATTATTTGTATTAAATAATTCGTTCTATGAAATTTGTGACACACAAAGGCGTCGCAATAAATCTACAATCTTTTCGCATAAATACAAAAAATCCATACACCGGCCCTCTATCTTTCAGCTGATTTTGCCCTCCGCTTCCTTCCTTCCTTTGCCGGTGTGTAAAGTTAAATTCTGCAAATAGGATTTTTGGGGGTTGTTGCACATTTTTACTATGTAGAATATTGTGTTTTTGTTGTTTTTGGAGGGTATAATGGCACACGCGCTTAACAGCTACCCCAGTGCGTTTATTGCTTTGGCAAAAGCGCGAAAAAATTGGAAAAATCGATAGGATACTACAAATAAGTATTTGTGTTTGATAAAGTGCCGGTGTACCTATGTGATTAACAGAGTAGCGAGTTTTCTATATGCGACACTCTTTTGAGTTCTGCGTGCGCAGAAAATTTTTTACTTTGATTCGATTATTTGCTCGAGGTAGCTCACGCTAAGTAAATAAAATAGTAAACAGTAAAAATCACTCAACAGTTACGGTTAAATATTTTTTCACAGCTCTTCTCTCTCGTAACAGAGCCTTTACCATATTCTCTCCTTAAAGAACAGAGGAACACAATCAGGAATTTTATCTGTTTTTCCTATCCCTTTCGTCCTTTTATCTCTATCTCACTCCCTTTCTTGATTTCCGCTTCTGAGCATCATATTCATTATCGTCTTCATTATTATTTTATTATCTCAATCAATGGCATGCGGCGCGCATTCTTCTCTATTGGCGCCCATACTGGCAGCAAATACATTTCATTCTTTTTTCACTCATTACAAAAAAAGATAAACCCAGTGCATATTTTAGATTAACCTGCGGGGTATTGAATTTCTGTTTTTGTTTGCTAATGAGCTACTCAAAATTAAGTATTTTTATCACGCCTTAAATACGACTGCAAAGCCATGTCAAACGGGTAGCTTTTTATGCGTGTACTATTATGCTATATTTGTCGTTTTTATTTGTTTTTAATTTGCTGTTGTTTGACTTTAATTAACCTTTTTTGACAGCAAGCGCGCAATATTGACAGTTTAGTAACTTTTAAGGGTTGGTTGCAAAATGCTTTAATTTTTTGGTTGATATTTTTAATTCTTATAATTTAAGCATTGTATTGCCACAAGTGTGCTCTTTTTTCCTGTTTTACTCTTTTTAAGTTTTCTTTTATTATTTTTATGCCGTTTTATTTTGATTTTGCTTTCTTTTTTTGTGTAGCCAATTCTCAAAACTTTTTCTTTTTATTTCCTTTTATACTCTTAAATTTCCACCCCTTTGTGCTTACCAATTCATACTTTAAATCAGGGATAACCAGCGCTTACAACCTACTGAACGCGACAACAACAAGGTCATATTTTCTACAACAAGACCAAAAAAAACAGTAGAAGCAACTAGTATGCAGCGCAATTAAAAAAAAAAAAAACAATAAAATCCAACTAAAAATGCACATGCACATATCTATCTATGTATGTAAGTATACGAGTATCTACATACCCGCAATCGCATTGTGTATGTACATATCTATGTAGCTACATACGTATATGCGAAGCGCGACCAGCCAGCATGAAATCTAACGGTATTCCAGCAATAATATTGCAATGATTTTTTGTATTTGTTTGCGAGACTGGTTTGTTGTTGTGAGCCACAAAGAGCAAGATGTTGTTATTGTAGAGCGGCAGTGAGCAGACTGAGACACTACGTGCGATGGCTGCTTTAAATGCTTCTAAAAATTCATTATTATTTTTTGGCAAACAATTAACTTAAATATCTCTGCCAATGACTCATACTCCCTTATTCGAATCCATATGAATTATTACTTAATTTTTCTGCCACTGGCTTTCATTTCCTTCTAGTTTTGTTTGTACCTATTTGGGTCAAAGTGTCCTTGAAGTTTTTTTATGCCCATTTTAATGTGAATTATACTTGTGCCATTTCCTCCCTCGTGATTTTAAACACTCTCTACGTGGTTTAAATGTGTTTATGAGTCATTTGGCTGGCGTCGGGCGTTATCCCCGCCTCATGTTAGTCATCCTTTGCCCAAGGCGGATTTTTAATTTACCTACGGGTAAGCTCTATTGATACCGGGCCGCCTCAGGGAGTAACTATGGTCTTACCGCGGTATGGGGCTCTGCCGCGGCGGACGACACACTTCCCCTTACACTACCCTTGACCCTAAGCTGGCCTTGTCCGGCGAGGGGTCGTACGAACAAGATGAAGAACACACAAAATACAAAGCAATTAACGACTTCGTTTACTCCGCAGCAGAGAAGAACTATGCTGGAGCAAGCGAAAACACAACGCCGGAGGACAAACTCCGCCTCAAAGTTAACTGGGAGGCCGACAACGATGGAAACTACGGGTCAGTCATCCCCCAAACTGCTATCAAGTAAGAGTGACTTGATGGGAGCAAGCAACAGTGCGGCTGCCTACGCAGTCAAGCAGAAAACGGCGGAAGCTAAGCTTCCATCAAGCGCTGGCACGAAACCCAATCTCTTCACATCTGGGGCAATGGTCTCACGACCTGGTTTCAGAGTTTCGAAAGAGAAGGACGACGCCGTAAAGGGAGAGACCGCGATGGCAACTACGAGTCTGAATCCCCCCAAAGAGGCATCTCCCCGACGCTTTGCGTACTGGGATAAAAGAAAGGCCGCAAGGATCCTTAAAAAATATGAGGGAGCATCGCAGGAGAAGCTGTCGCCGGAAGAAAGGAAGATGGTGGAGGAAGCGAAAGCTCTGATACCAAATTTCCAGAGGCCCTATGTGCCTAAGAGGGTGAACGGTAATCCCTTCAAACGCCAGAGATCGGACGGAGAGGTAGACCCCCATCCGAAGCGGCATCAGGTCAACCCCGTAGTGGGAAAACTCAGCTTTGCTGAAGTAACCAAGGACAGAATCCTTATAGGTTTCATTGACCGAGGTAACGACCGTTGGTCCATCCCCAAAGACCAGTGGCTGTATGTCCGGAATGAAATGGGCAGGGCCCTCCTCCACTTAATGCGTGAGTCTCCGGGTAGTCCGCCGCGAGGTACTGACGCGGGCTGGCACCAAGGTCAGATCAAAATATTCGCGTGCGAGGATGCAAGAACTGTCGCACTGTATAAGGCAGCAGTTGCAAGACTGGGTGAAGTCTATCCAGGGGCAAGACTAGATGTCGTCGACTGGAAGGACATTCCTGCTCGGCCAAGGGCAAGGGCATGGATTCCTGCCGTCCCTGCAGAACCCGAGAATATTCTTGAGATGCTGCAGGTCTGGAATCCGTCTCTCCCGACGCAGGATTGGGGCGTCAATCTGGTCGATGATGTGGTTGGGCCCAATAGACAGGTGGTTATCACTCTGAATAAGGAGGCGCTCGAGCCCCTTAAACGGTGCAACGGACGAGTGCATTACGGCTTGGGTCAGATCGTGATCCACGTATACCGTGGCGATGCACAGCGCGCTGCTATTCCGGACGCTCCGGAGGACTCGGAGATCGAGGCATCGGAAGGGGAAGCAGAGGAGTCCGACGCGGAAAGTATGTTATCCGCCACGTCAAATTGCGATGGTGCTGCGAACAACTCGGCGATAGAAGAAAGCCTGCTTGAAGAAGAAGGCCTCGACGTCACGATCGTGGCTAAACCTGAGCACACTAACGTTGATGCTGCTTCAGACAGCAGGGTTCCCGCCACGCCAAATCGTGCAGGTGCTCTGAACAACTCCTCGTTGAGAGACAGCCCCCGGAACAGGCCAGACCTCGACGACACGCTGGCGGCAGGGATGTCTGAGCTCTCTCATGTTGGTGGTGCTTCAGATAAATCTGCACAAATCTAAAGCAGCCTCGGCTGTTTTAAGCAGTCGTCTTTCTAAAGGCGACGTAGACGTGGTCCTTATCCAAGAGCCCTGGGTCAATAGCTCTAGGATCTGTGGATTGGGGACTAAGGGGTACAAGCTCATCCAAGCCAATGATGAGGGCAAGGTCAGAACCTGTATTTTGGTAAAGTCTGAGCTAAACACCTTTCTATTACCCAACTACTCAAATGGTGACGTTACAGCTGCCAGCTTAACAGTCGGCAGCACCAGCCTAACGATGGCGTCGGTCTATATGCCCTATGACGCCGAAGAACCTCCTCCACAAAAGGAGGTGAAAGATCTGGTGGATAATTTCTGTACGGGCCATCTTATTATTGGAGCTGACGCTAATGCTCATCACGTCCAGTGGGGAAGCTCCGATATTAACGCTAGGGGCGAGTCTCTGTTTGACTACCTACTAACAACTAACCTGGTGGTTTGTAACGTGGGTAACGAGCCTACTTTTATAACTAAAGCTCGTAGGGAGGTTATAGACCTCACTGTTTGTAGCGAAGGTGCTTATGAGTGGGTCAGAAAATGGCGTGTTCTTGATGAGCATTCATTTTCTGACCATCGGTACATAGAAATTGTGTTAGACTTTATTGTTGAGCAGCCAGTTATGAAACGAAATCCACGCAACACTAACTGGCAGCTACATAACCAAATATTAGCTAGGGACCTACCAGTATTACCTCCACAAGCCCCCTCATCAGTGGGAGAACTGGATGATCTGGTAACGACCTTTACAACGGCGCTCTCAAATGCCCTAGAGCAGGCTTGTCCAGTACCAAAACCACGCGGCAAACATAGACCCCACTGGTGGTCTTACGACCTGGATTCGTTCCGTATATCATGCAGGAAGCAATTTAACAAGGCCAAGAGCATCGGTACGGAGCCTGAATGGCTCGAATATAAAGCTAAACTGAGGGCCTATAAAAAGGCTCTAAGGCAAGCGAAGAGAACTTCGTGGAGAAATTTCTGCACCGGGGTCGAAAAAGTCGATGATACAGCGAGACTTAGACGAGTGCTATCAAAAACTCAAACAGCCATTAGCTATTTACGGAAGCCTGACGGATCTTGGACCAGCACGGAAGGGGAAACCCTGGAGCTGCTCCTGAACACACACTTTCCGGGGAACTTGTATGATGCACCTGTAGCATCTGCAACAAACCTGGCGGTAAACATACCCATTACGGAGGAAAGGGTAAGGTGGGCAATCAAAAGCTTTGAGCCGTTCAAGGCAGCCGGGCCAGACGGGATTTTCCCCGCACAACTTATAAACACGCTGGAAATATCAGCTAAATGGCTGGTAGTTCTCTATTCAGCCTGCCTGGCTCTTAATTACATTCCGTGCTCCTGGAGAAGCGCCACGGTAGTCTTTATTCCAAAGGCTGGGAAGGCCTCACACTATGAGCCTAAAGACTACAGACCGATCAGTCTCTCGTCTTTTGCACTTAAAACCTTCGAGAGGATAATTAGCGATTATCTCTCCTCTACTATTGATAGCAACCTTATTTCTAGCTATCAACATGCATACACCAAAGGTAAATCAACGGAAACTGCGCTCCACAGCCTAGTCTCTATTGTTGAAAAATCATTGCACGAAAAGGAGTACTGTCTCGTGGCCTTTCTGGACATCGAAGGGGCTTTCAACAATATAAGGCCGGAGGCTATTAACACTGCTTTAACAAACCTGGGCATAAATAGGTCTCTTATTGGACTAATTGATCAACTACTAAAGGGAAGGAAAATAGTTTCTTCACTGGGAACAGTTGATCTTTCACGCTATGTCACAAGAGGAACGCCTCAGGGTGGTGTTCTCTCCCCGCTCCTATGGAACCTCACCGTAAACTCGCTGCTACGAGACACAAGGTGGGGGGGCGGGAAGATAGTGGCATATGCAGACGATTTAGCTATTGCATATAGGGGCAAATTCCCACAAACCCTGTGTGACTTGATGCAAGTAGCACTGCGAGAAGTTTCTTCATGGTCCTCTCGCTGCGGACTTAGCATCAACCCGGGAAAGGTGGAGCTTGTCCTTTATACCAGGCGGTACAAGATACCACCGCTGAACCTACCAGAACTAGATGGCGTGCGCCTGAACTTAGCTGATAAAGCCAAATTCCTAGGCACAGTTCTAGATAGAAAGCTTAACTGGAAGGAGAATGTCATCCAGCGCCAGAGGAAAGCGTGCATTGCACTTTACACGTGTAAAAGAGCCATTGGCAAAAAATGGGGGCTCAGCCCCAAAATCTGCAGATGGATCTACACTGCGATAATCCAGCCAATTATGCTGTATGGAGTCGTGGTATGGTGGCCTGCGCTAGGAAAGGCAACAAACCTAAATCTGTTAGGAAAAGTCCACAGATCGAGCATGATCTGTATAAGCGGGGCGTTAAGAACAACGCCCAATGAAGCTCTCCAGGCCATTCTTGGCTTTTTGCCACTCGATCTGGAAGGGTACCGGGCAGCAGCGGCATCGGCTCTGCGTCTAAGGGAAACGTCCGTCTGGGGCGCAAGCACTATTGGACACTCCTGTATTCTAAGATCTTACAGCTTTCTCCCTCTGAGCACAGATCGGTGTGCGACCACAACAGTCGGAGATTGTTGTTTTAGAATAAACATTCCCAGCAGGGAAGACTGGGAGAACATAGATCGGTGTCCCGCTACTAATGGCGGCACTTTTATATACACCGACGGCTCGAAGTTAGACGGCAGAGTCGGAGGAGGGGTTTACTCAAGGGATTTGGACCTAGAACTCTCCTTTAGACTACCTGATCACTGCAGCGTCTTCCAGGCTGAAGTTTCTGCAATCATGGACGCCGTGACTTGGATAGGTAAACGCACCATCGGACAGGATATCTGTATTTTCAGCGACAGCCAAGCGGCCATCAAATCCCTTGGCTCTTACTCGTTCAACTCTGAACTGACGCTCAGCTGTCGTCGATCTCTTCAAGAGATGGCCCAACAGAACCGCGTGAACCTCACATGGGTCCCGGGACACAGGGACATTGAGGGAAACTGTAGGGCAGACGAACTTGCCAGGCAGGGCACGACCAAGCAGATTCTTCAAGATAAAGAGCGCATAGGTATGCCGTTTGCCACGTGCAAGCTAATGCTGAAGGAGCATACACTCCGCGAAGCCAACGAAAGATGGCTACAAGCCCCAGGGTGCCGGATATCCAAGCAAACCTGGCCAAAATGCGATCTTAAAAGATCTAGACACATATACGCCCTAAAAAGGAAGGAAATCTCCATATTAATAGGTGTTTTAACCGGGCACTGCCTTATTGGTAGGCACGCAGCAAGGCTAGGCGTTCCCTACCGACGATGCTGCAGGAGTTGCAAAGATGATGAGGAAGAGGAAACGGTGGAGCACCTCATCTGCAACTGCCCGGCCTTAAGCGGAGCGAGAAGGCGCTCTCTGGGAGTTCCCTTCCTGGTTAGCTTAAGCCAGGTCGCGGAGCTAGACATAAAGGACTTGATGGCCTTCATCAAGTTATCAAAATGGTTCGAGGAGGGGTAGCGGTGTCGGTTAGGAGTGTCAGTCCCGGGTTTCGGCTATATGGAGAGTCCCAACAGCACTGGGATTTTCCATATGGCCGGGTCCCGGGACTGACTTTCCTAGTGTTTGGTGGTATCACAACGGGCCTTTTATTACTGGCCTAGGTGTGCCTTTGCGGCAGCCACTTCTACCTACCTACCTAAGCTCTATTGAGGTGTTTGTGTGATATAATGCGAGAAGATACAATCATACGTCTGTCTCTGACCTTGAAAGTTACCATCATCTAAATTACCTTTGTATTACAGAAGACCTTAAACACCTTAAAGTTTAAACTAATGATTTTGTTCTTCCCAAGCTTCACTTAACCTACATAAGGAGCATTCCATGGAAAACGGAAATTTTGAGCCGTACGAACACATGACTTCTCACTCATTTTTGATTATTTCAAAAGAAAGTTTCTTAATATGATCACGTGCTGAGACACGTTTTAAGGTACATACATAGGCTTGTTGATGTAAACATCTATGTAGAGTGCAGTGTGTTGAAGGTAGTGTGTAGTATGTAGGCTGTAGTGTGTATGTTGTAGGGTGTAGGGTGAAGGCTGTAGTGTGCAGGTTGAAGGCTGTAGGCTGTAGGTTGTAGGGTGTAGGCTGTGGTGTGTAGCCTGTAGTGTGTAGGCTGTAGGGTGTAGACTGTAGGCTATAAGGTGAAGGGTGTACGCTATAGGGTGTAGGCTGTAGTGTGCAGGCTGTAGTGTGTAGTGTGTCGGCTGTAGTGTATATGCTGTAGGTTGTAGGCTGTATGCTGAAGGGTGTAAGCTATAGGGTGTAGGATCTAGTGTGTAGGTTGTAGGCTATATGCTAGAGGTTGTATGCTGTAGGTTGAAGGCTGCATGTGGTAGGCTGTAGGTTTTAGGGTGTAGGCTGTAACCTGTAGTGTGTAGTGTATATGACTCAAAGACAAGTTGTAAATGACTCATAGACCGGTCATAAATGACTCATGAACGTGTTTCAAATGACTCATGGATGAGTGTTTTTTGAATCCCCCATGAGTCAATTATGACCCGTCTACGAGTCCTTTATGATTCATCCATGAGCCATTTATGACTCGTCTATGAGTCATTTATGACGAATATTCCCGTTTGTTAAGAATTGACAGATGAAAGTTTAAGTGGACAGAAATTTTGTAAACTCGACAGAAAAATCTGGCAAATCAACTGTAATGGTTGTTAACACTTAACAGAAAACTGTTGAAACGACGAATTAATTACAGTAGATTGGATAAAAACTTGTTTTATAAAACCGTAAAACTGTTCAAATTTTAACGAACGAACAGCATCTGTTGTTTCAACAGATATAACGTGTGGATGGTTTTTGCCTGTGAAATCTGTTTTTATAGCCTGTAATCTAATTCTAATTCTAGATCTAACTATAGTTCTACCTCTACCTCTACGCGTAATTCTATCTCTACATGTACCCTCGGTAGGCAGTCCGTGTATTGTTACTTAAAAATCAACTTCACAAATCCCTGCTGATTTAAAGGTTAATGCCACACGTTGAAATCCCTTATTACACTTTCAAATAAGTCTCAAGACAGTCATTTCCCAACGCAACGATCAATTCCTATTTCCATAAATCATTCAGAAAACTTGAGCTGTTTCCTTGACTTCATTTTCTTGGTACGTTCCAAAACTGAGTGCGATCATAGAATGCACAGTACATATAAATTTGTATGTGGATAGGTGCTGGAAAGTCCTGCACCAAAAACCGGAGAGACACTGAACTGCCAACGCCAAAATGATTGCCTTTCTGACGCCTGCGCAACAAACCACGCACGCATAAATCGTGCTCCTGGCATTGAAATTTTGTGCATAAACTTATCGCAATTCTTTTTTATTTCTGTTTACTTTCAGTTTGACCTTTTTTCTACAGTAACTTGCTTCTCATGGTTTTATTTTTTTTGTATGATTCGCCGCAATTTGCTACTTAAATGCATTTGTAATTTGACTGGCGCTGTGTTGTTGTTTTTGCATTTTGCATAACCATATGATTTTGTAAGCAGACACTTTTTTGCACCCAGACATTTTGTTCACAAGCCTTCCCTACATATGTGTACTCATATAAGAGGGGACTAACAAAGGTTCCACGTGACAAGATACAATATAGATATGAGAAGGCTAGAGTTCTAAGCTCCCTCACCTAAATTTCAACTACATAATATCGACGTGCCATACGAAAACTAACACCAGAAATTTTGTGTCTGACGAAAACTAACACCAGAAATTTTGTGTCTGAAGAATAATTACCTACTACCTAAAGTGTTAGTTTTCGTCAGACACAAAATAAAAGTGTTAGCTTTCTTCGGACAAAAAATGAAAGTGTTAGTTTTCTTACAGAATTTTAAAAGTGTAAGTTTTCGTAAAAAATTTAAAAGTGTTAGTTTTCGTATATACAAACATATGTATAATACAATGTAATTATTATTTTTTATCAATACCATCTAGATTTTTTCATTTTTATATAGATTAATTTAATTTTATTTTATATTATGTTATTTTGTTATACTTCATTTTATTTTATTTTATTTAATTTTAGTTTGTTTTAGTTCAATTCATTTTATTTTATTTTTGTTTTATATTATTTTGTTTACTTTTTCTTGTTTACTTTCTTCTTTTTATTATTTTTTTTATTTTTTAATTTTATTTAATTTCACTTCAGTTTATTTTAGCTCATTTTGTTTTATTTTTTATTTAATTTAATTTAATTTTATATTTTTTTTAATTTTATATTATTTTATAACAGTTTATTTTATTTTAATTTAGGTTTAGCGTATAACTCGATTACTTCATAAACGTTAAAGCCCAACGAGACCCACATCAGAGTCCTTGATAATCAGTCCTACCAGATTTTCGTAATTAACAAGTATTAAACTTAATTCAAGAAACTTGACTTGAATGGAAAGAAAATTTTGCAAAATTTATTCAACCAAATTCGAGAGGCAACAAATCCAGAGTAAATAAAAATCGAAACAAGCTAACGCACATGATAAAGGAAAGGTGAAGAAAACGGGTTGCGAGGCAATGAGGGTTAAAAAAAAAACATTTTTAAAGTGACACGTCACGTTCATTAGACCGGGCCAAAAAAAAATTGTTTTATTTTCAAAAATTATATTGACTTTCTTTTTAAGAAAGGTGAAAAAAACTACTGTAATTTTTTCTGACTTTTAAATTAAAGTCTAGAGGTCTATCATCGCAAACCATTGTTGCAAAACACTATTTACCTGAACAAATTGAATTTGAATTCCCTAGACTAAAATTTTCTCAGACTCAAACATGGTCATGTTTTTTTGGATTCCCCGATTTTGTTTTGAAAATTTGCCAACATGAAAAAATCAACAGGGAATAAAGCTAAACACATGTTCCTAAGGGAAATTGGCCTGAGTCCGAATTCGGTATCAGAATTCAACAACGGACCCGAGGCTCGGCCCTAACCTTGTAAAAAAGACCAATATTATTTTGTGATGGTTTTGTAATGTTAGAGAAGGAGCGCGAACTGTTAGGCAATTTTGATCACGGATTTGGACTTAGCTCGACAAAAGGCATGAAAATTAATGTATTGAGTTCACAGATTCGTCAACTTTTTGTTTTTTTTTTGTGGCTGCGCCATTTGAAGACTGTAAAACTACACCTTCGCAGAGAAAGCATATACTAAGCAAAATATGTTTAAACGTATATGGATCCAAAAAAAAAAATTTACTGTAAACTCCAAAAAAAAAGACGGAAATATAATTTTTTAATTTAATACTCTATAAGTTTTGAAAGAGTAACTTTACAACAATAGTTATTTAACCTTTTTTGTAGCCCACTTTAAGAATCTGTATCTATCTGTTTTGTACATGGATATTTGCATTTTTGAAAATTTTTGAAAGAAGAAATGGGAAAGTGGGAAAAGCATGCTAATTTTTTAGGCTAGAATACTAGAAAACCGCTAGTCTGAGAAAATTTTGGTCAATGCAACTTCTGTAGGGAATTCGATTACCTTCAAAAACATGTCCAGGTAAATGGTGTTTTACAACAATGATCTAAACTAGCGATGATAGACCTCTAGAATTTATTTTAAAAATCTGAAAAAATTACAGTACATTTTTTTTACCCTTCCTAAAAAGAAAATCAATATAATTTTTTAATAAAACTGAATTTTTTTTTTTGTCCCAGTCTAATGTACATATATGTAGCAGGTTTATTTCTTCCCAGACACGCAAGACTAAAGCGGGCTACACACCTGCCAAGAAACGTCAAACTCCATATAAAAAAACGCTCAAGAAATGGTCAAGAACTGTTTTCACACGTCAGATTTTCTTGAGCTAATACTCAGCTCATAAGAAAAAATACTACAATTTTCGATGGTTGGCAATGCCGGTTTACCTCAAGAAATAAATATGCTCGTATATATTTCATAAGGTAAACTACGCATGTTTTATACATTTTTATAATAATAATCTGCAATAAAATGGAAAATGCCATAAACGTCAAAATTTATTGACCAGGCATAAGAAATATATGCTCGTTTTTTTCTTGAGGCATTTCTTGGCAGGTGGGTAGCCCGCATATCATATTAAAAAATAAAAATTTGGAATACAAATTTGCGCCTTTTCCAAAACACAGTTTTTTGAGATAGTATAAAATATGGTGACAGGTAATAGCGTCACTGGTAATAGTGTCAATTGACACTATTTCCATGGTAAATTGGAAATAGTGTCAATTGACACTATTGCGCTTTCGAAATGGAATTAGTGTCAACAAGAAAATGGAAAATAAGTCATTGACATTATTTCCAAGCTGAAATGGAAATAGTGTCAAAAGTGCTAAAAACATGCCCATTCATTGAAATTTGTGTACATTTCGTAAAAGGAGAAACCATAATTTTAAAATTATAAAATAATAGAAGGGAATTTTTCCTTTTACGGAAGGTTAAAATCTCTAATAGTGCACATTTCGTAAAAGGAGAAACCATAATTTTGTAAATAATCATATAATAAAAATCCATCTCTTACAACACTGCGCTACGCAGACAACCGCTGCCTAAAATAGCAATAGTGTCAATTGACACTATTTCCATTTCCAAAAGCCCAATAGTGTCAATTGACATTATTTCCAAGTTACCCTGGAAATAGTGTCAATTGACACTATTACCAGTGACACTATTACCTGTCACCATAAAATATTACTCAGAACAATGTATAGGAATCAAGTTCTTCCTTTCAAAGTATGTCGTCCATAACATATACGCGTTCGCGGCCCAGCCCGTGTTACGGCCGCGCGTTGCGGTCACGCGTTGCGGGTTCGCGGAGGGCGGCGCCGCGCTGGGATGTCAGATTTGTTATGCTTGTGTATGTACCTATATATAAGTAGAGTCGACTGCAGCAAGGTAAGCCGCTCTGTGCCATGAATGAAAATTAAGCTGCAGCTGAGTGGGGCTGTGCGACAGTGGGGACCAACAAGCGAGACGCGGCGTCTTGCAATCGGAGCATATGCGGTGATATGCGATACAGTAGGCGATTAAATGCGGCAGCGAATTGTCATAAAGCGGGAGTGGGGTTTGATAAAAGTGTTTAATAAATGCTTAGAAATTTTTACAAGTTTGAAATGGTTATGGTATTAAAAAGTTAAGATGATAACGAAGACGGTTGGGAATGAAACGCCGACAGTTTGAGGAACGTGACCGAGATTGTTATAGTGACTGGAACACAGTACCTTATAGTGACCGTCTGTCACACAGCCTGAGACCATGGTGTGAAAGTATTAATAAAAGTGACCGTGAGGGTGGTACTGGTATTGTGCTTGCAATGGTTACACACTCAGTTATCCGGAAAAGGCTCCTTATTTGTCGCTAATTTTTACTGGCCTCTGGGTCTAGCTTTTCGAAGTAATATCTCCATGTGATTGCCTGTGCGAGAGCATCAATAGTCATCAATTATTCGAAATTTCTCGGTCATTCATCATTTACGTTGTATTGTATGAGTATATTTTTATTGCTCTTAACAAGCTATCAATGTCATTGCCAGATCGAATTAATTAAGATTTTCCGTTCACTCATTTATTGATTGAAAGGCTAACCTTTGTTTGGGTTTTTATTACCTTTTTCATTCAGTTTACATTGATACCCAAGTATGGACAGCTTTTATACTGCTTCATAGCAAAAAACATTAACCCCATTATTCCTAACAAATATAAAAGGTTTAATAAGCTCTTATAATTCAAAATTTTGACAATTCATTCTCCTTTTAAATGAAGTGGCAGATGAAGTTGCCGGTAAATTCATAGTGAACTTTAAAATTAAAGGCGAGATGAGAAAAGGGCCATAAGTGTTTTTGGACCACCCTGTAGTGTAGTATTACTCACATGCCTTTCTGCTGCCTACCAGTGCAATCAAAGCTTAATTGTTCGAATCTTTGAATTATTAGCATTGCTGCTTCCTAGATTATAGCTGCTCATCTCCTAAAGCCACAAATATGTTGTTATTTACTTTAACACCTGGATGAGATTTTTGTTTGTATATCTTGAAAAATTACCGCAACAATTATGAAGCCACAACAATTAGATGATTAAACAGACAAAAGTATGAATATGTATGAACGAATATATATGGAGATGTCACGTATTATTAAACTACAGGAAATAAATTAGATAATAACTAAGGCTTCAAAGTAAAGCCAGGGCCGGATTAACACCTTCGGGGGCCGTAGGCAAAAATCCTGTCGGGCCCCTCGACAATACATTTTTTGAAGAAACCATATGGATGAAAATCCTACTTGGATTTTTCTTCGATGGGAATTTTTGAAGTTTTCTTTCTGATGACGAATCTGAAATAATCGTGAATGGCTTTAACATTGTTGTTGGGAAATTTCATAGCAGTTTTCAAATAAAGTTATCGTCCATTACAATATATATATTTTTGTTTTGGGTGAACGAGGCCCGGGTCTATGCGGGGCCTATAGGCAGTTGCCTTTTCTGCCTTAGGGTTAATCCGGAACTGAGTAAAGCCCCTACTCTAGACTGAATATTGCTTTTTGTTCAAATCGGCCCTTGAAAAGGGCAAAAACACAATCCATTTTCTTAAATATCAATTTGCTCCTAGTTCAGGACGTTCCCCTTCTAATTTTGTTTAATAGAAACCTGGTGGCTCATATTTTTAGACGAAACTCAAATTTCTCATGGGAAACAAATTTTGAATCGCTTCAGACAGACCTCGTTTAATCAATTCCTATTCTTATTTTTTCTTCTTTACTTTTTCTTTCCATTGCTCTTATTCCTAAGCGTGAGTGAGACAATTTCGTCTGCGATGCGGCTTCACTCGTTACGTACGCCTATAAAATTGTCGCTAATTTACACTTAGCTAAAGTGGTGATTTATTAATTACCTACAGACAATCTTATGGGTGGAAATGCAAGTCGCTTGAGAGGCTCACTAGCTATTCGCGATTGCTGGGGTGGCGGCAGTCCAAAGAAATTTGCGAAAGATTAGGCGCGATTGAATTAGTATGGCTTCAAAGTGGGGGTAACATTTTGTCAGAAAAAGGAAAGCGAAATGCTGCCGGGGTCGAATTTAATTTCCTGGTTCATAATCAGCTTGAAGGTAATCAAAGGGTTGGACTTACATACTACAAAGAAAATAAAATCGAATGAAATAAAATATAATAAAATAAAAGAAACAAACCTAAATAAGACAAGAACAAAAGAGAAAAAAGTATAATATGTCAATTTATATGATTTTCGAAATTTTGGCTATCGAAAAATGGGGCGTGGTTATCATCCGATTTCGCCCATTTTCACTAGCAGCCTGCCTTGGCCAGAACGTAACCTGTATACAAAAGTTCATGCAAATATCTCAATTTTTACTCAAGTTATCGTGTGCACGGATAGACGGAAGGACATGTCCTAATCGGTGTTTTTTTGGTTTTGTTGTTATTGTTGTCGTTGTAATCTTTGCATTGTTTACATTTTTTTAATGGACATTACATATTGCCATTATCGTTGTTGCTGTGGTTTTTGCATAAATTATTGCTGATGATGTTCGCCAGCTGTTGGAGTAGTTTATACTTCCCATAATTTTACTATGACAGTCTTCACGTTCTGAGCTGCGAGCTTTTGTTCTTCTTTTGATTAGATTTTATTAGAATTGTGTACAAAAACATTCCATGCAGATGCCTCTGTATGTATTTTAGCATCTATGTTTGTTTTTATACCCAGCGTACTAGTACTAGTACAAGGGTATTATAATTTTGTCCACATAACGGTACTACGTAATGGCAGAAAATAATCGATATAGAGTTCCATATATGGAATTTCTTAGGATGAAATGTGGAGGTTATTAAGGCATGTCCGTGTACACGATAACTTGAGTAAAAATTGAGATATTTGCATGAAATTTTGTATACAGTCTACTTTCTGGCCAAGGTAGGTTGCTATTTCAAAAGGTCGAATTTGGATGATATCCACGCCCCCTTTTTCGGAATCGAAAATTCCGCAAATCTCATTAATTTCCATATCTCGGTAGCTGAAATGTATAAAATGGTATAATTTTATAGGTGAATCCCCCTGGTCATTCTATTATGATTTTTCGTGGTACCGCTCTCTTTTAAGGAGGCATTTTTTAGAACGATGAAAATTGACATAATTCGGCAACGGAAAAGGCTAAAATTATATAATTTAAAGGAGGCCGTTGCACCGCCCACTTTTAAAGGAGGAATATTTCAAAATTCGACTGGTCATAAGTTTTAAACCGATTACGGTAGAATCCTGAAAATTGGCATTATAGGAAGTACGAAATTGAACGAAATCGCTTCCCGACCACGCCCATTTTCGATATGGAAAACTAGCGCTGGATATTTAATGTTCGGCTTACCCGAACTTAGACTTCCTTACTTCTTTATCCAGAAATTGATTATAATTGTTTATTTGTTTAAAATAGAGCAATCATAATTGTATATGAAAATGAATGAATGAAAAGGGGTAAATTGAAAATTTAAAGCGTTTACAAAGGTATTCAATCTCTAGTCTCACATGCGGGAATTTAAGGTCTCAGAGACCGGCAATATTCATGATGCGGAAAACGGAAGATAGCTGAACGTTGAACATAGTTGCCACCTATTTTTTTAAGCTTTAAATCAATCAAAAAATATCTTATACGGTGCTAAGCTCGATCACCCAGTGTTTAATAGATTAATTATGAAACCAAAAACGTAAAATATGACTTTACACAAAACCGAAATAACTGGAAAAACAAAGCGAAAGTAAAACTAAAATTAACTACTTGGTTAAAGTAAATGCCTAACAAAAGATTGCAAATTTATGTAAGTATGTATAGAAAATAACTGCATTTCATTATGTTGAGCGTATACTAATTAGAAGGCGCTTTCGTTTCTGGTGTTGAAAAATGCAAGTATGCTGAAATGCTTAGTCTAGGCCGCTTAATTATAAGCATACCTACTCATGTAATAGCAAATATTTTCTGCTTTGCTTGAATTATTTGTTAATTTAGAAATATTTTACATTTAACAAGTATTTATGAGTGATTTGAGGAGCTCCAAACCAAGACGCAGTAAGTGTATACTAATTCAGTGTACACTTATTGCGTTTTGGTTGGAGGTCCTCATTTAATATCTCAAGCGATTTTTAACCGCAATACATTTTTATTATTCTACCGAAAATTTCCAAGAAAACTCGAAAAACTGACTGACCCTCCCATATATGCGATTGGCATTTAAAACTTTCAACAACTCTTTTCTCGGTGAGAAATGGAGCTATTAGGTACATAATCGATTAAACTGATCTGTTTGTAGCAAAGATGATGTTTGTAGTATGCATAGCTCAAAATTTTAGATTTTTGAGTTGGCTTCCTTTAGATCTAGGTGTGTGATATCGCAATTATTGGCTGATAGATTGCGTATGTGTGGAAATTAAAATAGCATTTTTCTTTAGCTAAGACTGAGTTCCTTTCAAAATTCTTCCAAAAACTTGTAGTGTCGGCGGCAACCTAATTTTTATTAGGACTTGACATAAAGCACACATAATCGGATACTTAAAATCAACCTTATTAAAAAATATTTTACTGTCAAAGCTAAGTAAAATAACTTGCATATGATATCTTTATTGGTATATTTTTATAAACTTGCAAAAACATTCCTAGTTGCAACACTAGATTCAAAATAATAGTATCGAATACATAATACATACATTATCTAGCTACCAAATTTCATCGAAAACGATTAAGTCGTTTCAGAGATAGGAGCGGATATACAAGTTTATTAACGAAACACTGTTAAATATAGTTGAAGCATCATCGCGAATTACGTTCTAAGTGTCAGGTTTTTCAAAACCGGTTTTATTGCATATAACACTTTGTATAGCTCTCTTGCATTGTCCAGATAACAAATTTTATAAAATTTGACACACCAAAACTGTAAAAATGCATTCAAAAATAGTAGGTTAATTTAAAGTGACATACATTATTTTGCATAGAAGGGTCGAACGTGATTCGTAACTGCACTGGAAGATCATAAGGAAGGCGTAAAAATGATAATATGAAAGATATAAAAGAAAAAGTTAAGGAGACAGATAAGAGAAATAAATTAAAAAAATATGACTTTAGCGGTTTTTTACTCTTCTGACAAATTCTGTTTTTGTAACTTAGAACGTTATTCGCGATGATGCTTCAATTAAGTGGCAAAACTCCAATAATGATTTTTCTAATTTTATAAGATACACGTCAGAATATACATAGCTACGCTGTCACATACACAAAATCCATAATGCAATGTACATATTTGCAACATAGGGGAGATAATGGGGAGAGGTATTCTCCCTTCCTTAAATAAATTCGTTGAAACATTACATTTAAGTGTCTATCTTGTTGGCTCTACATTAAA
This sequence comes from Campiglossa producta, assembly GCA_964058755.1. Classification (NCBI taxonomy): domain Eukaryota; kingdom Metazoa; phylum Arthropoda; class Insecta; order Diptera; family Tephritidae; genus Campiglossa; species Campiglossa producta. The sequence continues at coordinate 21,091,930 of CAXKVI010000005.1, forward strand.
CGAAAATAGCTCTTATTTTTTCTTTCACACAAATTTTTAAGATATTTTTCGAGTACCACGAAATGCATCTCTACGGTAATCGAAACATGATTACATTTAGTCGCCCTTTGAAGTGCGGTGAATTATGCTGGATTACATATATGTACCTAAAGCATTTTACATGAGTGTGGACATGACTTTTGTTTGTAAAAATTCCATGGAGGGGAATTTTTAATAGTACGGGCATCAAAGTTGCAGGTAGCGGAGCAACGAACTACATATGTATATGATAACTTTTTGTTAAGCAACTTTTTAACCAAACTGAATTATAGTCAACATTAAAGCTACCTGGCTATTTGTCAAAGCAAATTCCAATGATCTGCAGCTCAGGCTTACACTCTGAGGCCCGGTTTTTCAGTGCAAGTTTAAACTTCAGTGCGAGTTTAAACTTAGTTTAAGCGGCCAATTTGTATGGGATAAACTCTAGTCAACTTTGTCTGTGGTTTAAACCTGCACTGAAAAACCGGGCCTAAGTGACATCACTCTTGCCAACAAGTGCTACTATGGACTGAGTAGGCAATTGAGAAGTAAAGTCCTCTCTCGAAGAACAAAGATCACGCTCTATAAGTCTCTCATCATACCTGTCCTGATGTATGGCTCAGATTCATGGACAATGTCAAGAGAAGATGAGATGGCCCTTGGAGTATTTGAGAGAAAAGTTCTCCGGAAGATTTATGGTCCTTCCCGTGATGCCAACGGCGAGTATCGAAGGAAATTTAACGATGAGCTGTACGAGCTCTACGCAGATCTGACCATAGTCCAGCGAATTAAAGCCCAAAGACTCCGCTGGCTGGGCCATGTTATGCGAATGTACAAAGAAGCTCCAGCACAGAAGGTTTTCCTATCGTCGCCTGAATTCGGCAGCAGAGGAAGGGGGAGGCCTCGACTGAGATGGAAACAACAGGTGGAGGATGACTTGAACTCCCTTGGGGTTTCCAATTGGCGTCAGTTATCGCTAAAAAGGAATGACTGGCGTGCTTTGATATGCAACGGTCAAAATCGCTTAGGCGGTTAAGCGCCAATAAATGATAAATGATGAAGTGACATCTGAGTGTGATAATAAAGGTCAGAAAATAAAATAAAATAAAAAATAAACTTTGCAAACACATTTGTGTACTTTCTCGACATCGTCCTACTGCCAAATCATCGCGGTGATATATTTTTAGCAACCGATCCATATGAGCTTAAGTGACCACATGCTGACGAAGCATTGGTTCATTTAAAAATATAAATTAAATTCTTTATCATATTTTGTGTTTACTTTTGAAACCACAGCGAACAGCCAAAAAAATCCCATAAAACACAACCCTCCACATGTCATGCACAGTGTGGCCGTAATTGGTACTTTCGTACCAAATCTAGTACTGTGGAAATGATTTGGTACATTGGGACTTTGTTCTTGATTTTGGTACTTTTTCCTTTAAAAGCCACTTTGGAGAAATTAAATTTTTTCCATATGTCCAAAATATCACTTTTCTTCTTGACTGAGCCCACAAACTTCATTTTGGCTCAAAGGTGAAAACTTTAAGTAGATAGCAGGTGGAAGTTTTTAAATATATTCCTTAAAATTATACAGTGCTCTCGCGATAATATAAAACTAATGGCGGCGATATACCAACAGGTTATCATAACCTCTAACGAGATTTTTTAGCCGAGCTTCTCTTTTCCAACTTGTGGTGTGTTGCTTTTGAGTTTTTCCTACAAGTTGGCGGGACCTACAGTTTTCTGCCGACTCCGAACGGCACTTGCAAAGCAAATGAATTTTTTGCTGAGAAGCTTCTCATGGCAGAAATACACCCGGAGAGTTTGCCAAACTACTGCCGAGGGGCGACCCCGTATAGAAAAATTCTTTTTCTAAATAATTTTTGATGTTAGTTTTGCCGGGCATCGAACCGCCACGACTTGGTGTAGAAGGCCGAACACTTAACCGCTACACCACGGCGGCCGCCAATAATATGAACTAATTAAAACCAAGGCAGTTCATATTGCAAGATTGTTCATATTTACGAAAGTCTATAAAATTGGGGAAAAATCAATTTAGCTAGTTTTACGACAACCAATTCTCATTAAAACAACAAAAGAAACGTCTTTTGTTCATTTCTTTTATGACACAAAGAAAAAACTATAAAATACAAATAAGTAGAATTAAATTAAAACATACGAAGCTCTAAAATATGAACTTTTGAACCAGAAGTTCATATTTGAAGACATGCATGGATGAAGGGGGTATGTCGAATTCTCACTCAATTTCTGTTTTTGGCATTGGTGAATAGTTTTTATGCGTATCTATATTTCTGTCTTATCAGAACTTGGCTATCGTGAAAATTGTGGAAGATAATTCATGGATGAAGGGGGTATGTACACAACTTTCCAATATGAATTGTGGAAGAAGGGGGTATGTTCCGTTTTTTTTTTCATATAAAGTACTAAACATAAACTTATGCTTTTTATTGCATATTATGCAACGTCTATTATGGCAGTGCATAATTTTTTTGTCAGTTTGTTTAAGCAAAACTTTAAAGTCAATTTTCTCGTTTCACTCAAAATGCGACATGCCCCCTTCAACCATGCATGTCTTCATTTTAGAATACTCAAGCATAAGAAAAAACAATTTGGCAAAATGGTACTCCTTTTTGGTTTTGTATCTTTATTTTTCTAAATATTCTGTCTAGCTTTTAAGTAGTGAGCTTAATTTCTTATTAAAGCAAAATTGTTTATCTTCCCTTACTACAAAAAAAATTGGTGCTTTCGAGAACGCTTTGGTACCCTTTTTGGTACAAAAAAATATGACAGTGGCAACACTGGTCATGCACTTAAATGGGTTTATCCTCTCCCAAAACTTTGTCGCAAAATAAATATTGTGCACAAAGGGCGTTAGTTCGCTGAGAAGAGCTAATATTTTTTTTTTTAAACTTTTGGTATTCCACTTCTGATTTAAATTTATTTTTGTAAATTCTGTTTGTATTTGTGTGCTCTGTAAAATTCTTTTGCATCATTGTATGTTTTTGCGGTTTATTGAAATTTATGACGAACTCTTTATCAACAATTTTTAATTAACATAAATAAAATAAGCTAATAAGCAATATTAGCAGCGAGAGATACTTCTACTCGGGAAATTCGATAAAATATATTGCTAGCTCCAATTCGAAAAAATTATTGCATGCTCTTCCGCACAATGTTTTAGATTCCATTAGTGTCCGACCGAAGCTGGAATTTTCGGCAGAAGCCGTAGACGAATATTCGGCTTAATAATATATTCGGCCGAATACCGAAACTTAAATTTGAGATTTTTTAGGTTAGGGGTTAGCTTCAAGTGGCTGCCGCAGAGGCACACTTAGGCCAGTTTGTGATACCAGAAACGCTAGGAAACTCAATCCCGGGACATATGACCGCCCATATGAAAAATCCTTGTGTTGTCCCGACAGCACATAGCAGAATCCCGGGATTGACAATCCTAAATCGACACCGTTGCTCCTCCTAGAACCATTTAGATGACTTGAAGAATGCCACCGAGTTCTTTATGTCCAGCTCCGCGACCTAGAAGGAAGGGAACTCCGAAAAAGCGCCTTTTCGCGTCACTTAAAGCCGGGAAGTTGCAGTTGTGGTGCCCAACAGTTTCTTCCTTCCTATCAACTTTGCAACTCCTACAGCATCGTCGGTAGGGCAAACCTAGCCTTGCTGCGTGCCTTCCAATAAGGCAGGGCCCGATTAATAACCCCCATTAATTTGGCGGCTTTCCGTCCTTCTTAGGGCGTAAAAGTTTGTAGATCCTTTGAGATTACATTTTGGCCAAGTTTGTTTGGTTATCCGGCACCTTTGGGATTGCAGCCATCTCTCTTTGGCTTTACGAGGTATGTGCTCCTTCAGCATTACTTTGCATGTGGGAAATCGCATATATAAGCTCTCTTTATCCCCACACAGAGCCAAAAATGCCTAATAAAATTAATAAGATTGTCTTCATGATCAGCTTTTGGGCAAAGGGGTAGTCGCAACGGTGCAAACGAAGAAAAAACTGTAGGGAAATCTTTTTGGTTTTAAGAAGAAATTCTTATTAACAAGTAAGGAAGTCTAAGTTCGGGTGAAACCGAACATTACATACCCAGCTGTGCACATTAAGTGGGCGTGATCGTTCACCGATTTTTCTTATTTTCTGTGGTAGTACTCTACATAAACATAACATGCCCGGTACCTAGTTTCGTAAATCTATCTCACACCGTTCTGAAGTTGTTAGCAGTCGAATTTAAAAATTGCTTGACTCATAAGTGGGCGGTGCCACGCCCACTTTCCAAAATTTTGAAAAAATTATGTAAAGAATATGAAAGTTGATGTATGTACCAAATTATATTATTATAGCGAAATCAGTTAATTAGATATGGACTTTTCAATATTTCCACCTCCTTTCAATATAACTTTTATGAAAAAGTAGGCGTGGTCGCGAAGCGATTTCGTTTATTTTCTATAGCTGAATTTACCACAACAATAGTATGTCCTCTACGAAATTTCGTTATACTAGCATAAACTGTTCTGAAGTTATTAAGAGTCAAAATTTTAAAATTTCTTCAAATATACGTGGGCGGTACCACGCCCCCTTTTCAAAAATTTTTATAAAATCGGCCTTAGAACATCTAAATCAATACATATTGCAAATTTTATCATTGTAGCTGCTTCTAATATTGAATTAACCCATTTTATACGTTTTTCGAAATTTTCGATATCGAAAAAGGGGCGTGGTTATGGTCCGATTTTACCCATTTTCAATAGCAATCTATTCTGAACCCAAATAAGTACGCATTTGGTGAAGATATCTCATTATTTGCTCAAGTTATCGTGTTAACGGACAGACGGACGGACGGACGGACGGACGGACAGACGGACGGACATGGCTCAATCAAATTTTTTTTTCGATCCTGATCATATTGATATATGGAAGTCTATATCTATCTCGATTCCTTTATACCAACCGTTATCCTCACAAAGTTATAATACCCTGTGTACAAGTACAGCTGGGTATAAAAAAACTATACATTTAGTACAAAGGTGTAGTTAGACGCTGGCAATTATTAGTATACGATGGCCGGATGGTTAGCAGCTGGGTTTAGCAATCGAAAAATTGTAAGTTCGATTCTCTCTCTTTTTTTCCTAATTAGAAATGTTAAAAAGAAATCTTCTTAAATATATTTATAAGATTTTCCTTTGAAACATTAACAACTCTACACATATCGGTAATTAGAAGCTGGCAATCAAAAGTGAGCGATGGCCTGATGGTTAACAGCTGGGTTTATCATTCCGAAAATTGTAAGTTCGATTCTCGGTGAGGGCGATATCATTTTATTTTTCATTTAAAATATTAAAAAGAAAATCTTCTTAATAAAATTAAAAAGACGGTCTCTACAATAATAAGAAGCATATCTTCTTGAAGAAAATCTATAGTGATATCTTATGACTTTTGTTCTATTTTATTAGGCATTGTTGGCTCTGTGCAAGAACCTGCTTGGTCGTGCCTGCCTAGCTCAGAGCTTATCTTATTTCATAACAATTCATTTTTATTGTTTCTTGAATGAACAAAACACCTTCCAAAAATACAGACAGCTTGTTAGTAGCCTTTCTCATCGCGATAATCTAAACTGATGATACTTTAAGGGCCGTTTTCTCTACTACCCGTCAACGTTAACGGTCGTTTCAGCCGAAGGCCGAAGCCGGAGCCGAATATGTAACATACTATCCGAGGCCAAATACCGAAGCTTGGCCGAACCTTCGGTCGGATACTAGATTCCATATTTCAAAATCCGAGTAGACGTCTAAGCATTGTTCCATAGGGATTTTCAAAGTTAGATATCAACGTCCGTTACATCGTATGTATGAGCTATGGCTTAAGTTATATAACTACCTTTCTCAACTGATTTTTGGATTTGCATTGAGGAAAAGGGTTTTAAAACAAATTCTGAGATAGGCCATTTCGAAACTGTAACCATTATCTTCGCTATCCGCTTTAGGATAAGTGCTTTAAGCTTTTAAGGTCCGAGTTTTCAGTGCAAGCTTAAACCACACACAAAGTTGACTAGAGTTTATTCCATACAAATTGGGCGTTTAAACCCGCACTAAAGTTTAAACCTGCACTGATAAACCGGGCGTAAATCCAGAAAAATAAAAGGATATACCGGTCGGCTATCCGCGGATATGGACGTACCCTAGAAGGAGGTCTGCTTCTTTTACACAAATATTTTAGTAGGACCTTAAGTCACCTGAGGAAACGGGTTAGTTTTTCTAAATAAGACAGGCCTATTACTTAGATTTAGTTAATACAATCGTATATGGTTAGTTTCCGTGGATCCCACTTCTGAATTACAGTGATGAAATAAATTTTTTCCGCGGCAGCTGGGCTATTACCGAAAGTACTAGTTTCGAGCAGTATTGGACTACTCCCGCAAAAGGGCTATTTATATTCTTGACAGTCTCGAGACATTCTGCTAATACGACAACAAAAGCAGGGCCTTCGCCATTAAAGTAAAATCCAGAAAGAGCAAGTAAAGATATAACAAGTGTGCCGGAATGCATACACTTAAGAAAAGTTCTAAAATGGTATTAAGACTTCTTCCGAAGTACATTGTTGCAATAGATGTATTAAACATCTTTGAGAGTAATAAAATTCAAATTTACATAAAGCATCGTATTTTTGGGTGCGAGAAATTGCTGTCAGTTTGACACTTGTCAAATGCAATAAACATGTCGACTGCCAGAACGTGAGATAAATTAGATAAATGACGAAAGAGAAGGATAGAGAGAGGAACTGAGATAGAAACAGGCAAAGACCATAACGGAGAAAAATATGCATTCCAAAAAACTGCTTTGACTGAAGCACGAGAGCAATGCATAGCATTAGAGAATTCCAAGGAATGTTGTGTATCAGTCAACTCAGCACAAATGTCAAATATTAACATGAGAATGCAATAGGGCGTGTTTACAAACAAAACGAGCTATGTACATAAGTAAATGTTAAATATTTGTTGAGATGCGCATGTGTTTATTTTGACAATTGCAACGCTTGGCCATTTGACAAGCTGGGAGTGTTGACGTTATTTGCACAGAGCAGCCGCTGTCATTGCGAGAGCACATGTGCGCTTGCATTATCCCAACACATCACGAGCATAGCCCGATGTTTACATGCGTGTCAAATTGCACATGTCATTATCACTTTTGTGGGGTGAGTTTGGCTAAGTAAAAGTAAAGAAACCAAAATAAAAAAAAAACCGCGTGTAGCCAGTACACGTAAAAGAAGTTAACTTCTTAAGTTCAGAAATAACGAAATATGAATAAGATGTATTCGAGAATGGTTTAGATTCACTACATCTTACTTCCGGGAAGTGGACCAGGGAAACGATCCATTCGAAAATATTTTATATATGGTGCGTTTTCCTTAAAATTTGGTACATGGGTAGAATTAGGCCTAAATTAACAGGGGCCAATACGAATGGGATATAGAGGAAGAGGGGCGTGGTAGAAGAAAAGAGGGCAATGAAGAGCAAAAGGGAGGGAGATAGGAAAGAGAGTTGTACGATGAAAGATATGAAGACTAGGTGGCAAGCCTGCTTGATAAAAATAGATAGGTGGCAACCCCTTGAACCGCCCCAAGTGGCAACCGCCATGTATATAGTCTTAGAATGAATCATACTACTAATAATGCCAAATTTAATACAAACTGTCAAGGCGGTTCCCGAGATATAAGGAAAAATAAATAAAATACGGTTTGGGGGCAACCCTAGCTGGCAACCCTGCTAGAAATTGTCATATTTGAAATGCGACCGAAAATACCTTTCATTTTATACCCATATTGGCATATATTGCTCAATATTTATAAAAAATTGAGATAGGTTGCAACCCTGTGAACAGCCTCAAATGGAAACACCCACGCATATAATCTTAGATCGAATCATACTCAAACTTTATCCAAATCGGTTGAGCGGTTCCCGAGATATAAGAAAAACGCCTACGCCTGAAAGTCTGCAACATACGCATGAAAGTCGGCTACAATTTCTATTTCCGTGCCATAACTTCCGTTTCATCGCCATCCATTTTCTCAAATTTTACTCTCAATCAAAATTTCATATCGCCGCCTAAGAAGTTAACTTCAAAACTATAAAGCAGCTGGGCCAATAAACATTGGTGGAACATGCAAGTATAGCGCCCGTTCAAAAGTGAAGAGATGTAATAATTACTCATTGTGGTACTTCATATTATTCGCACTTTGCAAAGTATTTGACAAAACAGTTTTTTTGCTCTCCTGAAATATTGAATTTTTGCTGATGGCGGTTATTGAATATAAGCCCATGATATGTGTCAAAAATTTTGGTGCAGATTTGACAGTATTTACATAGCTCTTCCTAATTGATTTTTTTTTTTGACAAATTTATGGAAAAAACTAAATTTTTCCTTTTAAAAACAGTTTGTTGGGATTTAAATGTTTACCAAAGCTTTATACCTACACAAATAAATGTTTTATTTAAGTGGGTTTGTCAGTTTAAAAGCAAAACTAAGATGAATCTAAAGAGTTCCCCCTTTTCGTTTAAACCAATTTTAATAATTTATGTCGGCTTGTCTGCAGTGGCGTATATAGCTTACATTGTTTTCCATAAGATTAGCGTTAAGAGTATGGCGTTTGCGATAACGAAGATGAATTCTGCCTTAAGCCCGCTGGCAACACGCAACGACTGATTGATGGTAACCATAGAAAGAGGATACATATGTGTGAGTGTCGGGTGATTGTCACTTGCCCGGCAACACTCAAGCATGTTTTCATATTTAAGCGGGCTACTCACCTGCCAAGAAATGTCAAACTCCATATAAAAAAACGCTCAAGAAATGGTCAAATTTTCTTGAGCTAATACTCAGCTCATAAGAAAAAATGCTACAATTTTCGATGGTTGGCAACTTCTCTTTACCTCAAGAAATATATATGCTCGTATATATTTTATAATAGTAATCTGCAATAAAATGGAAAATGCCGTAAACGTCAAATTTTCTTGACCAGGCATAAGAAATATATGCTCGTTTTTTTCTTGAGGCATTTCTTGGCAGGTGGGTAGCCCGCTTTAGCGGAAAACTACAAAATTGTAAACGTAAAGCTACATTTACACTGCACCAAATGCGTCACTTTTGGACAAGTTTTTTCGAGACCGTTCATCCGCAGATTGAATTTGATCACCAAATTAGATCAAATTAAATTAAATTCGTCTAATTTGGCAAACAAGTTCATTCTACGGACAAATATTCTCGAAATAACATCGCCAAAAGCGACGTTCATGAATGAGATTCCCAAACGCGCGACGAGGTAGACGGAACTTAGTGTAGGTATGTATTAATGTAGTCGGGTGGCGTCGCACAATGGGCTGGATTTAAAAAGTAATGGGCAAAAGTCGGTTTCGGCATTGGGACAAATAAAGTTAATTTTTGAAGTCTAAAAACTTCAAAGTAGCGCTGAGTCAAGGCAAATTCACTATATGGTAGCCGCAAATGAACAGCTGACTTCTTCTTCTTCTCGTTTTAACTTGCCGTGTACATAAGAATGTCAGAAAATGAAAGAAATAAAGAAACAATCTATAGTTGTCGATTCAAATTCTTTTTCACTTTGACATTCCAACGAAACGAATCGAGGTGAATATTGCCGAATCCGCTCTGCTATTACCATATACATAAATGAACTTGCCTTGGGCTGAGTAAGTATAAGAAGTGGGCATGGTTATTATCGACAATTTTCGCTTGAGATATATATTTTTTTTTCTTGACTTATTGATTTTTTGCCGTTTTTTTTCAGAATCAGCCCATTGTGCGTAGCGACACAAATCCATAATCAGTGCTGCTAACTTATCGAAATTGTTCCGTTTCGTTCGCGACATTATCGTTTTTTACGAAATGAGATTGAGTGTATTGCTGAATAAATCTCTAGTTCTACATATCCCCTCGAAAAAAAAAACAATTTTTATTGTAGTAAAGATCTTCTATCGCCTTAAAAATCTGTCGTATAATCTATGCTGCAGCTGCCATACTTTTTCGAATCAAAAGCTGCATGTACAATAGCAAGTAAGAAATTTGCCAGATTAAATTATTATAATAATTCCTATAGGAATGCTTATGAAAATTTAAATTTAAATATTGGAAGTTGTGTGTGAGGAAAATCGCCAGAAAACCGCTAAACATTTTTATTAACTCTAGATTTCCCACTAACCGTAATTTGGAATTTCCTCCCGCTAAATCGATTTTTAAAACGCCAGATCTGGCGGTAAAACCGCTAAATTGGCAGTACTGTTCATAACTACCATTCCAAGATTGTTTTCTTTCTCATTTTAGAATAATGTAATACTGCAAAAAGTCAATTTCTCAGGGGGGATTGATGCCCTACCACCCCTCCTACAATTTCCCATGGGGGGATTGATCCCCTATATCCCCTCTCTATCTACGCCACTCAAAAAATACTTTTCATAATTTTATTAATTTTTTCTTCTTTGCCTTCGCTATTAACGGTAAGATTTTTTCTTTTTATTTCCATTTATTTTAATATCACTTTTACATATTTTTATTCTTTAGTCACGTTTTCTCTATTGACCTTCGTTTGTGTCTCCAATTTATTTGGAATTTCATCGTTTTTTTTATTATTGTTTTGTCGCATCTTCTAGTTCTTAATGCCACAATTCACAGCTGGTGCCATTTGTTTTATTTTCTAATTCGACGTCTATGTTTACCTGCTGTTTTACGTGCTTGAATTTATTTGCTTGAGAGCACATAGGTCATTGACGGTGGTCTAAATTTCGATTGAATTTTTTATCGTGTTTTTATTGTCACTAGTCGTGTTCACTTCTGTTTTAAAAGGTATTCATATTGTTTTCATTTGTTCTTTTTTAACTTTTTAAATTTTTTGGACTTTACTTATTGTAAGGGCTAACTTTTTTTTTACTGCCGAGGATCCTTTGTTTCCAACCTTTCTTTCCACGTTATTTTACTTTCAACAAGGATTTCCTTCTGTCTCATTAAATTATCGCAAAACAGGCTTTTAACTTTTCTATTTTTGTATTTGGGATTAACTTTTCCTTCGAAACGGCCGGCAAACTGCACTGACATTCTTGAACTGCTGAAAATATAGTCTATACGAAAGTGGAAATTTTAATCATTTTATAGTAACATCTTTGCAGCGAAAATAACTATGTATTTGAAAACTACTGAACAACTAGTTTGTGCACCAGGCCCAACTAGTCAGTCCTTATAGAAGTAACAGCGACTATTTAATTTTACCCAAACACGAAAAAGCATCTATGAATTATAAGAGAAAAAAAGAAGCAAACGATGATTTTTGTAACTGATATGATTTCAACCAGGAAATTATAGTTGTATACTACTATGGAATGGATATTTCCTGACTAGTATGAGTTCAGCCAGAAAATTTTAGTTGCATACCAGTATTTTCGCTGCAGGGATTCTACCCCTGCTAGCATTTTGAAGAGCGTTTTCTCTTCAATATCGCATAAGTCATGCTTGTGTCACTTCTAGAAGGTGCTTTACATTGCACAACAACAAGAAACATAAATATCGCGTATCTGACTTCTTGGCGTCACTTGGGAGTTACTCCGTTACTTAGTTACTCAGTATCGCATATGTGCCGGTAGCTTGTCTTTTGAATACATGTTGTTGAATTTCAATGTTAATATCAGGCAATGCCTTGACGTAGAGCTAGCATGATCGCCTGGCATACCTATGGGTCAAGGTTCGAGTCCCGGTAAAATGGATTTTTTTTTAAATAGTTTTCAAATTTTTTTCATCATTTTTTCTATCCCTCAGACGACACTTATAAGTCACTTTATGCACGTAACGTATATGGGGAACAGTTTTTCCCGAAGGAAGATGAGAAAAATATGAAACAACGGTAACTTCCGCGTTCAAATTCAACTTCTTGACGTAACTTTATGGACACAAGCGCGATAGAAAATGTTGGCTGGGGCCTTCGTTGCCCAGCCCGGGCAATGTCAGCGCAACAACAAACAACAAAAATTGAGCGCTAGAAAAACAACAACCGTAAGGAAACAATGCCAAGCATCCAGTCACCGTAATCAGAGATAAACTGACAGCAGATTGACCAACAGACAACTATACAACATGTTTTTGTGTGTGTGTGCTGAATACGAAAACAGGCAATCCTAAATAAAGTAATATAAAATGAAATAAAAAACATAAAAAAACAAATA